>CM025789.1:21863859-22234325 GCA_014635995.1 Sarcophaga peregrina | reverse complement strand
GCTTGTGGACTAGTAAGTAAGAGAGAGGAAATAAGTTATGAGCTTATAGTCATAGAAAAATGTTAGTAATATACATAACTTATTTTAATTTTAGTTCCATCAACATACATAAAGTTACACATTTTTGACTTAATAATTAGTTAAAGTTTTTTAGATATTTGCTGGATACGAATTTTGGTTCATAAATTTTCTCTCCTGCTATATCCAACCTTTTAGTTTTTCCAAAATATTGCTTTATGTCTATAAAAAAAGAATTGTTTTCTTTCCACATCATCTAAATTATTTACTTGACTTTAAAACAATTAAAATGTGCTTTAAGAACATATAAGGTTTTGAATTAAAAAAAGTGATTTTTAAAATAAAATATTTTTTGAGTGTAAACATAAAAAAAATATTTTAACATCCATTGACATGTGTGCTTGTCACAGTCTGATCAACGACTAAATAAAAGAGCATTCTCTTTCCACAATTGTGCTATGAAATGGTAATCCCTGGCTTAAAACCAGAAATAAAATCTACTTAGTATCGGATATAATCGCGCAAAATCTTCAGATTATAATCCTACAAGTGCCAGAGTCATATTGAATCAACAGCATTAACAAAACGGATCTTTAGAGACATTTAGGCCACAGAAAACGGAGGAGATAGACCGTAGCATCACGCGCAATGATATCTTTAAAACGAGATCACATAAATAATACCTGAACACACAGGATACTGCAAAAGTTCGAACAGGGAGACTTTACAAGGGAATTTCCAAAAATAACAGAAGATACACACGTAACACGAAAATGCTGTTTTGAAGAGGGCCCCTATTCACCCGAAAGGGTAATGAGAAAATCAGAAGGGCGTTTTGTAAAATTTAATACAATTTTGAGCTTAAAATTTAATGAATTATTTTGTGATTGGTCTCCATATCTTCAGAAGACAATTAACAACTTCCCTGTGCCCATACAAATCACTTGGGCTTTGCTATACGTCTGTTTACATACATACGAACATACATAATTGGCCATTACAACCCTTCAGTCAGGATTATAGGCCTAGTTTCTCACACCGCTTATCCGAACGACAGATTTTTGAGAAACTTTTCATGGAAAGTTTATTAATCTTAGAGTTTTTGCCAGAAATCTGCTGATGTCTGGCCTGGGACTCGAATCCTGGCTTCTATCACTTCAGAAACCAATTAAATTGCAGAACCGGAAGTAAATGCTACGATGATTTCGCTAATTTCTCAACAGGCTGTGTATTGTCTTGGTTGTCAACAATGTACGTAAAACAATACTAGACCGCTGCTAAGTAAAATGATTCAAATAGAGATCTACAGGCGTAGCTGCCAATCAAAGACTGAATTTGATAATGTCCTTACAACAGAGTGTCCTTAAATTGAAGTATTAGGTACACTGTCAAAGTATAGTCAAGTATATGGTTTCTAGACGATGTCAAGACTTATTAGTAGGTTAGGTTAGGTTATGTTAGAGGATGTGCACCTGTCGGTCAAGACAAGTACAGTACCCGGAGGTCGAAATTAACCCATTGTACATTGTCCTTAGGGGAGGAAGGAAATAGAGGATATAGGAATGTAGGTAAGGGGAGGGAGAATGGGAAACGGAGGAATTACACAGAAAGAAACAGACACAAAACAAAAGAGGGTGAAGCCCTAGCACCTCTCAACCAGCCCAAGCTGCTAATGAATCTGTGGAGAGCCTTGATGTCGGCTCTCGACGTAGAACTCAAGCTCTCAAAGAAGCCCCTGCCAAGGGTCCTCTACCTCAACCTACCAAGGGCTGGGCAGTTGCAGAGGAGATGTTCGACAGTCTCTAACTCCTCCTCATCGCAACATACGCTGCAATAGTCCGGCTGGGATCTGTCAGCGACCTAATCTCGCAGAGCCCCGTGATAAAACCGATAATCAACCTTAAGCTGGCCTTAACCAAGCCCTGCAGCCAATCGGCTCTCTTACTGTTCACAGCAGACCATAGACGTCTAGAAACAGAACAACCCGATCCGTTTCCCCAACGCATTTGCTTTTCCCTCCTGACCCATTTATCAATGAGGCCATAGATGTGGCAGACTGGGGAGTTAGGACCAACTATCAAATCGCCACCTGAAAGCGAACCTAACTTAGCTAGGGCATCCGCTGTCTCATTGCCCAGTATTCCGCTGTGGCCCGGAACCCAGCATAGACGGATACGGTCTGGTCCAAAACTCCTCAACGACTCTATGCACTCGCGAACGAGCCGTAATTTACACCAGACCGACGCAATGGTCCTAAGGGCAGCCTGACTGTCAACGAAGATCATGTTAGATTCCGAATCCGAAGATGGGCCACTAGCTACGGCCTCAATAGCCTTCAGTATTGCGAAAATCTTCGCCTGAAAAACGTTGCAGTCAACATTCAACCTGAAGTGGAGTTTAAGACCGAGTTCTCTACAGAAAACCTCGGCACCTGTACATCCACCTAATTTAGACTCATCTGTGAAGATGGGTATACACTCTGCCCCTGGAGTACTCCACCATTCCATTGTGCCCTATAGACTTATTAGTAAGTGCCGGACATGTCTGAACGATATGCCAATGTATTCTACTTTCTTGCTTGTATGTAGGCATTGGTCATCGGCATCCTAATAACTCCACATCAATTTGAAGTAAAGTATAAGCTAAGAAAGTCGCGTAGACTGGAGAGAAAGATAGAGAGTAAAATCTTCTATTCTGGAAATAATTAACGCAATGGATAGTGACTGTCACTAAGAAAACTTCATGGGGGGAGTTTGCATTTTTCGCATAATGACATGCAAAGACATGTAGGATGAGGTCATAATCATTAAAAGTAAGTGAAGAATTTCCTTAATAAATTGACCAATCTGTCATGAATAGATATCAGAGGACTGTAAAGGCTTTTAGTCATTATAAATTAAGAACACGAGTTATCTCTTAAGCAAAACGATTTTTGCAGGAGAAGAATGCGACTATTGGTTGCTTCCGCTATTTGGATGCATTGTATAAAAATATTAAGATGTTTGCGGATATATTTCGTAATGAAAAGTGGGCTTTATGGGTTGATTGGAATTAAATATTTTGAGTATGGTCATAAGCAAACAGCCTACGATTCCCATGGAATTTTTATTTGGTTGCGATAAGATTGGGTTTCCATACCTATGCGGTTAACTGTATAACTTTCCCGTTTAATATGATGACTACACTGGGATCATTACTTAGAAACAAGTAAGGAGGCTAGAAATATTACCCTCTACCCTATGCTAACACCACCCAACTAGTTTCATCCTTCCATTCCATTAAAACAAAGGCCATAAGTAATATGCATTTAATGTTCTACACAAACATACCTACATACCATGTGTACATACCTACAAAAAAATTTTTCTAAAAATATTTTCAAAAAATATTTTAAAAGACTCGTTAAAAAAAATTTCTTTGACAACCACTTTCATTCATTCAAAATGAAACAAGTTAAGAGGATTTTGTTGTTTTTAGCAACAACCACGAAAAAAAAAAAAACAAAATATTTTCGAAGAAAAGAAAATTGAAAATGTGTTTCATTAAGTCATTATGACAGGTTTTGTTGTCGTAAAGAAAGAAAAGAAAAGAATTTTTATGGTAATAAAGATTGTTTTCTTTCCTTTCTTTCTTTTCTTCTTTTAAACAAAGTAATTAAGAATTCGATTTTTTTTTTTGGCTTTTTGTAATGGGAAATGAAATTTCAATTCATTTTATGCTCGAATGTAAATAAACAAAAACAGTTCCTTTACAAATAGAATGAAAAAAATTGAAAAAAATCACGGTTAATGAAAATCAAAGATGAAAATCAAGAGAAAATAATCATGAATTCATTGGACCACTGTCAAGTTCAAAATCATTTGCTTAATTAACATTATGAAACTGTTTGTGTTAATGATTAGCATTCAGCATTTGTATGTCGGGCGATGAAAAGAAGATACCAACACAAGCCAATACGACAATGGACGATTAAATTATAGATGAATGTGCCAACACCACCAACCACTAGAAAATGTTTTAAATTGAATTTTAAATTGAAAATTTTCGTCGTTTCGAAAACAAAAACAAAAAAATTAGCAACAATATATGTAAACCTGCTGAGAACATTTAATTAATATCACACGATGAAATTTGTTATTTATCAGCAACAAAAAACAGCCAACCAAACGACCAACCAAGACAAATTTAAAGGAATGAATAAAGGAAAATCATGTATACATACGTATCTACATATATACAGTAAGCGTCAAAAGAAAATGTACACCAAGTATAAGATTCTAAAAATCATCAAACTCAACTTTTACCATTTAAGGAGAGTGCCCGAAAAAATTTAACAATATTTCGATTATTTTTTTTGGTTTTTTGTTTCAATTTTAAATTATATACGAATAAATAATAAATAAAATAAATAATAATTATATGCACCGTTAAAGTTTTTATAGACCAGTAGACCTAATATTTTGTTAACTTTATCATTTGATTTTATTGCTATAAAAAAAAATGATGACTGTTACCTTTAAATAGTGTCCCAAACAAACTATGGAATTTGGAACTGCTCGATTTGTTCTTATACGCATACAAAAATATCTGATAAAAACTTCAAAATATAAAAATAAATAAACAATAAAAGAGATAGACAAGATATATTCGAATATAAAGGAAAAGTTAATGTAAAATATATTGAGTACTCCATTTATTTATATAGAATGCCCAGCTTAAAAGAGACAAAATGAATGACGACCCACTTTAATTTAGTTATACCACCGTGATGCCTACTATCGAGTTCTATCAGTTTAACACGTTCATTGCCACGATAGTATAAAAAAATTTTCACATGGGCCACGGTGGCTTTATTAGATAATTTAGTTAAAAATGTATCAATCAAGGAAACTTAATATATCACAGAAACAAAAAATTTTTTTTTTTCAAAATTCCCGGAAAAACACTATTTTTATATCTGTGATTTACGTGGTCTTCTACCAAATCGCGAACATCAGACACATATGGCTGGCATGGCCCATGCAGAACTCCTTGGCGTCAGACGCATACGACTGACATGGCGATGAACGTGTTAAAGTCCTGTCAGGTTCAAGTCATCCAGAATGGTAGCACTCAAAAACATTTTGCTAGCCTACTGGATAGTAGCCCCTATACCCTTGTCTATAGAATGAAAGAGGAAACGTCCTTCTAGTAGAAGTCTTCATTAGGCAATTACCTCGGTCATTAAATATAGAGAATACATTTTAAATAATACTAGCTGTACCAAGCACGTGTTGCTGCGCCCCCAACTAAAATAAATTTGCAGGAAAGGCATTACACAAATGTCCAAATAATTTTGAATTATTTGATTATTGATTTTGTTTCGTCGTTGTCCTGATGATTCCGATGAACGGGCCTGAGTGGTAAGCATTCGATCAGTTTCTAATCTTACTTCTCGTTGTTCAAGTGGTTCAGGCGAACGGGTCTCAGCGGTATATACTCGAAGATTTTCCAGTCATAGTGCTCGTCTGATTCTGAGACTCGTAATGCTCTTTTCTGTCGTGCTTGGGGTGTAGGTCGACCAATTGTTTGTCATTCAGTTTCCATTGGAAATTAATCGCATCAATCTCCGTCGACTTATACGTAACAACTTTGTTAAAGAATGCACAGTTTAAGATTTAATTTATTTTGAGTAATTTTCAGTGGCACCACCTATTGAAAATTGGTCATACCAACTTAGAAATCTTCGTCGGTTCATGCGCAACAACTTTGCTAAAGATTATAACATAATCAAATGCACAGTTTAAGATTTAATTCATTTTAATTAATTTTCAGTGGCGCCACCTATCGGATATTGGTCATACCGACTTAGAAATGTTCATCGGCTCATGCGCCACAACTTTTCTAACTTTTCATAGTTTACGATGGAACCGTTTTATGATTTTAGGTAAATCAAAAAAAGTGTGCGAAAAAGTGGGCGGGGCAAAATTTTCTCTTGATGAAAACTTTAAATAGATAAATACGAACATTTGAAAGAAAAATTAGTCAAATCGATGGAGCCGATTTCTGATTTTAGATAAATAGAAAATGTGGGCGTAGAAGTGGGAGTGGCAAACCTCAAATAAATAATCCGAACAAAGCCTGAACATTTGGCTAGGATAGGTGAGCCCGTTCTTGAGTTATAAAATGACAATTGCAAAGCAATAAAAGTAATGCTAAAAAATGTTATTGAAAGTGAAAATAACCATTAAAAACGGTATGATATGATTACTAATCTGAAGTGTTAAAATTAATTGAGATCGTAAAGACCTTGTAAACATTATTCCATAAAATATAGCTACGATTTTAAATTGTTAATACTTTCTGTTTTCGGTTCATTACATTTAAAAGATATTATTTAAGCCTAAGGCTAAATGTAATAAAAGCTTGTTTACGATGCATTTTCATAAAATAAAATTTTTAAACTGGGTATCACTATTTAATGATATTTTCAATAACACAGTACAACAAAATGTTTAAAATTTTAACGCGTAAACACATCCCTGACCTCATCTGTCATGCAAAGTTAATTTCTCAAACGACAGTCCATGTTCATTAAATTCTTCTAGGTCTTCGCTTTTGCCAATATTAAAATAATTTTATCAACCAATCAACCAACCAACCAACCAACTTTATTCAATTAATGTACTAGCATTTAATTTAATATCTTTTCTTAGATGCTTTTGAACCTCAACAGGATTTAATGCGAAGAAAAGCAAAGTACAGTATTCCCTCGATTTACGTTGTTTCGATTAACGTCCTCAAAAACTTTGTTCCCTTCAACTTCGTCATCATGCGATTTACGTCGCCTTATGTTGTTTATGCACAAAATCAGGGGAACTCCCTCATTATATGGAATAAAAATTTATTTATTTTAGTTTTTGTTTTTGGAAAATGTACATAAACAATACAATGCAATACAAAAAAGTATTTCTTCGGCGATTTCTTCTCAGCAGATTTCTGTCAAAAACTCTGAGAGTAAATAAAATGCCATGAAAAGTGCATCTGATAGTATGAGTTCTTTGAAATTCGATTTACGTCGCCTTTTTCCAGATCATTCTACGACGTAAATCGAGGGAATACTGTATTGAAGATTTTCACAGATCAATTTGTAATCCATGTTAATGTTAAGGGGGTGGCATAGAAATAAAGCTAAGAATACTGAATAGAGTAAAGTAATAAAATAGCAAAGAGAGAAATAAAAATACATAGGAAAAGAAAAAGGAGAAAGAGAAGGAAAAATATGTGGCACTGATACGCTCAAGCATTTCCATGAAATTCAAAATCCCTTCATCATTGGCACTTAACACACAATTAATTTTAACTGCAGGCTATTATTTTTATTTCTTCTCTGGAATCCCTTACACTACCACCACCCACACACTCTCTTCCTTATCATATATTGAAAGAGTATGTAATTTGCAGTACAAATTATATGGTTCTCCCTGGTATGTATTTAAGTCAATGGAAATTTTTCATCCATTTAATGGCAACAAAGATTACAAAAAAAAAAAAAGAAACGAAACACAACAACAATATGCAACAAGAAGAGTGTAGTTTTAGAATAAAAAAATTAAAGAAAACATCACCTAGAGTTTATAATTAAAAATGGAACTGAACAACTAGTTCGTCCAGCTGGAAATAAACGTTTTTAATTGCCAAGACAATGGACTGTACTATGGCAACAAAAAGCCACAGAAAAAATTCACACAAACTTGTTGAGTTTCTAAGTCGTTTCTATGCTTTTGCCTTTAAAATAGGAAAACTAGTAAAAGTTTTAGTGACAGTTAAAAAAAAAGAAGGAAAAACTGCCATCAGAGAAAGAGAAAATAAAACAAATGTTTCAACGTAACATGTAATGCCACAAGCATGGATTTCTGGTATTATAGGTTACATGAGGTTAATTTATTTGCATTAAAGTTCAAAAGTGAATTTGATTCTTTCCTGGCAATTGTAATTGATTACTATTTACTGGTATTTATTTTATATTCGTTAGTTTTCCTTTCCGGTTTTATTTTGTAAGAAATTAATTTAATTTTAATTGGATTAGTCACAGTTTTCCAACACAAGTGTTCTAATTCTGGATAAAAAAAAACTTAAACTGCGATTCCCCGAAAGTTTAGAACGAAGATAATTTTAAAACTCCAGCTAAAAAGATAAAAGATAATTTTTTAGCAATTATCTTTTTGGCAACACTGGTTTAAGGTTCAATTAGTCGTGACTTTACCATAAAGCTGTAGTCGTAACATAATCCATAACCGTAAATTTACTATTAGCATCAATCAGTGCTGCCATAGCCATAAACAGGTGTTTACGTTAATTGCACATATGTATTTATCAAAACTACAAAAGTAAACAAAAAAAAATGTGTATACATGTAAGTAAATTCAATAAACAGCTGTTTATGGTTATGGCAAAAAACCAAAATTCAATTGGTACATATGGTTATCGTTATGACTATGGCATTATGGTAAGTCACCTATAACCGAAAGCAGTGATGTCCATAAAGTTAGTTAAAACAGCTGATTTATATGGTTATGGTTAAGTCACGACTAATTGAACCTTTAAACAGCTTACGCACGTTTCGTGTTTTTTTCACTGTCAAACATCTTCAGTTTGGTCTATAATTTAACCATGAATCGCCTTACAAACGAACAACGCTTGCAAATCATTGAATTTTTCTATCAAAATGGGTAGAAAGTTCATCACACGCTTCTTCCATTTCATTGTCAGTTTAGTCTACCCATTGAAGCGGCTATTCGGGCTAATGTGACTAAATTTCGCACCAAATTTACATTGTTGAACATTAAACCACCAACACGCTTACGTAGAATGCGAACTGAAGAAAATATCGCAGCTGTATCGGCCAGTGTTAATGATGACCATTAATTATCGATTCGTTGCCGTCCGCAGCAATTGGGCCTCTGTTACTCAACAAAGCGGAAAAATTTTCCTAAAGGATTTAGCTGTGAAGCCTTTCAAAATACAGCTGTTGCAAGAATTGAAGCCGAAGGACCTACCACAACGCTAAGTTTTTGGTAAATGGACTCTTGGAAAGTTCAGCGGATAATTTTATTTCACGTTCGGAACCGGTTAATTTGCCGCCTAGGTCGTGCGATTTAACACCTTTAGACTATTTTTTGTGGGGCTACGATAAGTTGAAGTCGCAATGGTCTAGTAGATAGTGTGCCGGCTTATTAGCCGTAAAGCCAGGGTTCGAGTCCCAGGCCAGACATCAAAATCAAATACAAAAAGCATTTTTTCGGCGATTTCTTCACACCAGATTTCTGGCAAAAATTCTGAGAGTAAATAAAATTGCCATGAACAGTTTCTCAAAAATCTTTCGTTCGGAGCCGACTTTAAACTGTAGGTCCCGCCACGTATGTAGGTCAATAATTGTGACTGAAGGGTTGTAATGACCAATTATGTATGTATGTTAAAGTTCAGGTCTATACAGACCAGCCTGCTTCGATTGACGCATTGGAAGAGTATACCAAAATTCGACTAAGCGGATGGACCATTTGAGACGCAGTCGCGGTCATCATTTGCATAAAATAATCTTCAAACATTAAATTATATGGGCCGTACTATCGATTCAAATAAAGATTTCAAACATTTTTCTGAATTTTATGTGTGTTTTTTTTTAATTTTCTTATAGGTCTTAAAAAATCACCCTTTACATTAAGCCAACTCACCAACTAGGAATATGTAAGTAATGTACGTTAACAACAAACATCTACGTTACCAACAAAATGCTACGATAATTTCCGTTCATTAATTGATTTTTATAACAGAAAATAGGAGTAACAACACAAAATCTAGTCATTCTCTACATCTATAAGAGGTTTCCCCATAATATCTCTCTCAATCCTATTATACAGAAACATTTCAGAATGCATCAGTAAGTATAACGCCCCGTTATACACTTTACAACCAAATTTTACTTTCACACTTACTACACATTATCGTTGGGAAGTATTTTCCAAAACCATACAATTTATTGTCTCGCATTATCCTAACCATAGGAGCCATTGTAGTCGCCGTAGTCTAGTAGGTAGTGTATCGACTTATTAAACATAAGCCCAAGGTTCAAACCCTGGGTCAGACATCATAACAAACACCCAATAATATTTCGATGTAGTCGCCATAGTCTATTAGATAGTGTCAGATCCAGGTCAAAACTAAATTATGAAAATATTTTTTCGGCGACTACCTCTCAGCAGATGTCTGGCAAAAACTATATAAAATTGCCATGAAGATCTTCTCAAAAATCTGTCGTTCGGAGTCGATTTTAAATTGTAGGTCCCGCCACTCAAATAAAAAATTAACGCATACAATATAAGTGGTGTGAGAAGCTAGGTCGTAATCCTGACTGAAGGGTTGTAATGATATATTATGTATTTATGTATAGGCTCCATGGCTCTGATGTTGACTAAATTATTCGAACGCAAGCTTGTCTCTGCATTTTATTCTTTAAACCTTTAAACCATCTCCCAAAAGAGCCGCATATGTAGGTATAGAACAGATGCTCTATCTTTACTTTCCAATTACATGCGTTTAACTTACCCAACTAACTACTCTTTAAATGTTTAACCTTCAGGAAAATCGTAAATTTTTATTTATTTTTACCAAATATAAGAAATTCAATAAAAAAAATGTTGCAAATAATGTTTGCTTTGAACTATTTTTTGTTTTCCCTTCTTTTTTGAGATCAAAAACAGTTTAGCAAACAATGACTAACAAATATTTGCTAATGTTTACATGATAATAAAAACAATTTTCTTTCATGAGTCTAGGTTTTTTTTTTTGTATTTATTTAAGGAAAATTATCGTAAATTGTGGCAATATAGCAAAAATAGATAAAAACCAGCAACAATACTAGCACAATACAGAGACAGTAAAAAAAAGGAATTTAATTGAATGGCAGTAAATAAAAATGAAATCATTATTTGGGTATTAAAAACTATGTTTACATACAAGATATGATAACAAAAATAAACAAAAACAAGAAAATTTGTTGTATTAACGTTAAATAAGTTTTTGACCAAATAAAATAGAAAAAAAAAGGAAAGGAAGCCAATGGTAAGGTGATTCATTCCTCTTGCGTTTGCATTATTAAATTACAATTTCAATAAGACAATAAATGAATGGGGAGGAAGGCATGTCAAAATTAATAATTTACTGCTATTAAGTCTTATTGATTAACGGTTATTAAGAGATTTTTATACGTATGTTTGATTTGATGAAAAAACGAAAACGTTGCAATATTGTATAATACAAGAGCTGGTCGTTTCTGTTTTCATTTTATAATAATTTATTATGAAGCTATGTTTTGTTTCACAATCGAAAATCTATGCTTAAAACCGCAACAACAACGATGGCAAAAATTATAACAATAGCAACAAAACCTAGATAGATATGGAAGCAACCGCAAAAATGAAATCCAATAAACAAAACAAAAAAATTTATTTTATAAGTAAAGAAAGTATTTTTATAGGGCAAGGAAGGGCATAGTCAACGGAGAAATTAATTAAAAAACCTCATAAGCATTAGTGACATAATAACCAACAATAAATATAAATAATCACTCTAATCAAAATGTATTTTAAATTGAAAAAAATTGAAAAAAAAAAACAAAACAATTTAAAACATAATCAAAGAAACTAAAAACATTTGTAAAATGATACGTTAAGTTATTATTATTGTTTACAGCAAAGGTAATGAACATTTCTAATTAAACAATAACAACATTTAACACTAATTAAGCAATTCGTGAGAAGAAATACAATTTTATGAGCCTTCAAAGAAATCTAATCAATGTTTACCTAGAGTTTGCTTTAAGGTTCAATTAGTCGTAACATAATCCATAACCGTAAATTTACTATTGGCATCAATCAGTGCTGCCATAGCCATAAACAGCTGTTTACGTTAATTGCACGTAAGTATTTTTCAAAAGTACAAAAATAAACAACAAAAAAAAAAAAATGTGTATACATGTAAGCAAATTCAGCAAACAGTTGTTTATGGTTACGGCAAAAAACCAAAATTCAATTGGTACATATGGTTATCGTTATGACTATGGCATTATGGTAAGTCACCTATAATCGAAAACAGTGATGTCCATAAAGTTGGTTAAAACAGTTGATTTATATGGTTATGGTTAAGTCACGACTAATTGAACCTTTAAGCATACATGTAAACATTAGACGATTTAAGATATTCGTTTTCTTTGTTTTCAAAATAATAAAAATTTTAATTTACTCTAGTTTAGTTTAGACCAATAATCAAGAATACAATCCCTAATATACAGTACAACACGATGTATTTAAATTGCTCTATTGGCATGTTCTGGAGAATTTTTCTTATCTGAATACACTAAAGAGTACGATGGAGCCATATTACATGGAGTTCTTGACTCTGAGCTAAGTATTTATGCATTATTATTACTTGCCGTAGTGATATTACCATATTAAGTTATATTAAACTTCTCCTCAAACATGATAGGGGATACCTAAGTCTCCTGTAAGCCTATTTCCCTACCAAATCGGAAGATGCTACTCGGAGCTAACAGTGATAAATCCCTGTCAACCACTCTTTATGCATCTAGAAGTTTCTTCTTGTTCCACAGGTTCCAAAAATATGTTCTGATTATTGATTCTTGCTAAAAGAATACCTATTAACCTGATGCATAACTCAAATTTCCTATTTTTGTTAATTCCGAATAGAAATACAGTATTTCCTCGATTTACGTTGTTTCGATTAACGTCGTCAAAAATGTTGTTCCCTTTAACTTCGATTTGCGTCGTCATTCGATTTACGTCGCCTCTATTGTTTATAAACAAAACAGTAGGTAGTGTGGTGGCTTATTTGACGTAAAGCCAGGGTTCGAGTGCCAGGCCAAACATCAATATAAACTACAAAAAAATATTTCTTCGGTGATTTCTTCTCAGCAGATTTCTGGCAAAAACTCTGATAGTAAATAAAATGCCATGAAAATTGCATCTGATAGTATGAGTTTTTTGAAATTCGATTTACGTCGTTTCAATTTACGTCGCCTTTTTCCGAAACATTATACGTCGTAAATCGAGGGAATACTGCATTGATAGCCTCAAATCTGCTTGGCTTGAGAAGACTTTTCATCTGTAATTATTTTCCCTTTCTTTTAGCAAATCTTTACAAACATTATTATCCCTTAAATAAACATGGTATCAGAGGAATACTTGTGTATCTATATCTCCACCTTCGTTGAGCATACCTTTCCAAATATTCATTCCCGCTTCTTCGAAGAGTTCTGGAAGATCCCCTCATCGCAAGATCGTCTGCTTGCTCAATGCCAAGAATACCTACATGACCTGAAACCTAGCAGAAGACAACCTTATGAGCTGATTTAGTTTGTTCAGGCATTTTCAATTTAATCTCAAAAGGGCCGATTGGTTGACTGTATGTCCTGTGTTTTATTAATCCTATCCA
Organism: Sarcophaga peregrina; assembly: GCA_014635995.1. NCBI lineage: Eukaryota > Metazoa > Arthropoda > Insecta > Diptera > Sarcophagidae > Sarcophaga > Sarcophaga peregrina. The sequence goes on along the minus strand of CM025789.1, from coordinate 22,220,819 downwards.
AGTTAAATTGAGTACATCTTTCTATGGCATAGACTTTCAATTGGAAGATACTTGTGAGTTACTTCGTTGGCTCGGAATATATGTATATTTCATTCTGCCACAAAAAAAAAAAAACTCCTGCCCCTTTTTTCCAAGATCCGTTACTGTTCCATCTGTATACCACAGAATGATAGATCCCTTTAAAAATATGTTGCACTCAGATTACTTCATTCACTCTCGTTAATAAGTCTCATGGCGAAGCACTCTCTAAAATCATAATATTGCCTGCCTTCTACCTTACTACACTCCATAGTAATACTTTCCATTGGCCCTTTTATATCAGCACACATTTGTCTCTGTTTTCCTACACGTTTTGGTAAAACCTCTGATTGGAATGAAAACTTTAAACTGTAGTACCCGCCACACAACACAACATAAGTAGCTCAAGAAAAAAGGTCGCAATCCTGGCTAAAGGTTTCCAATGACCAATTATGTATGTGTGTATGTACCAGAGATCAGCAACGAGTACTCAAAACGATCGTATGAGTACAACGTTGACATCAACCTTACAGCATACGAAATGTGTTTGATTCATACGCCTACTCATTCTGATTCATAAATTTAGAAAAATAGTTATAATACTTAAAAATGGTTCGAGTGATTCGAATCATTCATCAAAATTTACAGCCTTTTTTGTTGTTGTAGCCTATACAAACAAAGAAGAAAGAAAAGACAAAGACAACAAGCAGAGTATACACACAATCTTCTTGTGAGTATTGCAGTGTTCATACTCGAATCATACTTATTTTGTGCTTCGTGTAAATGTTAAGTAGAGACGAGTCGAAGTCAATAACATCATACGTATTGTTAAGTATGAATACGACGAGTACTTCCAACTTTGTGTATGAGTAGTATGAGTGTGATATCAAAATAAGTATGAATGCGTATAAGTATGAGAAATTATAAGTATGACTCGAATCTACTTGTCGTTTTGAATACTTATTGCTGATCTCTGTCATACTTATTGTAACCTGTACCTATAAATCAATGTTGTAGGCGAGTACGAATGAATCAGAGTAGTTGAATTTCAATTCTGTTGATTCAATCGTATTCAAAATTGTATGAGTGCTTATGAGTAGCGGAAAAGCGATTCATTGTTGATCTCTGGTATGTATATACGTAACTATGTGCGATAACTGTATCCTAAAAAATTTTTTGAAACCGAATAAGATTAACGCTAATCAGTGGGGTTACTTTGCTTTTTTTTAAGTACTGTCAGCATATTCAGTTCGTGATAATTATTTCTTATTAGAATTGCTTTTATAGACGCACGTATACCATTAAACAAAGTCTGTTTGAATGTATGCTTTAATGGAAGTTTTATTGAAAAATTTTATTCTTTTTATATCGATCACTTGGCAATACAATTTGTTAATTATAATAAGAATAGTTTTTTTTATTTTTATTAAAATCTTGAACAATATGTATTTTAACGAATTAACTCTTTTAAGGCCTGTAAAGCAAACAAAATCTATCGAATATAAATAACCACACAATAAGCAACCAAAGAATGTATTTCGTTGATTTGTTTGTTTTTATTTTCCAATTGTTACTAACATAACAATTATTGTGTATTTATTTGATTAAACATAATTACGCGATTGATTATCCACTTAAATTTATTTTCATTTCACAATCGTTAGTAATTTTTATCAACCGGTAAATAAAAACATCGAAAGAATAAAAGAAAAAAATACCCTCAAAACATAACAACACAACAACCCTGTTATGTTTGTTCTTCTATGCCAACCAAACTAATAACAACACAACATAAGTTAGAAAGAGAAAGTAATAAAAAGATAGAAAGAAAAGCATAAAAGAGAAACCAAAAACATACAAAAAACGAAAACTGACGTAATCCTCTCCATACGATTCTATATTTTTTTTTTATCAACTCCTTTTGGTTTCTTTCATTTCATATTAATTGGGACATTGTGTCGCCTGTTTCTATAAGAAAAACACCAAAAAAAACTTCAATTGGAAATCAATACTAGAGAGTAAAAGGAAATTGGACCCTCCAATTATTAACATTTTTCATAGATTCGTTAATAAGACTCTATGTTTGCCAATTGATTATGCTTCTTACTAACCTCCATTATTATTCCGGTTTTTCTTTTATTTCTTTGATTCTTTTTACGGCTGCGATCTTTTCGTTAAACTTTGCAAAACGTTTGCTTGTTCTTCTTTTGCGTTTTGTAAATAAAATTTTATTAAATTAATAAAAATATATAGAAATTATTTATTGCACAAAATTATTTATGAAAACTTCTGTTCTTTTTTAGATTCTTTTGGGCGTCAACGTTTTTCTTTCGTTTTTTGTTTTTATTCACTGTTTTCGTGTCAACTTTTTTCTTTATTGTTGTTGTAGTCTATAGTTTCATACAACTTTAATGATTTTATCTTATTTACATTAATTTAATTTATTTAGATTTTAATTCATAAAAATATTAAATAAAAATGGCTTTTTTGTTTTTATTGTAAAATAAATGCACACTCGTTTAATTTGTATGACTAACGCGTCAAGTTATCTTGTGGAAAAAAAACAACGAAACACACCACACAAAAACAACCTTCCGAAACCGAGCTCAATAACAAACTGTCAAAAGCAAATGTAGAGTTTGCGTACAACGGTGTTGCTATTGCATTGTTTTTACTTCACTATACTTTACATGCGACAGGGTTGTATTTTAAAAGTAAAAATGTGTTTGTAAAAAGTAGTTAAAAAGGAATATTACTTCGTTTACATTAATTTACATTTAAAAATTGAATTAAATAGTTTGTTTCTAAAAAATTTAAATTAAATTGCTTAAAAAAATTAATATTTTTTTTATTTTATAGGAGCAAAACAGGTATTTGGTTTGAAAACCACTATGAAGGATCACCAACAGAAGTTCACCAAATGAACTCAGGTAGAGAGATTTACATTTACAAATAAGATATTTAGATTTACAAGGTAATAGCCAACCTTATGAAGTTCTTGGAAATCGAATAATTTTCTTGGTATTAAAATAGAGCAAAACATTTATGCCAGGGTTTGTGTCAATTTTATTTGAAGCTGTACATATATACACATATATACAGTGGCTCCATCGCATAATCGGACAAGCATTTGTCAGATATGTATGGGCTTAAAACTTAAAAAGAATATATTAAATATATATATTTTTTTTGCTTTTATTTACACTCTATATTCCAGACTTTCAAATTAATAAAAAAATTACAACATTTTTCATGATAACGGTAATTTTATAAAGAAAAAGGAAATTAACTCAATTTTTTGCGCTCAACGCATAATCGGACGAATAAGAGCACGATTGCTAAAAATGACAAAACACAACAATTAATACTTTTTGGCATATCCTTTGTTCTCCAGAACGGCCTGTAAACGTTTTGGAATTGATTTTGCCAAATTATAGCGTACCACGGGTTCTATCGAGGTTTACGCTTCCAGTAAAACCGCCTTAAGCCGATTCAAAGTTTTAAATTGTTGTCGGTATACTCTCCTAGCTAATTCTTCCCGAAGGTGTTCAATAACATTGAGATCTGGGCTCTGATGGTCATTACAACCCTTCACTCTGGATTATAAACCTAGTTTCTCACACCACTTATGTTGTGTGTGTTAACTTTATACATAAGTGGTGGGACCTACAGTTTAAAATCGACTCCGAACGACAGATTTTTTTTGAGAAACTTAACGTGGCAGGTTTTTTTACACTCAGAGGTTTTTCCAGAAATCTGCTAAGAGGAAATCGCCTAAGAGCTACATTTTGTATATTGTTTTGATGACTGGCCTGGGGCTCGAAACCTGTCTTAACATCTAATAAGCCAGCATACTACCTACAGTATTCCCTCGATTTACGTCGTAGAATGTTCCGGAAAAAGGCGACGTACATCGAATTTCAAAGAACTCCTACTATCAGATACATTTATTTCTGTACATTTTACATAAAAAAAACTAAAATAATTACATTTTTACACTAGGTATTCAATTTTTTTAAAGACGGATTTCCCCTGATTTTATTTATAAACAACAGAGGTGACGTAAATCGAATGACGACGCAAATCGAAGTTGAAGGGAACAAAATTTTTTGACGACGTTAATCGAAAAAACGTAAATCGAGATGATGTAAATCGAGGGAATACTGTACTAGACTACGGCGACTTCAAGCTGTACATATAATCATATATATTATTTCTAAAGTACTTTTTTTTGTCGGTTGCAAATATCTCCCATACTATCGCATCAAATTTAATGAACGATATCTCATTTTAAAGCTTATATCTAACACTAATTGCGAAAAATAATTAGAAATTGAAAAATTAATATTTTCATTGATAAAAATTATATTTTATATAGAACTGCAGTATAATCATGTTGCCATTATGATTATATGTTTTTGTTCAATTGTGGTAATACAGGGTCGCTTAATAGTAATGCAGTTCTATATAATATACATAGTATGTATTAAAATCCATTCTGGCAATACCGCTATTTACTATAATGCCGTTTATTACTAAGTCAGTTATATATAATATGGATATTAAGTTGTAAAAAGCTGTTTTGGCAATACTTTGCAGTAGTTGTTAGATCAAGTGCGATAAACAGGGTCGCTTAATTGTAATGCTATTCTACATAATAATATAGAAAGTTGGAAAAGCTATTTTGGTAATGTCGAAAAATAATTCCCTGTGAAAGTTGCTTTTGCTATGACGATAAACAAAGCACAAGGTCAAACCCTTCAAAAGGTAGGATTGTATTTACCAGAACCGGTCTTTTCACATGGGCAGTTATGCGTGGCCTTTTCTCGAGTGCGTACGTTTAAAGATATTTTTGTTTTGGTCTTTGTCTCTAACATTGTAAAATATAATTTTTATCAATGAAAATATTAATTTTTCAATTTCTAATTATTTTTTGCCATTAGTGTTCGATATAAGCTTTAAAATGAGAGATCGTTCATTAAATTTGATGCGGTAGTATGGGAGATATTTGCAACCGACAAAAAAAAAGTGCTTTAGAAATAATTATAAAGGCATTAAAACATATGTATGTATGTAAATATGTATACTATTTCTAATATTTTTATACTTTTAATGAAATTTCTATTAATTATTTTCATTTTATGTTACAAAAATAACAACTAACGGTGCGAAACATTCGCACGGGTCATCTAGTAACTTTTATTTCTTTCCTGATTATTGTAAAAGGAATCTCATAGATGTTTTTTAGATGATTATTTATTACAATGCAATCTAGACATGGCGACGAAACTGAGGAACACCATAGTATATAGAAAGAAGTTCTTATCAAGCCAATATCTGCTTACGATCTTGGTTTTGCTTATACAATAATGAGTTCCTGTGGAATCTATTTAAAACGATTCAATCTTTGATTGGCCCTTGCACCCACTATACGATAGTCTTAATGTCTTCGTTATCATCATAGTATGTCGTATGATAATATACTCACTAGACGTACAGACAATGTGTACGACGCAACTAAGATTGCCCAAGATCTAAGGGTATCTTAGGTGTTTCAGGAGAATATAGCGTGGCATTTGATGGTTGTCCTCATTTTAGTTTCTGAACACACGAGAACTTTGAAGATAAGAAACCAATGTGGCCCGATATGGATATATGCATAGTAAAAAAAAGCATTAAAGCGGACTAGATTTCATAATAGGAACCTCATGATAGTTAAAAAGCGACACTGGAGTTTGATTGTACAAGCCCGGAGTCTGGGGAATCCTCTAACAACGACTACTGGAGATGCTCTAGCTATAAGGAGACGAAAAGACAACAGAGCTCTATCTCTACCACTGACCGGCACTTCTGAAAACCTGGGAAGAATACTTGGGCATCCAGAAGTTATTAACAGAATGGGGTTTGGGAAAGAGAATTTAAATAAAATAAATCCATACTTTGTAGGACGCAAGTTATTTCTTTTGGCTTCACTAAAGAACTGTCACAGACATAACATCTATCTTTTTTTCATTTCTTTGCTCTGCTTCAGTTTTTTTTTTATAAAACCAGCACTCAGGGGATGGCCCCCATTCATGCAGTGCATTGTACAGGTTTTTTAGGAAACCAGTTGCTGCTGGTGAAATACTTTTTGTATTTTTTTTTTATTTTTGATGTCTGGCCTGGGAAGCCAGGGTTCGAGGCTTTACGTCTAATAAGCCAGCGCATTATTTACTAGACCACGGCGACCCCATTACTCCAGTTTCATTACTTCAAAATTTACCAGATGAGCAGGAGAGTGTGATCTAGGATTCTCTTTGAAAAAATGTACTGGCTTGCGGCATAGAATTGAGGTATTTGAGTTATTGAGTTCTGTTCTGTTTGGGGGAAATTTGTTACACCTACCAGAGAAAAATTAAGCAAAGATTCATTGATGAATCCAGATATCATGCCAGCAAGTCGAATGCAGAATCTATTTAAAACGTTTGAATCTTTGATTGCCCCTTGTACCCACTCATATTTTTATTAACAGCAAAGTGGTCCACTAGACGTACAGACAATGTGTCCCAGGCCAGACATCAAAAAATAAAAAAATACAAAAAGTATTTTTCGGCAATTTCTTCTCTTTCTCTTATTGTTTTTTAAAAATCTGTCGCTCGGAGTCGACTTTAAACTGTAGGTCCCGCCACTTCTGCATAAATTTAACACACACAACTGCGACACACAGAAACTGCGTGCTTCTTGGGGACGATTGCTGTAGACTGTCTAATGGTGAAGGTATAGCACTGGCCATTTTATAGTCACCAGCAGCAACTCGTTTCCTTACCGTTCGCATCTTCCCTCTCTCTTTCCACCTTTCCTAAAAAACCAGCACAATGCACTGCATGAGTAGGGGTCATCCCATGAGTGCTGGTTTTATAAAAAAAAAGAAAAAAAACGCAGCTAAGATTGCCCAAGATCTCAGGGTATCTTGTCCTCATTTGAGCTTCTGAACTCACGAGAACTTTGAAGATAAGAAACCAATGTGGCCCCGATATGGATATACATATGTATGCATAGTAAAAAAGCATTAAAGCGGATTAGATTTCATATTAGGAACCCCATGATAGTTAAAAAGCGACCCTGGACTTTGGTTGTACAAACCCGGAGTCTGGGGAACCCTCTAACAACGACTGCTGCAGATGCTTTAACTACAAGGAGACGAAAAGACAATAGAACACTATCTCTGCCACTGTCCGGCGCTTCTGAAAACCTGGGAAGAATACTTAAGCACTTAGAATTTATTTACAGAATGTGTTTAGCCAAAGACCAATTAAATAAAAGAAATCCACACTTTGTAGGACCCAAGTTATTTTTTTTGGCTTCACTGAAGAGCAGTCACGGATATAACATCTATCTTCTTTTCATTTCTTTGCTTTGCTTCAGTTTCATTACTTCAAAATTTACCAGATAAGCAGGAGAGTGTGACCTACTTGCAGCAGCCCCTAAGGTTCTCTTTGAAAATATGTACTAGCTTGTGGCATAGGATTAAGGAATTTGAGTTATTGAGTTCCGTTCTGTTTGGTGGAAATTTTGTAATCCTATTCTAATCTTTGGGGCGTTATTTATTTCTACAACGATGGTTCTAGGGGAAATAAAACTGATTTTTTTTTTCAATTTAAAAAAAAAATTTGTCTTCACCTCTCTGCTTTATTCGAGATCTGACAACACAAAGTAATGAAGAGTTTGTAGCTTTAAAATTGATTGTCAGTCATTTCAAAAGTTTTTCTGATTCTAATTTATCGTCTCTTTCCTCTATTTTAATGGAAAAAATTGCTTTCGATTTAATAGAAAACTTTAATTCTTTAACCGTTTTTATTTAAAACTCATATTAATACTCATATTTTTAAATATTTTGTTGTTATTGTTAAATTTATGGCACTAGGGTGGCTGTCAATTCCTTCCTTTTAAAAAGTGTTTCTACAACTGACTTCAATATTATTTTAAGTATGATCTTAACAGCAATGTTAAGTAACATTGAATGTAATGATAACATAAGATCTCAACAGACTTACAAACTTACATTATTTTAAACAAAACCGTTAAACTTTATTCAAATTTAAATTTATAAATTAAAACTTTATTGAAAGTTTAAGTATGTTCCCTACAATTACAAGTAAAAAAAGTTAATTAAAACGATCTTAAGTTTAATTGATGTTCCAATTGGAGTATTAAACATTGGCCCATAGCCATTACGATGGTAAATTATGAGCAATTTATGCAATTTATTAAAATTAATTAAAAAAAAAAGAAACAAAATACTAGGCTATTACCTAGAATATCACAGGAGACAGCTATAAATACATAGATTCATCGTGTAAGTGTGTGTGTGTGTATAATATGAAAACAAATAAAACCGTTTTATTGCTCTAAACAAGCAGAACCTACAACAATCTACAGACGTTTATTAAAAATATGTTCCTACTTTAGTACACACATCCATACATACGCACAACTACAAAATATGTAAACAATTAAAAAAAAACAACAAAAACAATTACATTACAAGCAACAACACGGATTCCAGTTGCTATACTCTTACACTAACAACAGAAAACACATCCATCTTACAATGAGATTTAATGAGAAAATGTTTTTTCAAGAAAAATTGTTGCCTATTTACAGGGATATTATGCCTTTAAGAGGGAGAACAAGTACAATGAAGTAGCAAATTTTCTCTAGTGGTTGTTGTATTATTATTGCCTTTAACGTTGCAAAACAATTACTTTAAGACGAAATAATATAAAAATAATAATAAAATATAAAAAAGACGGAAATATATTTTTGTTTTTTCTTTTTTTATTCTACAACAAAAATCGTCTATTTAAGTAAAAATAGAGTTGAAAGGAAAAGGTCCATTGCCATAAAAATATCCATACAAAGTGTAGAAAAAGAGGCTAAAGAGCTTGCATAAAAGCCATGGTTATGGCAAAGGGATATCATAAAAATACCGGATCCATAAAAACGATGAAAATAAACGTTTTTATTACGAAAATGTTATATTTAGAATAGGCATGATTATTGCCTTTGATTGTGGCTTGTTGTTGGCAAAGTTTTATTAAGAAATTGTTCACGTTTAAATTGGGTATGATGTTATACATTAACTAGAGTCAAAAAGTCAAAACGATGTAAGGAAGAAATATGATGATTAGGTGAAATGCTAATAGTAATGATAACATATCAAGTTTAAATACGAATTTTTATGGTAATCATTAGAGAATTTCTTTTGGGCGGTACTCGTCTAAGAATATATCGTTGGTCTCATGTAGAAAGGCCCTCCTAACTGTGTGTATTTTTGTTAAATGTATCGGAATCACAAAAAAATCAACTTTGAAAAAAGTATGAGTTAGGGCCTTTCTACATGAGACGGATGCTATAACGGATGCATCAATATGTGCAATGATGCCGTTGTTTTATAATTACTTGGCATAGGTCAAGGAAAATCATTTCTCATCTTAATTTGTATGCTATTAAAGGCCTTTCTCAATTTTAATGTTTCTAATTTGTAGACGCTGTAGTCCATGTTGGCTTATTTGACGTGAGGCCACGGTTTAAAGCCCAGGTCAGACATTTTCAACAGAAATCGGCGCCTGCCTCTCTACAGATTTTTGACAAAAGCTCTGAGAATAAAAAAAAAAAATTGCCATGAAAAAGTTTCTCAGAAAATCTGTCTTCTGGAGTCGACTTTAAATAGCTCCACTCATGTACATAATTAATACACACAATATCAATGGTGTAAGAAGCAGAGATCAGCAATAAGTATTCAAAACGATAAGTAGATTCGAGTCATATTTATAATTTCTGATATTTATACGCATTCATACTCATACTCAAAGTTCAAAGTACTCGTCGTATTCATATTTAATAATACGCATGATGTTATTGACTTCGACTCGCCTCTACTTAACATTTATACGAAGCTCAAAATAAGTATGATTCGCGTACGAGCACTGCAATACTCACAAGAAGATTGTTTGTATGCTTTGCTTGTTGTCTGTCTCTGTCTTTTCTTTCTTCTTTGTTTGTATATGCAACAAAAACAAAGACTGTAAATTTTGCTGAATGATTCGAATCACTCGAATCATTTATAAGTATTATAAGTATTTTTCTAAATTTATGAATCAGAATGAGTAGCCGTATGCATCAAACATATTTCGAATGTTGTGAGTTTTATGTCAACATTGTACTCATACTTGTTGCTACTGATACTTATAAATCAATGTTGTAGCGAGTACGAATGAATCAGAGTAGTTGAATTTCAATTCTGTTGATTCATTCATACTCAAAATTGCATGAGTGCTTATGGGTAGCGGAAAAACGATTCATTTTTGGTAAGAAGCTAGGTTGTAGTCCTGACTAAAGGGCAATGATGGCCAATTATGTATGTAGGTATCTATGTAATCGAGTCCTTAATGCAAACCTGAAGATTTTTTTAATTTCTAATTGGCTCAGGTTCTATACTCCGTACAATTGAAAGTGAGCTAATGATTGGCTGATCGCATTCGTTTCTGGTATTTATATCAGATTGGCTATTGCTTACTTACTTACTTAATTGCTCATTACAATTCTTTAGTCAGGATTACAACCTAGCTTCTCACACCACTCAAAACGATACCAGTGATAAAGTTTTTTTATATACTTTTCCTGATAATTTTATTCACTTTTAAAGTTTTTACCAGAAATCTGCTGAAAGAATGTTGCCAAAAAAATGTATTTCGGCTGGGATTTGAACCATAGGCTCACCATTACACTAACTACTACTCTATGGCGACTATTGAGCGGCGCTATATGCTTCATTGGAAATTCATGCCTTTGCTAAAACTAAGTTACCCATCCGATTTCCAACTTCAAATCGCTGAATTCTCAACTACCGAAAGCCATAAAATATGGCACCCGAAATAATTAACGATGAAAGCCTAAAGACATGCTTAGATTGGCTATAGGGTGGCTCTAATTATGCTCTATTTTATTTCAAATATTTTTAGCTTTTTCGGCATTTGGTAAAACTAAAACATCTACAAAATTTTGTACTTAAAATCGCTAAATTGCCTACAATTGAGAGCCTTAAATTATGCCACTGCAATGGTTAACGATAGAAACTTAAAACACCCATAGATTGGCTGATTGTATGATAGAAATTATGTTTTTTGGCTTTTGGTGAATATAAAGCAGCGAAGGGCAAATTTGAAATTTCGTATCACATGTGATAGGAAAAGAAATTTCTGCTGACGCTGCGTTGACACACGTACACTATAAGCTTACTCGTGTGGTTTCGTATAATGATCGTGTGTTTGTTGCTTTGTTTGTTGTTTTGTGTTGATGCCAGAGAACAAAATCAATTCAGTTGACGTTTAGCACTTGGTGAAGCAGGATCTCGCTACGCAACTTTTTTGAATGATTTATTGTTGTTGGCAAATACACGCAGCAAAATGTTTAATGAAAATTGGGAAAATGATTTTTTTTTATAGAGAATATGGATGGTAATGCACAATGCCTTGTGTGTTATCGTACTTTATGTCGTAATTCTTTTTTTTTTATAAAAAGACATTACGAGACTATTAACGGATTTTTCAACAACATTAAAGGGAATGATAGGATTTTAAAATTATTGCAATTAAAAGCAGATTTTTTTTTAAAATTCATTGTTGACGAAACGGACGTACCAAATTACAATGATTTACAAATTAATAATAATAATTTAATGCCTTTTAAAAAGGCATCATATACAGTTGCTTTGGCTTTAGCAAAGCAGTGCCGTCCATTCGATGACGGAAATTTCTTTTTGAATTTGACGACAGACGTTTTGAGTTGTTTTGGCGATAAAATATTTAAAACCGCACTTAACATACGCACAACACAATAAATCATTTTTTTCCTTTTTTTTTATTTTCCCAGTGTACGACTCTCAAAAATTACATTGAATTTTGTTCTCCGCTGCTTTACTAACACAACCAAAACTATGATAGTATGTGTGTTGCCCTTCACTGATATAAAGCATCCACAAAATGTTCAATTTTAAATAGCGGAATTGTTCACTTTTTAACGCCTTAAAGTATGCCAACTAACCTCTTAAAAAATTGAAGCCTAGACATACATTATTTGATTGGATACTAAAATTTTTTTCGGCGATTTCCTCTCAGCAGATTTTTGGCAAAAACTCTGAGAGTAAATAAAATTGCCATATTCGGAGTCGACTTTAAACTGTAGCTCTCGCCACTTATGTGTAAAATTAATACACATAATGTAAGTAGTGTGAGAAACTAGGTCAATAATCCAGAGTGAAGTGTTATAATGACCAATTATGCATGTACATGCCAATTCATATTAAATATTATTGAGAACTTGGACATTTTGTGAATCTAATTGAATTGCTTTTTCTTGAACACCTTAAAATATGCCATAAAAATTTTTCAAATTGAAATAATTAAGGGGGCTCAATATTAAATGACTGCACAATTTATGTGCACAAGTAAGCCAACATAAAGAGAAAACTAATGAGTCCCATATGAAAATAATTTTCCCTATAAGTAAAGAAATTTGTTAACAAATAAGAAAACGAAATGGCAAGCTTAAAACGTGCTGGCCATTTATTACAAAATTATTTTAATTTTTTCTTATTTTTTTAGTTTTTTTTTCTGAGTAGTTTAAGTGAAAAGATAAATTGAAGGGAATAAAAGGACGTACAATTACCACATAAATTGCAAAGAAAACATCAATGATAACATGGCCAGTCCAAAAAAAAAGCAAAGTAATGGGATACGTAGGGAGGGGGAGGAGGTAAGGATATTTGCTTTTTTTGGCCATTTGTTACTTAAAATTACAAAAAAAGGAAGGCAAATGAAGAAAATTAAATTCAAAATCAAGCAACAGCAAGCAGGCATGTGTTGCCAATATTTTTAAACACAAAATTCAGTTGTTGCCGCCAAACTAAACTAATTTCGGTTGGTTGTTGGTGTTATTTGTAACAAACCTTCCAAAGCCTTACAGTTACAGTTAAATATTTACCGTTACCACAAGGACTCTCTCAATATCTTTATTTTTGCTAATTGTAAAATCAATAAATGGATACTGAACGAATGGCAAAAAGAGACAGAGAGAGAGAGAGAGTGATAGAGAGAGAACGGATGTTAGTTAGTGGCAGGGATGGGAAATTGGTCTTAACAAATTGTACTAACTTGCATAAAAAATTGTACTTTTTTCAGAACGATTGTACTAAATTTCATTTTTTTCTTTTTTAAACTTTTTTATTATTATAAATTAATAAAAATATTATTATAAATTAAAAAGTAAAAGAACAAAAATAACAGTAAATTTTTCAAATTGTTAGCGCAGTTTTGACTTCAGTACAGAAATTAAGGTTTTTAGTCTTTGCAAAATTATACCATCGGTCTCATTTTTGTTCAATAAGAAGCTTTATTTACCAAAAATATTTATACTTAAAACTTAGTAATCCCCCCTTATTAAAGTAAATACTCGATCCTTGATATTCTTATAAAGATTATTTAATATTTCTCCGTCTATTTTCACCCACTCTTCGATCATTTTTAATTTCAAATTTTCAGCACTGGTAAATTGCCTGTTATTTTGAATATAATCTTCGGACAAGAATGGAGAATTCGTTTGGGGAAACGTTTTCAATAAAATTCATATTAGGAGAGCAACCTGACCACGATAAAACCTCAATAGATTGTTTACGGAACCATTCCACTCTCTGTCTGCTGACATGAATTCTGTTGTAAAACATATTTTTTCATTATTTTCTCTCAAGAAGAGAAGCAAACTACAGCTAAGAACAGTAATGTACTCTGTACTATACATTCGCGTAGATGGAAACTGAAATTTGAGGCAACCACTTAAAGGAATAACCCCCCAGCAATAGACTAAATCCCCAAAATTTGAATTTCTAAGGTCACGACAGTAGTATCGATAGTCATTTGGTCTATCTACGTTCCACTTTTTTTCATCAGAGAATATGACCTGAAGACAATTCATTGTTTGTTATTATTGAAATGCTCTGGTGGTGCTATAATTATGAAAAGCAGTTTATAATAGGTAAACTTAACAACTTATTTTAATACTTAACTATAAAGGAATAAAAAAGTTTATGAGATCCAAATTTTAAATCACTATTTATGATAAATTTTGTACCAGCAAACTATTTGTTATTTCAAAATTGTAGCAACACTAATTAAATGGCTTCAATAAATCCCTTGTTTGGATTAAATTCGAGACAGTCAAAGGAAACCGTACATTTGTCCCTTTGATTTTTATTAAATTTTGGTATGAAAATATCCTTTCTACATTTGCAGATGAATGTGGAACGGATAATATTCCTTTTATAACTCCTGATATGTCAAGTTAGCAACGAGTTGCCATATGGAAATGAAACGAAAACAAAAAATTATACACTGATGAGACAGAATATTTGTGAGATGTAATAAAGTAGAGAACATTTTTCAATTGTGCTAAATAAGTCATTGCGGTGCTATGGTGTTTTTGACTACCAAATAGTGCTAAAAAAAAGTACAATTGTATCAACTTTTCCATCCCTGGTTAGTGGTGGCCATATTAAAAAAAAAAGAAAAAAACATGAAGTCAACGACTTGTAAATCATTTTGTAATGCCCGTCAAAGGAAGACACCTCCTCCCCAGAAATACCCATTAAATGTTCTTTTATTTGTATGAAAAACTGAAAAACATTCACAAAAAAACACAATAAAAATGTTTCAAATCTCTTTTTTATAGCCTGTAAAATTCAAAAAAAAGGCAATAAAAAACCAAAAAAAAGAAAGAAATTTTTAAATGATGATTAAAATATAAAAAATGACCAGCACCTGTTACGTGCTGTTGTTGCTTTTCAAAAATAATTACGAAAGCAAAATTAGAACTAGAAACGAAAAAAAAATCAATTTCCATTTGCATCTGTTTTTCATATTTGATCAACACGATTAATTATTTTTCAAATACCTTTTCCCATTCACAACATTCGTCTAACAAAATTGTAATACTCTGGGGGGGAGGGGGGGATTGCCGACGTAAGATTTGTTTTCAACTTTTAAATCTTCTTTACAAAACGGAAATTTTTGTCATCATATCCGGTTTTGGCAAAACGAAAACGCATTTTCTACTTTCAGTTGCATATGATGAAATTGCAGGAAAGAAAATTTTTCCCAATTATAAAACACAATTACAGTTGTGTACAATACAATAGCAGCAATAGAAACTAATTGAATCGGAAATAGTACACATTTGGGAAACTGCTTAGAGCAGCCATACTCCTTCTCTCGGGATTAATGGGAGCGTATAAAGTCCTTTCTAAAGTAAAATTATTTACATGGCAAAACTAACAAAGCTTCGTTGAAAATCTTTCCGTGGTAGATTAAAAATTTCGTTTCTGTTACCTCGACTTAAAACTTTCATAATGCAGACGTTTGCCTTAAAGGTTCAATTAGTCGTGACTTTACCAAAGCGCTGTAGTCGTAACATAACCCATAACCGTAAATATACTATTAGCAGCAATCAGTGCTGCCTTGGCCATAAACAGCTGTTTACGTTAATTGCACATATCGCTCCTTTATTGCAACATAGTCATATCTCAAAAAATTAAAAATTTGTAGTTACTTAATCAAAACTGCTCTTTTAGACCTTCTGTACATGTTGAAAAAAAATCAGTTTTATATCCCAAGCTGAACCGAAGTTATAGCAAAAAATGTTTGCGGCAATTACATCATAGGACTTATGTCTTGAAAACTTAAATCGCATTTTGCCAAGTTCAAGATTTTTTGAGATATGACTATGTTGCAATAAAGGAGCGATATGTATTTATCAAAAGTACAAAAGTAAAAAAAAAAAAAAAATGTGTATTCCTGTTAGTAAATTCAGCAAACAGCTGTTTATGGTTAGGGCAAAAAACCAAAATTCAATCGGTACATATGGTTATCGTTATGATTATGGCATTATGGTAAGTCACCTATAATCGAAAACAGTGCTGTCCATAAAGTTGGTGAAAACAGTTGATTTATATGGTTATGGTTAAGTCACGACTAATTGAACCTTAAGGCTCAAGAAGCAAAAAGAGAAGATTAAAGACTAATTGGAGATATTACGGTACTTGAAGAGCTAAGATAGTGCGATATTAGATAATGAGGTGGTATTACTTCAGCAAACAGTATGGAAGTCAAATTCTCTCAAGACGGGTAATGAATAAACAGTTTGGAAAGGTCGCATATAATTATTAATGACAGTAGACTTGGATAGAAGTAGGACGCTTGAAGTCGCCGTAGTCTAGTATGTAATGTGTTGGCTTATTAGATATAAAGTTAGGATTCGAGCCTCTGGCCATACATCAAAACAAAATACAAAAAGTATTTCTTCGGCGATTTCCTCTCAGCAGATATCTGGCAAAAACTTTAGAGAGTAAATAAAAATTGCCAAAAGTTTTTTAAAACAAATCTGTCGTTTTGAGTCGACTTTAAACTGTAGGTCCCGCCACTTTCGCATAAAATTAATGCACACGACGTAAGTGGTGTGAGAAACTAGGTTAATAATCCTGACTAAAGGGTTGTAATGACCAATTATCACCAATAATCACCGAAGAAATATTTTTTTATTTCAGTGTGGTACACTCTGGTACACTTTGGTAAATTTAAATGAAAAAGACGTCTGGATTGGTTCCAATTTAAATTCATTATCTTCAGAAGTTCTCCTGGAAGTGTTACAAGGTCTATCGATCCTAAGGGTTGATTTGTTGGGTTGGTTCCAAATTTTTTTTGTCTAATTAGTATTAGGTTCTTGCATACATAGGACTACGACCTAGATTCTCACACACACTTATGTGTGTTAATTTGTCCACATGAGTGGTGGAACCTACAATTCAAAGAACAAACGACAGTTTTTTTTTACTCTCAGAGGTTTTGCCGGAAATCTGTTGAGATAAAGTTGACGAAGAAATATTCTTTCATATTTCTTTTTTGTTGACGATGTCTAACCTGGGGCTTGGACCGAGACCTCACGTCTAGAAACCCAACACACTACCTGTGACTACTACGCAAAGTATAACTTACTGAACTCCTTTATCTACGTTTGATTTCAACGGAAATTTTCAAAATTTTTGAAAGAGTTGATTTCTCAAAAAGATGTAAAAATTACATCTTAAGCAAGATTTTAAAATGGTTTCTAGACGTTAGTGCTTAGATGAATTATTATTTTCTAAATGTTGCATGCTTAGAGGGGCATAGACTTGATATTCGAGTGAAAGTTGTTTATTTTGTTACGAAATCTGACAGAAATATGCTGAAAGGAAGCCGCCGAAGTAATATTCTTTCATAATTCATTTAGATTTATCTGTCTAACCTGCAGTTTGCATCGAGACCTTACCTCTAAAAAGCCAACACACTAGCTATTAGATTACGGTGGCTACTTCCCAAAGTATAGCTTACTGAACTCCATTATCTACGCCTGATAACAATAGAAATTTTCACATAGTTTTTACCTTTTATTTCGCATCGTAATAAACCTTCATGTAAAAAAGTTGTGGGCAAAAACCCCATGGCTTTAAATAAGTCTGCAAGTGTCTGTATGCTTAGTGGGGCACATACTTGATATTTAAATTTAAGATACATATTATTAGGATAGAGGTCTTTGTTTACTAAGAGGTCTTTGTTTACTTTTCTTTATTCAGGTCTGTTCCTTAATCAGCAGATAGGTAACTGGCGACCCAATACTAGAAGTTGTGAAATACAGTAAGACCCCGAATAACGCTGGGATTACGTTCCAATAAGTTCCAGTACTAAACGAAACCGCGTTAAACGAGGCAACTTAACACGTACATTAGTATGTAAAGACATTACGACTTCGGAAAATCCGGTTGGAATCTTTATTCTGGACAGATTAACACAAGGGCTTTGAAACAGATACATGGTTTACAGTGTCGCTATATAGTGCACCATTTTTGGTTGGTGCATGGCCGTTCCTTTTACACACACATACAACAAGTATCGACACAGTATGCGATTTAGGGGTATCTTAATACTACCGCGTAAAATTGAAACTGCGTTAAGCAGGGCAGCATTAAGCGGGGTCTTACTGTACCATATATTCAGTTTTTTGTTTGGTATGTTGGCAATAAAACGGAGTGTATGGTTTCGAGGCCAGTTTGGCTTTAATTTTAACAGATCGTTGATCCTAGAAGTACATAGAAATCATTTATTAGACGGTTACAAATACAGAAGGTAGATAGGTAGGTAGGTAGAAGTGGCTGTCCACCCGATGAGCGGACACACTTAGGCCGCATACAGACCCACAGTTTCATTCTCTCTCCTATTCCAGGAACAATTCGAAGCATGCGATAAAGCGACTTAGACTGCCAATATCCATGCATGACAGTTTATCTAGGTCTTCCATGTAGCAGGCACCCAAGTGTTTCTTTCTCCTCCGACCAAGTACCGGGCATGTGCACAGTAGGTGAAGAATAGTTTCAACCTCTTCCTCATCTCCACAGCTTCTGCAGAAATCATTGGCAAGGTGTCTAAGATCGATACGCCTTGGATGTGTTCCTATAATACAATGCCCCTTTAGAGCTTAAGCAGAGTCGCCGTGCGCCTTTCATCCAGTCTTGGCCAGATTTTTTGCGCCGCTTTGCCTTTATCCGAAGCTGCCAACCTACTGTTGACAAGGTCCAGTGATCTGGTAGCCTCATAGACTTGGATATTCCAATTGATATCGAATAGATGCCATTACCAACGGCTCCTTCTAGTTTGGTGCCATCGGTGTAGGTTTGTGCGGCCTTTCTCCAGTCCTCCCTTTTCGGAATGGATGTCCTAAAATTCATTGAGAAGTCATATCGCGGTGTCTTATAGTCGTTTTAAAATTTAATTTTTACTTCTTTTTCTTTTCTTTTCTGTTCTGTTTTTTTTTTGTGATTTTCTACCATTTAAGGTTGATAAAACTGTAACAGGTTGATTGAATAGAACACTATGGCACGTCTACCACCAGCTAACCATGCCATCTTACCCTCCTCATTTGTAAAACAAGGCTGGAGTTTTGGGCCTAAAAATTTTCTTATGTTGTACCATAAAGTGCTAAAAAAAACGTTCGTCAGTATTTATTTTTTAAAGGCTTCAATGACGACATTGATGTCTGTCTACAGTCAACAAATGATGGTGATGGTGATGACGATGACGACAGTGATGGTGATGATTTTTTCATGAAGAAGAGTGGGGTAAAGAAGAAAATAGGAAATTTGTTAAACTTCCTGATTTAAAGTGTAATAAATGAAATCAAATGAAATTTTCATTTTTTCTTCTTTTTTAGCAGAAGAAAGAAAATGACAGAAGCGACAAGTTAAACATATTTGTTGTGTGTTGTAAATGGCAATTTAATTTTATATTTTAAAAATGGAAAAAAAAATTCCCTTAGTTTTCTTACTCTCTGTAAAAGAGGGAGTAGATGTATGTGTGTGTGTGTGTGTGTATGTGTGTGCAAAAACTTTACGTTTTCTTTTTTTTGTTGTTTTCTGCTCTCATTTGGTAACAAGTTTAAAATTTTTTTTTTTGAATTTTTATGCTGCTGACAGTGTACTTTACATGTTTCTCTTGATGTTCATGTTGTTGTTGTTGTTGTCTTTCTTCTTCTTCTTCTTTTTCTTTTATATGGACCATGTAAAATGCTATTAAAAAAAACAAAAAAAATGTCTCCAAAAAAATAGTACGAAACAGGATAAAACTTGAACATATTCATTCCCTTCTTCTTCTTTTTACAATGTGTGTGTAGATGTGTGTGTAGATGCATATGTATGGGTACGTAAGTGTAAAAGAATTTTTTGTTGTTGAGAGAGACAATTGTAAGCTTATGCAGCCATATTAAGATAAGAAAAGCAATGTTTTCCCCCAAATGGGTAATGCAAGAATGTCTGTGTGTGTGTTTGTGTGTGTGTGTGTATGTGTGTGCAAAAAAAAAAACTATAAAAATTGAATCCTTTTTTTTGCTTCCTCCTTAGGTTTCTTTTTGCTTTACGTTTTCTTTTTTTTGTTGTTTTCTGCTCTCATTTGGTAACAAGTTTATATTTTTTTTTAGAATTTTTATGCTGCTGACAGTGTACTTTACATGTTTCTCTTGATTTTGTTGTTGTTATTGTCTTTCTTCTTCTTCTTCTTTTTCTTTTATATGGACCATGTAAAATGCTATAAAAAAAACAAAAAAAAAGTCTCCAAAAAAATAGTACGAAACAGGATAAAACTTGAACATATTCATTCCCTTCTTCTTTTTACAATGTGTGTGTAGATGTGTGTGTAGATGCATATGTATGTGTACGTAAGTGTAAAAGAACTTCTTTTTTTTGTTGTTGAGAGAGACAATTGTAAGCTTTTGCAGCCATATTAAGATAAGAAAAGCAATGTTTTCCCCCAAATGGGTAATGCAAGAATGTCTGTGTGTGTGTTTGTGTGTGTGTGTGTATGTGTGTGCAAAAAAAAAAACTATAAAAATTGAATCCTTTTTTTTGCTTCCTCCTTAGGTTCTTTTTGCTTTACGTTTTCTTTTTTTTTTGTTGTTTTCTGCTCTCATTTGGTAACAAGTTTATATTTTTTTTTAGAATTTTTATGCTGCTGACAGTGTACTTTACATGTTTCTCTTGATTTTGTTGTTGTTATTGTCTTTCTTCTTCTTCTTCTTTTTCTTTTATATGGACCATGTAAAATGCTATAAAAAAAACAAAAAAAAAGTCTCCAAAAAAATAGTACGAAACAGGATAAAACTTGAACATATTCATTCCCTTCTTCTTCTTTTTACAATGTGTGTGTAGTTGTGTGTGTAGATGCATATATATGTGTACGTAAGTGTAAAAGAATTTTTTTTTTATTGAGAGAGACAATTGTAAGCTTATGCAGCCATATTAAGATAAGAAAAGCAATGTTTTCCCCCAGATGGGTAATGCAAGAATGTGTGTATGTGTGTGTATAGCATGATTGTAAATGTATATTTAATACCATTCGTATTACATTGTTGTTGTTGTTATTATTGTGTACTGTAAAGGTATATTACCAGGATGATAATACCACATACCGTTTGTAATGTGTAAATGCCTTCATATGTCGATTATGTTAAGTTTTATGCTCTTTTATCCTTTTAGTTTTTTTTCTCTCTTCTTCTTCTTCTTTAATTTTTTTTTTTAAGCTGTTGTTGCTTTTGCTTCTTACTATACTGCTTACTCTTGCTGTTGTATTCGTATTTATGTTTTCCGTTTGTTTTTTTGTTCCTTTCTCTATGCTCCAGACCAGTTTATTGTAGCAAAAAAAAAATATTTTTTATGTTGTTGTTGTAGAAGAATTTTACAAAATAGCAAGACAAAAATTATTACTGTTTGTGGCCAACAACAACAACAAAAAAAATACCAGCCAGTCGCATAGGAAATAAGGCTTTAAAAATTTATTTTTTTTTTCCTCTTTCCTTTTCATTTCTTTTGTTACCGAATCGTTCGTCATAAACTGAAAAGCAATTTGGCTTAAAGTCCTTTTTCTTAAGCTCGATTAAAGTTTTATATGGAAATTATTAAGGGATTTAAAGGCATTAAAATCAAGTCATCAAGAATTTCAAAGTAAGAGAAGTAATTTTTATGTTCTTTCGAAAATAGTTTCTCTAGAACCTTTCATAAAAATCATGAAATTTAATTTAAAAAACAAAAAAACTATAACATATCTTAAGGCGTAATAAAATTTTCAACGTTCCTATTTAGCTTTATTTTTACAATTTATTGCATATTCAAAAGTTTTAAACCAGAAAAGTAATTTAGAGAAAATATTTCTTAAGTTTTAATTGAAATTTTTTATTGTTGATTGAAATTCTAGGTTGTAAAGTCTAAGTTACTAATTCAACACCTAAAATTAGGCACCTTTTTTAAATTTTTATTCTTAAAAATTGTTAATTGAACGAAACTCTAAAGAGTTTCTGCAAAAATCGAAATCGAATCGAGGGTGTTAGATTCGATTCAATTTATCGTCATTTTGACGAATTTGTACTGCAAAAATATCATATTGACGATGTGATGATTTATGCCCTTATTTTGACGATTTTTAGAAATTAAAAATTTAAGCGATGATTTGTCTGTCTGTATCCTATTTCTTTTTCATCACTTAAAAGCCAAAAAATTTACAACCTCTTCATGAAGGTAGTTCCACATATGAATAGTCCGACTACACAGGATGCCATCCACTGGCCAGTCGACCACAAACGTATGTAATCGCAGAGAAAGGCGAGTGTTACACAGGAATACATGATTCTAGAGAATATTTCGCGATAGAACAGTGAAACACAAACCACATTGCAAAGATGTTCCAATAAATCATTGGAGTTCTCTTCTACGAAGTCGCCGTGGTCTAGTGGGTAGTGTTTTGGCTTATTAGACAAAAAGGCCCGGGTTCGAAT
Source organism: Sarcophaga peregrina (assembly GCA_014635995.1). Taxonomy (NCBI): domain Eukaryota; kingdom Metazoa; phylum Arthropoda; class Insecta; order Diptera; family Sarcophagidae; genus Sarcophaga; species Sarcophaga peregrina. Next base: position 22,198,364 of record CM025789.1, on the reverse strand, counting down.
CCCAGGTCAGACATCAAAACGAAAAACATTTCTTCGGCGACTTCCTCTCAGCAGATTTCTGGCAAAGACTCTGAGAGTAAAAATTGCCATGAAAAGCTTCTCAAAAATCTGTCGTTCGGAGTCGACTTTAAACTGTAGGTCCCGCCACTTATGTATAAAATTAACACACACGACATAAGTGGTGTGAGAAGCTAGGTCGTAATCCTGACTGAAGGGTTGTAATGGGCAATTATGTATGTATGTTATGTAAGTGGCAAGAAGATCAGGTGAAGTAAAGTATTTCTTACACTCTCCTAAGAAGCTAAGGCACTGAAAAATGTATCGGTTCTAGCGAACATTACATTGAATTTTCATGTCCATTTTGTGACGATTATTTTTACAATTTCCATAAACGTTTTTGACGATTTTGACGATTTTTTTTCTAATTTTTGACGATTTGAAGCTTTATTTATATGACAGCTATGGATATATGATGAATGCCTTAAAACTTTTCAACCAAACACTTTCAATTTCTGTTGGGTTATAAAAAAAAGTGTCATAACAGACTAGAACACATTTTCTTCTGATCAATTCTGTTGTTTTTAATTGAACTTTCTGTTTCAGTCCGGTTAACTACAGACAATAGAAAATAAAATCAATGACGGCTTTCAAAATACTTCTAGGCTTCTTTTTTATTATGATTTCTGACTCTATTCCTTGTGTGAAGCTTAAACTATGTTCAGACATACACTTTTATTAAATCAATATTCGATTTATTGAGAACAATATTTTTAGCGTTCAAACATATAATATTCGAAAATTTATTTGACAGCTGGTAAAGAAAACAGCTGATTGCTTCAACAACATAACTTTTTTTTTAGAAAAAATGTAAAACAATTTAATATTGGAGAAGGTATTGCTAATGATTAACCGAAACGTTGAGCTGTTGCGGTTAATAAGGACTACTTGTGACTCCAAAGTGGCTTTCCTTAGAAGGATGAGAAATAAAAATTTGATCATTTTGGATAGCTAGCAAAAAAGAAAGCTTTTCCTTATGGCACTGTCGTTGTTTACCATTGGAGTTGTCAAATATCAATAGAAAGTGTTCGGAAAAATGTAATATGCTTACTGAACGTACTTATGACAGTGTTGTATTTGAAGATTTAATCAATATTATAACAATTTATGAATTTATTGGCCAATAATTAATTGAAATTTTATATGAGATATTGAGATCAATAATGCAGTTTATTGCGATTTTCTCAATATAAGTGCATGTCTGAACATAGTATTAACCTTACTTCAGTCATTAAAGTTTTCCCACATTATTATCTACAAATGATCAATTTTCCATTGCCTGTAATTATTTGCTTCGGAAAAGTTTTGATTTGATGTTTTGACTGGATTTAGCATTGAATCGCCAGAGAAAATTTGGTTGCTTAAAGTTTTCATTGTTAATTTATGTGACACTCGAACGTCGAACTGCTTTATGCATCTAGTGGGACATGCTACCTCCAAATGGGTTCTTAAACACATGCCGAAGACAACATAAAATTCGACAGAATTTATCATGAGATGAGTATTCCTCTAGAATGGTTCAAAGAAATGATGACAAAATAATTAAATTGCAGTGAAGAGATGGCATAATGAAGCTACTTGTACAAAGACAGGAGGAATTTGGCCCACTATGGGTATTAAACCGGGTAAGCCGCCGTGGTCTAGTGGGTAGTGTGTTGGCTTATTAGACGAAAGGCCCGGGTTCGAATACCAGGTCAGACATTAAAACTAAAAATATTTCTTCGGCGACTTCCTCTCAGCAGATTTCTGGCAAAGACTCTGAGAGTAAAAATTGCCATGAAAAGCTTCTCAAAAATCTGTCGTTTGGAGTCGACTTTAAACTGTAGGTCCCGCCACTCATGTATAAAATTAACGCACACAACATAAGTGGTGTGAGAAGCTATGTCGTAATCCTGACTGAAGGGTTATAATGGCCAGTTATGTATGTGTGTATGTATGTATGTCTGGGCTGAGGGTTAGAACTCGGGCCTTTAGTTTAATAAGCCAACACACTATCTATTGGACTCTGCATGACTTCAAAACAGAAATATTACATATTAAAGCCTTCTATCGATAATTTTTCACTTTTTTTCCATTTTTTCACTTAATCACCTACCTAATGAAACATAAAACTTGAAAATATTTCAGAACATTAGATTGTCATCACAAAGATGATCACAAGTATTTAAAGAAAAAATCTATTCCAGACTTTCTCGCTGTATTATAATCATTTTTGCAAATAAATTTTGGCAGTAAAGCAATGTTTTCCAAAAATTCCAAGGCAACTGATTAAACATTTCCAACAAAGTTTTATAGTTCTTGTAAACTTTTCGTATTTCCTTGAAAATAGTCTACTTTCGGCTATTTAAATTTAAATTCTTTTGTACGCTTTAAAAAACAAAAAAACTTATTCACGACTTTTTAACCCTCTTTTCCTTTAAATAGAGTCCCATATGCATTGCATTGGAAGGGAAACTGGTACAAAGTCTTACAAGTTACAACTTTTATTTACCAATTCCTTGAAAAAAACTATTTTAATAAACCAAGACAGAGAGAGGGAGAGAGAAAGGCAATACAATTTTTCCTTTTTAAAACTGACCTTCTTTACTTGAGCTTTTGATGCCACTACTGTTGCTAAATTCAAATGTAGAACAACAAAATTAAAAGAAAAAGAAAAAAATAAAAAGAAAACAACAGAAAACATATTTTGCTTCGCCAACAAATTCCTTCAAATCCTAGATTTTTCCCCTTTTGAAAAGTTAGAAAAGAAAAAATAAAAAAACAAGAGAGTTTTATTCATAATATTATGAAGTGGCAATTTTAAACAAGATGAACATACAAGACACAAGACTTATACACACACACCTACACACTAGGACTTGCAGTGTTGTAAACTAAACAAAATATTGTAATATTTCGTTCACAATATGCAGAAAAAGCTGTTGTTGTAGTAGAAGCGGCAGTAGCAGCCACCCAAAACAATATTTTATTTAACGACATGCATAACATGGCTGATATTTTTGTTTTTCATTTTTTTTTTGCTGAAAAACAATACAAGAAAAGAAGAGAAAGCAAAAAAAAAAACCAAAAAAACACTGAAAGTGTTAAGAGATGTAAAGAAAAACCCCGTTATCGCACAATGTAGTAGCAACATCATGTTGCGAAGGCAACATAAATACAAACGTAGCCAGAAACAGTTTCATATGATTCCGCCTGCACACACACATACCCACATGGATATAAATAATATTGTTTTCTGATAAACAACCATAAAGGGAAAGAGAGTGAGGGGTACAGAGAGAGAGAGAGAGTGTAAATATATAGAAAAAGTAGTCTGGAAGACCGAAAAAAGTTATTACAAGAAAACTTCATTATTATTATAAAATGGTAGAAGCAGCAGCAGCAACATACAAAACAAAAATAAAACATAACCGTAAACACACACACACATACAACTCATACAATACAGAGTGGAGAGCATAGAGTAAAACACAAATACTAACACATCAATTACAGCATTAGCGCTGGATGGTGTTGTTATACATTAAAGCGAATATAAAAACCAACAATAGAATTAAAAGCAACATCAACATTAAAAAAGCAAAAACGAAACATGTTGCTATACAATCCTTTTGCTTTGTTTCTCTTTTTTCTGCTGTTGTGCTCTTGTATACAGAGCAAGCAACAAGAGTTTGTTATGCTAATAATACTGTTACTCATGTTGCTAATGCTGTTGATGTTTTATGTTGAGTAATTCACAATTCTTTTGTACGCTTTAAAAAAAACTTTTTCACGACTTTTTAACCCTCTTTTCCTTTAAATAGAGTCCCATATGCATTGCATTGGAAAGGAAACTGGTACAAAGTCTTACAAGTTACAACTTTTATTTACCAATTCCTTGAAAAAACTATTTTAATAAACCAAGACAGAGAGAGGGAGAGAGAGAGGGAGAGAAAAAGGCAACAGAATTTTTCCTTTTTAAAACTGACCTTCTTTACTTGAGCTTTTGATGCCACTACTGCTGCTAAATTCAAATGTAGAACAACAAAATTAAAAGAAATAAAAAAAAGAAAAAGAAAACAACAGAAAACATATTTTGCTTCGCCAACAAATTCCTTCAAATCCTAGATTTTTCCCCTTTTGAAAAGTTAGAAAAGAAGAAGAAAAAATAAAAAACAAGAGAGTTTTATTCATAATATTATGAAGTGGCACTTTTAAACAAGATGAACATAAACACACACACACTTATACACACACACCTACACACTAGGACTTGCAGTGTTGTAAACTAAACAAAATATTGTAATATTTCGTCTACAATATGCAGAAAAAGCTGTTGTTGTAGTAGAAGCAGCAGTAGCAGCCACCCAAAACAATATTTCATTTAACGACATGCATAACATGGCTGATATTTTTGTTTTTTGCTGAAAAACAATACAAGAAAAGAAGAGAAAGCAAAAAAAAAAAAACCAAAAAAACACTGAAAGTGTTAAGAGATGTAAAGAAAACCCCGTTATCGCACAATGTAGTAGCAACATCATGTTGCGAAGGCAACGTAAACACAAACGTAGCCAGAAACAGTTTCGTATGATTTCGCTTGCACACCCACATGGACATAAATAATATTGTTTTCAGACAAACAACCATAAAGGGAAAGAGAGTGAGGGGCACAAAGAGAGAGAGAGAGTGTGTAAATATATAGAAAAAGTAGCAGACCGAAAAAAATTATTACAAGAAAACTTCATTATTATTATAAAATGGTAGAAGCAGCAGCAGCAACATACAAAACAAAAATAAAACATAACCGTAAACACACACACACACATACAACTCATACAATACGGAGTACAGAGAATAAAGTAAAACACAAATACTAACACATCAATTAAGGCATTAACGCTGGGTGTTGTTATACATTAAAGGGAATATAAAAACCAACAATAGAATTAAAAGCAACATCAACATTACAAAACAAAAATGAAACATGTTGCTATACAATCCTTTTGCTTTGTTTCTCTTTTTTTTCCCCTTTTGAAAAGTTAGAAAAGAAAAAAAAAAAAAAAAAACAAGAGAGTTTTATTCATAATATTATGAAGTGGCACTTTTAAACAAGATGAACATAAACACACACACACTTATACACACACACCTACACCACTAGGACTTGCAGTGTTGTAAACTAAACAATAATATTGTAATATTTGTCTACAATATGCAGAAAAAGCTGTTGTTGTAGTAGAAGCAGCAGTAGCAGCCACCCAAAACAATATTTTCATTTAACGGACATGCATAACATGGCTGATATTTTTGTTTTTGCTGAAAAACAATACAAGAAAAGAAGAGAAAGCAAAAAAAAAAAAACCAAAAAAACACTGAAAGTGTTAAGAGATGTAAAGAAAACCCCGTTATCGCACAATGTAGTAGCAACATCATGTTGCGAAGGCAACGTAAAACCAAACGTAGCCAGAAACAGTTTCGTATGATTTCGCTTGCACACCCACATGGACATAAATAATATTGTTTTCAGACAAACAACCATAAAGGGAAAGAGAGTGAGGGGCACAAAGAGAGAGAGAGAGTGTGTAAATATATAGAAAAAGTAGCAGACCGAAAAAAATTATTACAAGAAAACTTCATTATTATTATAAAATGGTAGAAGCAGCAGCAGCAACATACAAAACAAAAATAAAACATAACCGTAAACACACACACACACATACAACTCATACAATACGGAGTACAGAGAATAAAGTAAAACACAAATACTAACACATCAATTAAGGCATTAACGCTGGGTGTTGTTATACATTAAAGGGAATATAAAAACCAACAATAGAATTAAAAGCAACATCAACATTAAAAAACAAAAATGAAACATGTTGCTATACAATCCTTTTGCTTTGTTTCTCTTTTTTTTCTGCTGTTGTGCTCTTGTATACAGAGCAAGCAACAAGAGTTTGTTATGCTAATAATACTGTTACTCATGTTGCTAATGCTGTTGATGTTTTCACAATGTTGAGTAATTCACAATGCTTTTGTTTTCATTAAAAAAAAACAAAATTGCATTGCTCTCAAAGTATTATAACGGTGTAAATGAGTTTTTAAAATTACGAAAATAAAAAATGGATGCTAACGGCTTTCACATAGAGACAATAGGGAATAGATCAACAATTATTTTTGCAAATAAATTGAAACAGGCATCAAACTAAAATATTTTTTAAAAATTTTTTGGAAATAGAAAATATTAAAATTATAAACAGAAAAATAGAGAAAGAATATAAATAGTAGAGCAAATTTTCTAGTAGGTATTGTGTTAACTTAGTTCTAGTCACCATTGTCTAGTGGGTAGTGTGTTGGCCCAGGTCAAAAATGAAAATATTTCTTCGGCGACTTCTTCTTAGCAGATTTCTAGCAAAAACTCTGAGAATAAATAAAATTGCCATGAAAAGCTTTTCAAAAACTTTAAACTGTAGGTCCTGCCACTTTTAAGTGGTGTGAGAAGCTTGGTCTTAATACTAACTGAAGGATTGTAATGACCAATTATGTATGTATTGCATTAACTGACTAGACGAGAGCCCCTGGATCCTTAGCCCCTGCTTAGGAATCTCGATCACCATGAAATTTAAAAAAAAAAGATTTCTTTTTGCAACTTCCCCTCAGCAGTGTTTTGGCAAATACTCTAAGGGCCATTAATACATTTTTTCGTTAACAAAAACGAGTATTTTAACGGCCAGATAAATTGTTTTTCATTATTATGAGTATCCAATAAGATAGAAGTGATCGTTAAGCTAAAGAAAAGATCATCGTACCTTGAACATTTAAAGTGCACTTTATGTTTGAACTTGCCATATCATATACTATTTTCGATATGGCAACTTCAAATTTAAATAATAAGAGCATATACAACAAAAAAAAAGCGAAGTTTATTGTTGCCACTGCTTTAAAAAAAATTGTTTAATTTCGCAGTTTTATCGACTTTGTTTCGGCATTGTCATATTTTAATTTTATCTGTTATCTGTAAGTTGTAATAACGAAAATAAGTTGTTAAAGTTAACTTTACAGTTCCCTAAAGGTAGCTTTTACTAAACTCAAGTTTAACGGCAAGTTGTTATAATGGTCCTAAGAGTAAAATAAAATTGTCATGAAAAGTTTAGCATGAAGAAACTGTCATTCGGAATCAAAAATGTAGACCCAGCCACTCAACACCACAAACAACATAAGTGGCGTGAGAACCTAGATTATAATCCCAACTATAATAATCACTTTAAGTTAGAATCTGAATAATTAGGATTGTAATGAGTATGTTGAAGTTATGAGACCAATTAGAGGATTTTTTTGACAGATCACTATAAGGAAGGATTCTAAAGACGTTGACAGATTGAATACCATGCATTATAGCAGAAAAATGTCGTGGCTTTAAAGGTACAATGTCATCTACAGCTGAGTCTTAGTAAGAAATTCCAATTCTAACTAGGAAAATAATAGAGAAACGGCTTTTTCGATTTGATATCTAATTTCAATATGCATATCCTTCTAGTTGATAAATCACAAAAAAGCGCATGAAATCATGAAAAAATTTTTGATATACTGGCAGCTACGTCGTTTGATAAAAAACTTTTTGTTGGACATTCTTCCAGTGATTGTGCGATTGTGAAATCAGTTATCAGCCTGTGTTTGCTTTTTTCTAACAGTTTTTCGATTTCGTAATAAGGCGCTAGTATTAAGGCGCGTTATACAAGTCGAAGTTTCACGTTGTAATGAAACTGTTTTTTTTTTTTTTTCTAAATCCCGTTATATCGAAAACGCATTGTAGAAGTACCGCGTAATACGAGGGATACCTGTATTTGAATATGATAGCACCAGATTAGACACATTTTTTATAGCACGATAGAAACTAAGAGAGCTTGGCTGAGAAGTTCTGAGGAATCCATCATAGGTTAGGTTAGGTTAGAGGACGTGTACTTGTCAATACTGACAAATACAGTACTAGGTGGTCGAATTGACCCATTGTAAAACGTCCTAACTTCTCACACCCCATATGTTGTGTGCGTTAATTTCATACATGAGTGGCGGGACCTACAGTCTAAAGTCGACTCCGAACGACACATTTTTTCAGAAGCATTTCATGGCAATTTTTACTCTTAGAGTTTTTGCCAGCAATCTGCTGAGAGGAAGTCGCCGAAAAAGTATTTTCATATTTTCGTTTCGATGTCTGACCTAGGATTCGAACTCGGGCCTTTCGTCTAATAAGCCAACACACTACCTACTTGACCACGGCGACTTCACAATGAATCCATCATATAGTCTGGCTCTTGTATATTCGGATTATCATTTGCTTAGAATTGTGTAAAATTCTCTTAATGGTGGTAAATTTAGATTCCCTAGAGGTCTGTAAGACGCTCAAAAAATCCAAGAGTTCTATAGTAATGAAACTACAGTTTTCCCCCAATAATGATATGTAAAATGTTATCGATAAAAATTATACCTATTTGGATTAATGAAATTCATGTAAATTTATATTCGAAATCTTTCAATTAACCAGAATGTTATTAAAAGAAAAAAAAAAGAAAATTACAGATTGAAATTCCTTTTATTTTTACATTGCTTTCAATTCCTAATAAGATTTTCTGCTCTCCAACTTAAATTTTGCCTTTTAAGGGTTAAAAATAATGTTAAAATCTCTATACATATACCGTTGCCTGTAAATATACTTCTCTGTTATATTGGTAATGTAAACCACGTGCCTGTATGAGTGTGTATTGTATGTAGAGATGATGTTACTGTTAAGTAATGAAACGATGACGAAAGCAATTGCTTGACTGTTAAGGACGAAGGCAAAACTGTTAAATAAAATACATCCATGTATTCATATCGTTTATCGACTTCGTCATTGCTGTTGAAAGTATGTGTGTGTGTGTGTGTGTGACAATACGATGCTTTTTCGTTTTGTTACACAGCAGAGTATAAGTATTAATGTTTGATAAGAAATCAAACAGAGTCATGCTAAAACTAGCAAAGCGATAACACCGTTAAACGGATAATAGAAAAAATAAACGGAAAATTAAAGCGTGCGTTTAAAAGAAGTTTAAAAAGGAGGAATTAAGAAAAACAAAAGATTTTTAACCAAAAAAAAAAAAAATTAATTATTAAAAAAGAAAAAAATAAATTAAAGGATTAAAATAAAATACAAAAAAAAAAATTTTTTTAATAAAAAATATAAAAAAAAAAATAATTTGTAAAAAATAAAAAAAAAATTTTAAACATATTGAGACCGCAAATAAAACATTTAAAGCGAGCGTGTTTAAATTCAAAAAACAAATTAAATTCCTAAGAAATACGTGCTTTAATTACAACAAGAGTGTGAGTGTGTGTGAGTGTTAAATTTTTCATTTTAAAAATTTTAATAGACAAATGTTAACGTTGTCAATGTCATCAGCATCAATATCGATATCGTTATTATCATCATCATCATCACCATTACCATTACCAACACCATCATCATCATTATTAAAAAGATTTTGTAACATCAGTTAAATAGCAACAATAACAACAACAACAAAAATAAAATAAAATAATAACATTTCATGCCGGTCTTTAACAGGCACAGGCAACAGCTGTTTGTGTTCTATTGCTACGTGCTGTGTGGGTGAAATGTGTTGTAGTTATATTGTACAAGCTTATTTCAAGTAACGGTACGTATGTATGGATGTATGTGTAAACAAATGAAATTAATTTGTTACTCAATGTATTTTAAGCTTGCCAATATGAAATAAAAAAAAGGAGAGAGAGATATTCGAACATTGAGTTCTTTTTCTTTCGTAATGAATAAGTACTTTATGGGTGTGTATGTATGGCTGTTCTATTGTGATATATTTGCTAACAATACTGTTAATTTGGAATGTAAAGAGACAAGAGAGCGTAGGTTTTGTTATTCTCTTGTTTGTTTAATTCCCATGGAAATCGAAAGTTAGAAAATTAAATAAATACTTGAGCATACACGGTAGGATAGGTGGTGATGATGGTGGTGGTTATGTGTGTGTGTGTATCAAAAGAGCATGAATTGTCTGTCTAGTATTTTTTCTACTCTGTGGTTAAATGCTATTGCAGACACACAACATTTAACACTTCATTGAGTTGTGGCTATGCTAAGCCAGTCAACCTTTATAATGATTTCCGTTTTTTTGAAGCAAAATTAGGGTTTTTTACGGTATTCGCATATGAAAATATTATAAAAAAAAAGTCTAAAACATATGTTTGAATATTACTAAGGTCCTGTAGTTTTATTATTTTTTGCTTTTTTTATTTATATTTTGTTTGTTAAATTTTTTTTGTTTGGTTTGTTGACCTTTTTTTCCGCTTTCTTCCATTTTATGTTTCGTTACGGCCCCAAAAAAAAAAAAAAACGAAAAGGAGCTTGAAAAGTATTATGGACTCTCTCTCATTGTTAAATTCTTAGCAAATTTTTTTCCTAGTATTTGTTCGCCCTTTTTCTGGCTCTTTCCTTTCTTATTTAATTTTATGAAAATAAAATTTTGTATGCTTTGCCTGCCTGCCTGCCTTGGTAATTTTAACACTGTTTCAGTTATTTGCCGTACATACATACACTTTTACATACAGACACACACACACACATACCTATTTCTGTGGAAATGTTTAGGAATTTTATTTTTTTTTCATATTTCAGCCAACATTTCAATTTCGGTGTGAAAATAATGGAATTTCGTTTGCTATTTGTCTGCGTATGTATGTCTGTGTGTGTGTTCTTGTGTTTGTATGTGAAAATATTTCTTTGGAAAAGGATTTCACTTAAAAAATTTACGTGTAAAAATTTTCCTTTGTAAATTAATGGCGCCTATTTCAAGCAAACAAACTTCCTACTGTCGAATGAAAGGAAAAAGAGTGTTTTTGTTTGAGGCGAAAAAAATTACAAAAAAAAAAAATTTAAATTAATCTGTTTTAAGTGAAAAACAATTTGGAAATTATTAAGAACGAAAAAAAATATATATTTTTTTTAATTCCTTCGCGGTTGATTATATTTTTAAAGGAAAACTTTTCAATTATTTTCAAAAACAATTTTTTTCTGTAGAATTAGCTGTCAACAATTATTCTTTGCCATAGAAATTGTCTAACACAGTACCGAGTACAGATTATGGATTTTTGGATACTGTATAGTGGCCAGAAAGCTATGCAGGCCCCGTAATGATCGTCTGCGATATTATTACTGACCAAGAACATCAAGCGTCTTTAAATATTATGGCAAGACATTCTATTTTGATCCAAATGCCAATATAGGAATACACAGAGAAGGTTTAACACCTATTTATCCAGCTTAAGACGTTACTGTGTCTGAGATCTTCTCAGATTCCAAGAACAGCATTCAGGAAATGTTAAGCACCCTTAATAATGATACCACTTTGGTCAATTAGATTATTTTTTTTTTATAAAACCAGCACTCAGGGGATAGCCCCTACTCATGCAGTGCATTGTGCAAGTTTTAGGAAAGAGAGAAGATGCGAACGTTAAGGGTACGAGTTGCTGCTGGAAATGGTTCTTGTGGTGATTTCTAATCATTGTTAGAGGGGGAATCATTTAAGAAAGATGAGTATTTTGTTCAATGACTTCTGAAGAAGTAAAATGGGAAAGGGCTACCTCTTCTATTATTTCACTATGCTAGCCATATAATGCCTAATTTTTTCTTTATTTGCCTTATTAGTAAAATTTTGATTAATATGAAAAAAATTTCGTGACATGTGACATGGTTAACTCTTTTATTATCGGCCTATGCTAGTCATTTAGTGCATAATTTTCTTTAGTACATATTAGTAAAATTTTTTAGTGCAAAAAAAAAATGTCGTGACTTGTGACATTTGTCAAAAAGATTGCCACTTCCAGTATTGGACTGTGGTAGTTATTTAGTGCATAATTTTTTCTTTATTTGGATTATTATTAAATTTTAATTAATATGATAAAAATTTCGCGACATGTGACGTGCGCTAAAAAGGTTAGAAAAGGTAATTGTTCTATTATCGGACTATGCTATTCATATAATACAAAATTTTTCTCGGATTATCAGTAAATATTTTTTTAGTATAAAATATTTCGCGACATGCGTCAAAAAAAAATACCTCTTCTATTATTGGACATTGCTATGACTAGCATATAATATATAATTTTTCTTGGCTTATCAGTAAAATTTTTTCAGTATGAAGAAAATTTTCGTGACATGTCTCATGTGTTAAAAAGGTAACCTCTTCTATTATCGGACTATGCTAGTCATTTAGGACATACTTATTTTATTACTTGGCCTAATATTTTAATTTTTTAGTATGAAAAAATTTCGTGGCATGTGACACGTGACAAAATAGTTACTTCTTCTATTATCGGGCTATGCTAGTCATTTAGTGCATAGTTTTTCTTATTACTTGGCTTATTAGTAAAATTTTTGTAGTATGAAAAAAATTTCGTGGCATGTGAGAATGTCGAAATTAATCAATTCGTTATGAAAGGGCTGCAAAGCGAACAACATTTTCAAATCTTTGAATTTTATGAGCAAAATTCAATTCAATTCATCAGCAATGAAGCCCATATTTGCCTCAAGGAACGCACCTATGCACTGTGAATTTAAATGCCGAGAGCACCCATTGCTAAAGAGGTCGGTTAAAGTGACTTTCAGTGTCTTTTTAAAAAGTCTTTCAACAACTTCCTTAGTATCTGGATTTGATAACGTAATCAAATTTTTTACTTACAATGTTTAACGTACAGATTCAAACAGTTTAAAGAGCGTTCATCTTAAATTTACGGACTTTGATCAACAGAGAGTTTGTTAAACTTACCTAAAAAAGATAATAAAGAAATATAAGATTTGTTATTATTTAAAAATAAAATAACGGTAAATTTATATTTTTTATATACAAGATTTAATCAACTTAATGTAGCATAAAAGAAAAATCATAAACATTTTTTTAAAAGGCAAAAAAAAAATAAATTTTTTTTTCTCGGAAAAAAGTGTGATAAAAATTCGTCACAGTTTTTTTTTTTATCATTTAACAATCATGGCTAAGAGAAATATGACTTTGTTCTTTTTTTTTTTTAAATGGAAAAACACCATTAATCTCTTAAAAACAATTTTTCCAAAACATACCTTTAAAGTGATAACGAAACAAATTATCTGTCACAGCTTCTGTAGGTGATAAATGGTTAGGGAGTTACAATCCCGAAAAAAAAAAATAAAAGTTTGATGCATGTGGAAATAATACGAAGGTTGTGCAATTAATTACAATTAAAATATTACAGTTTGACTGTAAATTGTCACTAGATGGCTGTAAGTATCAGGTCCTAGTAACAGAGGACCCTACAGCTTGTTTGAATGGTGGTGCTAAAGCCTTCACTTCTAGCCTTCCAACTAAAGGGTCCGCCAAATAACTTTCTTTTTTGACTACTAAATATTTTCTCAAATTTCTTATTTTATTTTGAAAGTACAATCCTTCCGGTTAATAATGGAAAATAATTTCATTCAAATGGCTGCCTCAGCTGGCCATGTCTACACGATCAGTCCAATTTTTAAGCACATTATCGATTGTATGCAGCCGAATTTTACAAATGGCTTTACAAATATTGTCCTTTAAATCGTCAATTGTTTCTGGCTTGTCGGCGTAACACTTAACTTTCACGACACAGTGTCAAATCGCAGCTCCGAGGTGGCCGAACGACATCAGCTCTGCGGCTGATAATGCGATCTTCAAAAATAGGCAGCAAAACATCGAGTGTAACTTCGCCTATGTGGCACGTAGCGCCATTTTATTGAAACCAAATGTTGCCAATATCCTTTTCTGCAATTTTTGTGAACAAAAATTCGTTCAACATGGCCCGTTAACGATTGCCATTGACTCTAACGGCCACTTCTTGCTCTTTTTCGAAGAAAAAATGGCCCAATTATGCCTCTGGACCAAAATCCACACCAAACAGTGACTCGTTTTGGGTGCGTCGGCTTTTCAATGTATGCGTGCGGGTTTTCTATGCCCCAAATACGACAATTTTGCTTGTTAAGGTTCAATTAGTCGTGACTTTACCATAACGCTGTAGTCATAACATAATCCATAATCAATCAGTACTGTCATGGCTATAAACAGCTGTTTACGTTAATTGCACATATTTATTTATCAAAAGTACAAAAGTAAACAAAAAAAATGTGTATACATGTAAGTAAATTGAGCAAATAGCTGTTTATGGTTATGGCAAAAAACCAAAATTCAATTGGTACATATGGTTATCGTTATGACCATGGCATTATGGTAAGTCACCTATAATCGAAAACAGTGATGTCCATAAAGTTGGTTAAAACAGCCGATTTGTATGGTTATGGTTAAGTCACGACTAATTGAACCTTTATATACCCGCCAAGATCAAAATGAGTTTCATCTGAAAAGATGATTTTTTTAAGTGGGCCAAAAATATGGTATGATATTTTCGATATGGCAACTTCAAATTTATATAAAGTGAACAACAAAACGAAGTTAAAAAAACTTGTTTAATTGAGCAGTTTTATCGACTTTGTTCCGGCACTGCCATATTTTTGTAAAAGTGAATTTTGTTTTATCTATAAGTTGTGATAGCCAAAATAAGTTAAACTTTGCCGTTCACTTTAGCTAAAGGTACCTTTAACTAACACCAACTTTAACGGGAAACTGTAATAATGGCCCTTAAAGAGTTATAAATTTTTATAAAAAGTTTAGTTAAAAATGTAATTCTAAACTTTTATTATTATAATAAATTTCCAAAGTTAATAAATTCTCATAGATTTATCGCATTGCCGTAATTAAGTTTCATTTAAAAATTTAATTGCTTTTATTTTTTTGAATTTATTTTCCAAATAATAAACTTCAGTAATAAAGTAAATAAGGTTGCCCCCTTTCATAATCACAATATTTACAATATTTACTGAAAATATTTAACAATTGTTGTTGTTGTTTAGTTTTCATTTAATAATAATTTCAAAAATAATAAGCAATTAAATTATTGACAGAACTAGAACAAGAAAAAAACCAAAAATACGGTGTCATAAAATTCATCGCCATAATATGATGGTAGATACAACCTAGTTTTACATGGCGTATAAGCAATATTTAATTAAATATCACTGATACGCTCTGGTATACTGCAGACAAAAGAACAGAGAAAGAAAGAGAGAGAGAGAGAGAGAGCGCGGAAGTGAGTGCAAAGAACAATTATTATTTATTCAGCCGTAAAATTAGATTTGAAATACTCTACACTGATATCAGTAGTAGTGGTGGACAATGATTGTAGTTGAAGGGCTACTTTAAAAGCCTTGAAAGGGTTTTTTTCAAAACGTAGCTTCCATGTTATTTTCTTTAAAGATGCTTTAACAAGGATGGTGGCATCTACTCATATTGTTCACATTTACCATTAGGTAGATAACTGGAATTTGTGACCCATCCCAGCTTGGTACCTTGAAACTCCTAATTTAAGGAATTCTGATTTTAACATCTTGTGGTCTTTTTTCCCGGAAAAGTTGAAATTTTTTAAAGACAAAGGAGAGAACAATAAAAGAATTCTGCTTTAAATATCGGTCCAAATTTTTAAGCACATTACCGATTGTGTGCAGCTGTATTACCCAATTGCTTCACGAATATTGTCCTTTAAAGCGTTAATTGTCTCTGGCTTATCGGCATAATACTTATCTTTGACGGCAACACACAAATACTAGACCAACGGTGTCAAATCGCACCTAAGAGGTGGCTAAACGACATCAGCTCTGCGGCTGATAATGCGATCTTCAAAAACAGGGCGCAAAACATTGAGTGTATCTTCGAGTGTGTGGAACGTACCGCCGTCCTCTTGAAAGCAAATGTGGCCAATATCCTCTTCTTCAATTTTTATGAACAAAAATTGGTTCAACATGGCTCGCTGCATACAATCGATAATGAGCTTAAAAATTGGACCGATTGTTTAGGCTACTGTATGGCCAGCCGTGGCAGCCATTTGAATGAAATTATTTTCCGTTATTAACCGATTGTACATACATACATAATTGGCCATTACAACCCTTCAGTCAGGATTACGACCTAGCTTCTCACACCACTTATGTTGTGTGCGTTAATTTTATACATGAGTGGCGGGACCTACAGTTTAAAGTCGATTCCGAACGACAGATTTTTGAGAAGCTTTTCAGGGCAATTTTTACTCTCAGAGTCTTTGGCAGAAATCTGCTGAGAGGAAGTCGCCGGAGAAATATTTTTCGTTTTGATGTCTGACCTGGGATTCGAACCCGGGCCTTTTGTCTAATAAGCCAACACACTACCCACTAGACCACGGCGACTTCATTAACCGATTGTACTTTCAAATAAAAAAAGAAATTTGAGAAAGTATTCTCTAGTTTTTTTAAAGCATTTAAAAAAAATATTTGGCGGACCCTTTATCTAGCAATGTATGGCTTGCTATAGGCAGTAAGAGATAAGATTTGGTCTTAGGCTTAGATAAGGTTAGTTACTGATTTCATGACAGGGAGTACTGCTAAAATAGATTGCTGACAAGGATCTGTATAGGCTTCCAGCCGGACTATTGTAGGATATATTACGATGAGGAGGAGTTGATAACTATCAAACCTCCTCTGCAACTGTTCAGCTCTTAGGGCCATTACTACAACTTGTCGTTAACTAAAGGGCAAATTTTAATGGCCAAATAAATTGTTTTTCATTATTATGAGTAACCAATAACATAGAAGTAAGCGTTAAGCTACAGTGGGGATCATCTGCCGGTAACTTTTAAAGTTAAGTTATTGTATGAACTTGCCATATCATACACTATTTTCAATATGGCAACTTCAAATTTAAACAAAATGAGTAAAACAAAGTCTGCTGTTGCCACTGCGTTTTAAAATAAAACTTGTTTAATTTAACAGTTTTATCGACTTTGCTCCGGCATTGCCATACTTTAATTTTATCTGTTATCTGTAAGTTGTAATAACAAAAATCAGTTAAAGTTAACTTTATAGTTCCCTTTAGCTAAAGCTGCCTTTAACTAAACCCAAGTTTAACGGCAACTTGTAATAATGGTCCTTAGTAGGTTGAGTATAATGGGCAGAGGCTTCTTAGAAGGTTTGGACTCTCTATCGAGAGCTGACATTAGGGCCTCTACCTCCTGCTAAAAAACCTAAACTAGAGGAAGTCATTAACGTTAACAGCTCATCAGTCAATGATTGTATACCAAATAACTTGAATGAACTGGTAGTGAATAGCCAAATTAGTGAAAATGATCAGACAGTTGAAAGGGAGCCAAGAACAGTTACTTAAACTAAATAAACTCCCAAATCGGATGTCGCTAAAGATTTCAAGAAACTTAAGAATTTGAAAGCAAATTTGTCTCGCATACAAATGATGAGGGCCAACTATGATTCAAATGATGAAAAAAGTGAGGAGTTGCACCAAAAGCAAATCTTATTTTTACAAGAGAAGAAGTTAATCCTTCAAAGGACATTAGAGAAGCCGACAGAAACTATCCATAAAACAGGGGAATTCGTTACTGTATTACGATGAGGAAGAGTTTGTAACTATCAAACTTCCTCTGCAACTGTTCAGCAACTTTTCGTTAACTAAAGAGAGTATTTTAACGACCAGATAAATTGTTTTTCATTATTATGAGTACCCAATAACATAGAAGTAAGCGTTAAACTAAAGGGAGGATCATTCTAACTTTTAAAGTTAAGTTATTGTATGAACTTGCCATATTATATAAAAGCAAAACGAAAACCGCTGTGCCACTGCGTTAAAAAAACTTGTTTAATTGAACAGTTTTATCGACTTTGCTCCGGCATTGCCATATTCGAATTTTATCTGTTATCTGTAAGTTGTAATAACGAAAATCAGTTAAAGTTAACTTTATAGTTACCTTTAGCTAAAGGTACCTTTAACTAAACCCAAGTTTAACGGCAAGTTGTAATAATGGTCCTTAGTAGGTTAAGTATAATGGGCAGAGGCTTTTTAGAATCTTTGAATTCTCTATCGAGAGCTTACATTAGGGCCTCTGCCTCCTGCTAAAAACCCTAAACTAGAGGACGGCATTAACGCTAACAGCTCATCAGTCAGTGATTGTATACCAAATAACTTAGATGAACTGGTAGTGAATAGCCAAATTAGTGAAAATGATCAGACAGTTGAAAAGGAGCCAAGAACACCGTCACCTACACTAGTACAGAAGACTTTGTTAATTAACCAAACTCCACCCACACCAGTGACACAAACTAAATTAACTCCCAAATCGGATGTCGCTAAAGATTTCAAAAACTTCAGAATTTGGAACCAAATTTGTCTCGCCTACAAATGATGAGGGCCAACTATGATTCAAATGATGAAATTTGTGAGGAGTTGCAGAACATGGAAATTTTATTTTTACAAGAGAAGAAGTTAATGCTTCAAAGGACATTAGAGAAGCCAAGAGAAACTATCCATAAAACAGGGGAATTCGTTCCTGCATTACCAGCCACTGAGTTTAGCATACTAACGCCACCGTCACCTCCTGAAGAGCCCAATAAAATTCATAAATATGTTGAGCTCGTTAAGAAGTGCTATGACATCAAGGCTGTAGACGCGCTCTATTATGTGCTTGTGGTGCAACTTTCTTCTACCGTCTCTCTTTCTCCGTCTCTCTCTTTCTTTTTCAGGATGAAACTGCAATGGGCCATTTTAACTTTTAGGTATAGTACATGTCCCAGAGAAAAGTGCAGCATGTCCCTGATAAAAAGGAGCTCTACATCCTGCCGTAAAGTGTAAAATTTTCGCGTTTTTTGAAAAAGTATTTTGTGGTCAAGGATATCAAATTATTTGCCTAGATAGACTAAAACCTCGTTTACCTGCTTCTTGTTTGAAATTAAAATAATGATGGCGTATAATTCTGTGTTAAAACTTTATTAAAATTTAATAAATTCTGTTACAATCACAATAAAAATTCTGCTACCCTTTCCCACAGGATAATTTCACAAATAAAAATGATTTCGTTTTCTATTCTGTACATTCATCCTCTTTCATCCTGAATCCCTTTATTCCCCTTCCATAAATAAAATCAAATATGGAGTGGCATGCCATTTGTAATTTCATTTGTGTGTGTGTGTGATTGTGAAAATATTTAAATTTTTTGGAACACAATATTTTATTTACATTGAATTATCTCCAGTTGTCGCGATAAAAAAAAAAACCAAAACCAAAAAAAGGATTGAAATTATAATGAAAATATTAAATAAACGAGAATTTTTTTTTTTGTTTTTATCTGCAATTGTTTAAAGTTAAAATAGATTCGAGTATTTAATGCGGATTAAATTTCAAATTCAAATTATTTGTTCAGTTGTTAGAAAGTCGTTACAAAGTTTAACTTCAATTTTATGACAATAATGATGATTAATTATGAAAAAGTGCTTCAATTATTATATTAAAGACTACTTTTCCGTTGTGATCGTAAATTTAGAGTTACTTTGTTAAATGCTGGTTTATAGTTTGAGATATTTTTGAAAAGTTAGGAAATTGTCGGCTTTTTGATGTTTAAGTTTTAAGTTCTCTTAATAAAGGATAGATGAAGTCTTCATTATTTTTTAAATAATAAAAAAAAACCGTAGCAACGATATGAATGAAGAATCGAAAGCTTAGTTATCACGGAAAAA
Organism: Sarcophaga peregrina; assembly: GCA_014635995.1. NCBI lineage: Eukaryota > Metazoa > Arthropoda > Insecta > Diptera > Sarcophagidae > Sarcophaga > Sarcophaga peregrina. The sequence goes on along the minus strand of CM025789.1, from coordinate 22,178,662 downwards.
CATGGAAGCCATCTTAGTTGGACTGTAGACCAAAAGGATAACTGCTTCCTTTTCATCCTTTGGTTTCGCAAAGAAGATCAAAGAATCTTAAATATTCTCTATCAGTCCGAAGAAGCAACATTATTTTTGATATTCAAAAGAGACTAGAAGGTCTTTAACATACAGCGGATGAACGTGAAGTCGCCGTAGTAGTTAGTGTATTGGCTTATTCGACGAGAAGCCAAGGTTCAAATCTTTGATCAGACATCAAAAACGAAATATGAAAAAAAAAATATTTCTTCGACGACTTTCTCTCAACAGATTTCTGGCAAAAACTCTGAGAGTAAAATAAAATTACCATAAAAAAACTTTTTCAAAAAAATCTGTCGTTCGGAGTCGACTTTAAACTGTAGATCCCGCCACTCATGTATAAAGTTGACACATACAACAAGAGTGGTGTGGGAGGCTAGATCAATAATTTAGACTGAAGCGTTGTAATGGCCAATCATGTTATGTATGTACGGATGAATGTAGTTATTCATCTGCTTAGCTGCAACCATATAAGATCTCATTTCATTCGATGCTTCCGGATAATTCGAAACACATTTAACCACAAAGTCATTAGATGGAAGTGTATATTAGATAGATTGGGAAAAGGACTAAAAACAGAATTTTTTCTGTGCCACAATCTTCTTCAACTAAACGAAATATGAAAAAATAATTAATAAATATAGTCCCCGTTGTCTAATAGGCAGTGTGTTGGCTTATTACACGGTAAATTTCGGGTTCGTATCCCATGCCAGTCATTAAACAGCAGATTTCTGGCAAAAATTCTGAGAGTAAATAAAATTGCCCTGAAGAGCTTCTCAAAAATCTGCCGTTCGAAGTCGACTTTAAACTATAGATCCAGCCACTCATGTAAAGGGTGATTTTTTAATACCTATAGAAAAATTTTTCAAAAAAAAAAAAATACATTAAATTCAAAAAAATGCATGAAATCCTTATTTGAATCGATAGTACGGTCCATATAATTTAAAGTTTGAAGATTATTTCATGCAAATATTGACCGCGAATGCGCCTCAAATGGTCCATCCGCTTAGTAAAATTTTGGCATACCATTTCCAACATTTCGGCCGGTATCTCACGAATAAATGCTTCAATGTTGTCAGTTGAACTCCAAAATCGATAATTCTGCATATTTACGTATCCATTGAGCCAAAAATTAGCTTCGCCGCTGAACACAATTTTTCGATAAAGAAGTGGATCTTTGGCCAACCTTCCCAGAGCCCATTCACCAAAAATTTTGCGTTGCGGTAGGTCGTTCGGCTTCAATTCTTGCAACAGCTGTATTTTGAAAGGCTTCACATCTAAATCCTTCCGTAAAATTTTCCATGTTGTCTAGTAACAGAGGCCCAATTGCTGCAAACGGTGACGAATCGATAATTGATGGCCATCATTAACACTGGCCAACACTGTCCAACAATGTAAATCTGGTGCGACATTAAGTCACGATAGGCCGAATAACTGCTTCAGTGGGTCGATTAAACTAACCATAAAATGAAAGAAGCGCGCGATGTACTTTCTTAACAGAGCATGCATTTTGATAATAAAATTCAAGGATTTGAAAGCGTTGTTCGCTTGTAAGACGATTCATGGTTTAATTATAGACCAAACGGAAGATGTTTGACAGTGAAACAAAACACGAAACGTGCTTGAGCTGTTTAAACCAGTGTTGCGAAAAAGAGAGAGTTGTACTCCATTTTAGTGGTAAAATGGATAGATGGATAGATCAGATAAAGTGTATCACGTTCTGTTTTTCCTTCTACATTAAATATGAAATACAATCTGTTGGCTAATTATGCGACTCGTAGTGGAAATAAATTTTGTACAAATTGAATTTGACTGTACAAAGTAATTTCGAAGTTTGACTCTAGAGTAATTGGCCCTTGATTGCTTATAAATTCTTTGTAAAGAAAAAGTCAATCAAACAGAATTAAAAGTAAACTTGACTTTGATAATCTTAAGCGCTTTAACATCTCCTGAAAACTAATTTTTCCAAACAGGGAAACAAACGCATTGTAATACACTAATACCACGGTTTGCGTCGCCTTGTTCTGCGTCTGTTTCGAAGTTGCGTCTTTTTCAAATATTTCTTGCATTTCGAAGTTGCGTCGTTTTTGTTTCAGTTTGCGTCGCATGTTTCGAAGTTGCATCGTTAGTGCTTCGATTTGCGTCGTTAATACGAAAATGTTTGTACAAAGCTAAAACAGAAAAAGGGGATTTCCCGTTTAAATCTAGAGCAAATTCAAAGTTGCATCTTTTTCAAAAATTTCTGGGACATCGAAGTTGCATGGTTTTTGTTTCAGTTTGTGATGTTAATATGAAAATGTTTGTACAAAGGTAGAATAGAAAAGGGGGACTTCCCGTTTAAGTCTAATGTAAATACATACATATCGCTCCTTTATTGCAACATAGGCATATCTCAAAAAAAACTTCAACTTGGCAAAATGCGATTTAAGTTTTCAAGACATATGTAAGTCCTATGATCTAATTGCCGCAAACACTTTTTGCTATAACTTCGGTTCAGCTTGGGATATAAAACTAATTTTTTATTTCAACATGTACAGAAGGTCTAAAAGAGCAGTTTTGCTTAAGTAAATACAAATTTTAAATTCTTTGAGATATGACTATGTTGCAATAAAGGGGCGATATATATTTATGTTGTCTGATGATTGTAAGTTGTAGGTCGTTAGTAAATTAAATATTTTTCATTGAAAAATCTATTTTTTCAGCTAAAATTATAAATCTCGGAACCAATTAAATGAAAATCAATACAAATGTATGGAAAATCATGGTTCGTTTTGCACTAAAACCCCGATTTGCGTCGCTAGTAGGGCCTGAAGAAACGCGACGCTAACCGGGGTATTAGTGTATATCAATTGGACTGTCAACAATTTATTTCTTTTGAATTCTAATGATAGACAATAGAAGAGTTTAGCGTACTTAATAAATCATAAATCTTATTAATCATTTAAATCTTAAAACAGTACGATTATAAAGCTGATAAATTTCTATCAAGTTTTTCAATCTTTCACTTCTGTTCTTGTGCCCAATAAATTCTTTCATTATTCATGATTATTTAACAAATAAAAACTCGATTATTGCTTTATGAGAGAATAGAAGGAGAAAAAAAATAAAACAAAACTCAACCGAAACTAAATCTAAAGAGCAGACAAAAGTTTCGATTGCTAAACAAAGGATTTCTTTTTTTTCGTAGTGTTTTCGGTTCGTGTTCTTATTTCAGTTTCAGAAAAAAAATTATGAAGTTTGACAATTTATTATACGCTTAGATTTCAATAAAATTCAATATTTTCCTAACTCCTATAACTTTTTCGGATAATTTTTGTCTTTTCCTTTTGGTTTTCAGTACAATTTGAGTTTCATTTTTAACTTCCTTTGCCATCAACACAAAGCGTAAAGCCTCTATGCGGGCAGTATAGCCGAAAATAAAAGGGGAAAAATGGAAAACTTTTTTAATGAGTTCTGGAAAATCGTTTTTTTTTGTTTCTTTTTCTATTTTTGACTAGAGAAAGAAAGAAAGGGTAAAAGAAAAATAAAAACAAAACAAATTTTCTTTTTCTAAATTTAATAGAAAAACACAGGCTGGACTGGAATGTTTTAACAGCCCAAAAAAGAAAAACTGCAGAAATAAAACAGGGGCCCTTTTCTGTTTTATTTTTTCTTTTGGCTTTTAGAAAGCCTTTTTTCATTGTAATTTGCCTATTGTTGTTGTAAATATTTGTTCCCTTTTCCCTTTTTTCTACAAAAGACAGAAAAGAGAGACAGAAAAAAAAAATAGCAACTATAACAACAAAAATAGATGAGTGAGTCTGTGACAGACAGACAGACGAAAACTGTATTTCTACTTACAACCATAAAAATGTAGGCGTTCAAAGTAAAAAACAAAAGAAAAAAAATCCGCTAAAAGCAGCCTCCTATGTAAGCCAGTTTTCTTTTTCATTCTTTGTGCCACTTGTTACTCTTTTTCTGTATTCATCTACGTACGTACAGTCTTCCCTCGATTTACGTTGTAGAATGTTCCGGAAAAAGGCGGCGTAAATCGAAACCACGTAAATCAAATTTCAATGGACTCATACCATCAGATGATGATGTGAGGTCGCCGTGGTCTAGTAGGTAGTGTGTTGGCTTATTAGACGAAAGACCCGAGTTCGAATCCCAGGTCAGACATCAAAACGAAAATTTTAAAATAATTTTTCGGTGACTTCCTCTCAGCAGATTTCTGGCAAAAACTGAGAGTAAAAAATTGCCATGGAATGCTTCTCAAAAAAAATCTGTCGTTCGAAGTCGACTTTAAACTGCAGGTCCCGCCACTCATGTATAAAATTAACGCACACAACATAAGTGGTGTGAGAAGCTAGGGCGTAGTACAATGGGTCAATTCGACCACCGAGTACTGTACTTGTCAGAATTGACAAGTACACGTCCTCTAACCTAACCTAACCTAACCTAACCATCAGATGCACTTTTCATGGCATTTTATTTACTCTCAGAGTTTTTGCCAGAAATCTGCTGAGAAGAAATCGCCGAAGAGCTACTTTTTGTATTTTATTTTGATATCTGGCCTGGGAATCGAACACTGGCTTTACATCAATAAGCCAGCACACTACTTATTGTTTTGTTTATAAACAACAGAGACGCCGTAAATCGAATTTCATATTGCACATACTCCTAAGTAGTAGTAGTTCTTTGTTAAAAAGTTACAGTAATACCTCGATTTACGTAGCAAGTGGGTCCAAAAAAGGCAACATAAGTCTAATGACAACGCAAATCGTAGTTGAAGGGAACAAAATTTTTGACGACGTCAATCGAAACAACGTAAATCGAGACGATGTAAATCGAGATGACGTAAATCGAGGGAATACTGTACACACGTACAATATTACAAAATATATTCATAACCATCCATTTTGCCTATAATAATGTTGTTGCTGTTGTTAATGATGCTTTTAGCCAAGTTTAGAGTGTTATTATGATGACGCACAAAAACTTGTTTTTTGTTTTTCTCTTCCCGGGCTATTGTTCTTTACAAAGTTTGGTTTACATAAAATGGCAAAAAAACAAAAAAATAGACTTCCTTATAGGCGGCATGGAGTGGCGAATAAAATCGAAATCCTTTTTTCTTTAAAATGTATTTTAAAAATGTGCTTACAGTGGTACGAAAGCAGTTAAGGAATATAGAAGCTAGGCTAAGTTATTTAAAATGGATAAGGAGAGGTTAAATTTGAGATATAAAACTACTGAGACAGACCTTAGTTGTGTTCAATTAATTATTTAACTGGACATTACAATTATTTAGCCAGGATTACAACCTTGTTTCTCACACCACATACGTTGTGTGTGTTTATTTTACACATAAAATGGGAACCCATCTAATCTACTTGAATAAAGCGACTTACACTTAATTGAGGACTTCAATTGGAGGGTCCATAACTAGAAACATGAAAAGCTCCTTTAGAAGACATTTGCTAAAATTCCAACGGCCTGTAAGTCACCGTAGTCTAGTAGGTAGTGTGTTGGTTTATTAAACGTAAAGCTCGTAGCAGAGGTCAGGCTTCAAAACGAAATATGAAAACAATTTTCTGTCAGCAGATTTTCTGGCAAAAACTCTGAGAGTAAATAAATCTGCCATGAAAAATCTGTCGTTCGGAGTCGACGTTAAAACTGTAGGTCCTGCCACTTACCTATGAAATTAACGCACACAACATGAGTGATCTAAGAAGTTAGGCCGTAATCCTTACTGAAAGGTTGTAATAGCCAATTATGTATGTATGTATCAGAGATCAGACAGTTTGATGGAATTGACAGGAAATATATGTATATTGTAGAGATCAGCAACGAGTATTCAAAACGATAAGTAGACTCGAGTCATACTTATAATTTCTGTTACTTATACGCATTCATACTTATTTTAATACGATACTCGTACTACTCATACTCAATGTTGGAACTACTCGTCGTAGTCATATTTAACAATACGCCTGATGTTATTGACTTCGACTCGTCTCTACTTAACATTTACACGAAGCACAAAATAAGTATGATTCGCGTACGAGCACTGCAATACTCACAAGAAGATTGTGTGTATGCTTTGCTTGTTGTCTTTGTCTTTCCTTTCTTCTTTGTTTGTATATGCAACAACAACAATAACTGAAAATTTTGATGAATGATTCGAATCACACGAATCACTTCTAAATATTATAAATATTTTTCTAAATTTATGAATCAGAATGAATAGGCATATGAATCAAACATATTTTGAATGTTGTGAGTTTAATGTCGACGTTGTACTCATACTCATTGCTACCTATATTTATAAATCAATGTTGTAGCGAGTACGAATGAATCAGAGTAGTTAAATTTCAATTCTGTTGATTCATTTCATGCTCAAAATTGCATGAGTGCTTATGAGTAGCGGAAAAACGATTCATTGCTGATCTCTGGTATGTATGTAATGGCCTGTGAGATCTGCAATAGAACGATTGATGGCCAAGCTTTATAAAGAAAGTAGTTAATTAGGTCATAACAACATTATCCAGTACAATGCAGTGGTGCCTAGCCATATTCTACTGGTCTCTCATGCTACCAAAGAAGTTGTGCCTACTTGTGCTACGACCGAAGTATATAACTGAGGTAATCGAACAACTATGTCCTGTAGCATGTCAAAAATTGCAAGCTCTGTACAACCGATATTCCAATGTCACGTTTGAATGATCCGAAATTTCCCATAGACGGGTATTCATAGACAAAAACGAATGAGAAGTTCCTTTCGTAAGGGACTTGATCGCAACTTAGCTTTCTGAGTAAATGAGCGTTGATATGCGCATAATTTCTGCAATCAGACAAAGGCTAATGTGGTAACGATACTACTTGTGGTTCAAACCCCAACAAAAAATTAATACACCCAACTTGAGTGATGTGGGAGGCTAAGTTGTAGTCGTGAATACTTGGCCATGCAATTGTTTCTAACGTTTTCTGAAGACGAAGATGTTTAGACAACATGCAAGCAGCCCTTACCGCAGAGTCTAATTTCTCAGTTATTACTCTACCATCAAGGCTACTTTACAGTAAGTTCCCATAGGAACGCTGAAAGTACTCTCTGAAATAGTCGTGATCTCAACTAATTTAATACCAATTTACACTTATTTTATGTTTATTTCACTTTGTTAGATGGCCCTTTCGTTGATAGTAGTGGGGAAAACAATACAAATCTAGTGTTCACGCGCAGTTTAGAATTTTGAAATTTTTATTGCCATTCCTTTCCCTTTTCGTTGCCACTGTGGCGAAATGTTTTAACAATTGGTCTGTCCAGAGCATCACTTAAACATTTTAAAAACACCTGGAATATTTGCTTAAAATGGAATTCGTTTACTAACCTAAATATTTGTAACCACTTCTCAGCTTCAAATCTATTTAAAATGCTTAGGGAATAAGGGAATTTTGATGGGGGGAGGGGGGGGCGACCTCTTCAAAAGGATTTACACAATTTAACACATTTTTATGAAAATAGATTTCGAAAACTTAACAAGTAAGCAGGGAATAACAGGGAAAACAAAATGAATGTCAAGCAATCTTCTAATCAAAGAAGGTAAAATATTTAGAAAGAACAAAAAAACTTTGAAATGAATTTGAATTATTTTAATCGAGATCTGAACACATTAAAGGTAAAAATGGAAAGCTTTCTAAATTTTCTATTTTTTTTTATTATGCAAACTAACGGAAATCTCTTGCCGATGAGTCATTTCTTTAGGTTTGAAAAGAAGAAATAGTTAATCGGGGGCTAAGAATGGAGAATAAGGAAAATTTGGAGCCTTATTCATGGATTTCTACAATGGAAACGGATTATTTGCGTCCTTCGCATTATATTTTATAAAATCCCCATTAAATTGATCTGATAAGGTGGCATAAAACGAGTATTCGCCCTTGGAAAGTAGGTATTGGCTCACAAACTCGAGTTGGATTTCTTTAAATGCGGTTTGGCCTTAGGAACCCACTGATTTGACTACTGTTTCGCTTCTAATGTATTGTGGTTCACACACATTTAATCCATAAATACGATGGCATGTGAAGAACATCAAAAACTTCCAATATGTCACACAAATATGTTCGTGGACTATTGTTAGCAAAAGGGGGCACTCATACTTACACAATTAAAAGTAAAATGCTTTAGGCAGGATTACAACCTAGCTTGTCACAGCACCCATGTTGTATGTGTTAATTTTATTTATGAGTGGAAGAACCTACAGCTTCAGAAGGGTTTTTAAAAAACTTTTCATGGCAATTTCATTTACCCCCAGAGATTTTGCCAAAAGTCGTTGAAGAAATATTTATTCGAAATGTCTAAGCTGGGCTTTGAACCACAATCTTCAGTGCACTAAGCGAACACACTACTTACTAAACTACGGTGGCTTTACATTATTCATGCCCAAAAGTTTATTCCATTATTTCGAATGTAGAGACATAAACTGGATGTCACACGACAATCTGCTCAATGACGCTCTAAAACCTATTTATTGTTCCCTTCATCAAACCCAAAACTTAGACGGTTTTGGGCGATTAGTGCGTTAGTATAATTAGCTCCCGAGCTCTTTATAAAGAGTCCGCCAAATAACTTTTTGAAAATGCTTTAAAAAAAGAACTTTTGAATATTTTCTCAAATTTCTTTTTTTATTTGAAAGTACAATCCTACCCGTTAATAATGGAAAATAATTTCATTCAAATGGCTGTCTCGGCTGGCCATGCAATAGCCTACATGATCGGTCCAATTTTTAAGCACATTGCCAATATACTCCTCTTCAATTTTTGTGAACAAAAATGCGTTCAATTTCGAAGAAAATGTCCTAATTATGCCTCTGGACCAAAATCCGCACCAAACAGTGACTCGTTTTGGGTGGGTCGGCTTTTCAATGTATGCGTGCGGGTTTTCTGTGCCCCAAATGTGACAATTTTGCTTGTTTACATACCCGCCAAGATCAAAATGAGCTTCATCTGAAAAATCTCAATCCAATGTCAGCCTTCAGTTTAGCAATATAAAATAATCCAGAAACATAAAGATAAGAACCTTCAAAGCTAACGCACATTATCGAACGGGCAATGGCACAGCGGGCCATTTTGAACGAATTTTTGTTGATAAAAATTGGCAACATTTGGATTCAACAGGAGGGCGCTACGTGTCACACAGCCAAAGCTACACTCAATGTTTTGCGTCCTGTTTTTGAAGATCGCATTATCAGCCGCAGAACTGATGTGGTTTGGCCACTTTGGAGCTGCGATTTGACACTGTTGGACTATTATTTGTGGGGTGCCGTCAAAGATAAGTGTTATGCCGACAAGCCAGTGACAATTGAAGCTTTCAAGGACAATATTAGTGAAGCCATTGGTGAAATTTGGCTGCACAACAATCGATAATGTGCTTAAAACTTGAACCGATCGTGTAGGCTACTGCATGGCCAGCTGAGGCAGCCATTTGAATGAAATTATTTTTCATTATTAACCGAAAGGATTGTACTTTCAAATAAAAAAAGAAATTTGAGAAAATTTTCAGTAGTTTTTTTTTAAAACATTTTCAAAAAAAAAGTTATTTGGCGGACCCTTTATAAACCGCTTGACAGCTGGCTAGCTTTAATCACAAATTCCTTTTCGTAACAATATTACTTCCTGTTCTCTAGACTTTTTTATAACATTTAACCATCACTGTCAGAGTATAAAGTAACGTGTGAGTATTGTATGAATGCGAAAAATGTTCATATTTCTCATGAATTCTGGAAAATAAATTTTTCATCTACGTATGTATGTAGGGAAAATACAGCAAAAATACGTACAAAATATGAAGAGAATTCTTCTTAAGGAAAAATGTATGCAAGTCATGTGATAAGCAGAGACAGAAAAAAATAAGACCTTCTTTAACCCCAACACTTAAAAGAAAACAACGAAAGTAGCAGTAAATATTTGTATAAGCAAGCAAGCAAGCAAGCAATATTGCGTTTATAATGGTAATATTGTGGTGGGTTACGAACTAACAAAGCAAAGGAGAGAATGAGAGAGAGAGAGCGAAAGTGTGTGTGTTATAAAACCAGTTTTATTCATTTCTTTTGCAAACAAGTCAAATCAGTCAAGCAGTCACTTATTCCTTCACTTATCCAGCAAAGTCATGCAATTCTTTTAAAAACACGCACACAAACACTTACACATCGTAACGTATTATTATTGTTATTGCTGTAAAATGCATAAGGTGGTTTGCATATTATACAACAACATTTTTATTGCTACAAATCCACACTAAACTAACACACAGGCATACGACGTACATGACATAGTCATGCTACTGCTTGCCTTTACAGCTCCTCTAATAATATCAGTACGAGTAGCAGTCGTATTATTATTGTTCGTATTAGAAACGAGTAAAATAACACAAACATGCCTGAAATATCATCATTATTATTATGTGTGTGTTTGTGTGATGTGTGCCTTAAAGGGAATATTATTCTCGTTTTCTTTTTCGTATCTCTACTGCTCAGAGACCTGCGCCGAGCAAATTTGTCGGCGGCGGCGGCTAAAGTTGAAAAGGTTCGGCGGCGGCTTTAAGTCGGCTGTTAGCCGAAATATTGTAAAGTTTCGGCGGCTCTTTTATTTATTTAAATAATATGCATACAACATTTCCAACATTTATTTAAAGAACAAAAAAGACATGTAAATCCATGTATAAAACATTAGCCTCACATAATTGGTCATTACAACTTTTCAGTCAGGATTACGACCTAGTTTCTCACACCACTTATGTGTGTCCATTAATTGTATATGAGTGTTGACTCCAAATGATAGATTTTTGAGAATCTTTTCATGGCAATTTTATTTACTCTCAGAGGTTTTGCCAAAAATTGCAGTAAATTTACTAAATAATCATTGTTAGCAAATCGATTATTAAAAATTAACGACTAAAGAAAAAGTTAGAACAAAAAGTAAAATTACACACAAATTACACATGGAGCTAATTACAAATGCTACACGCAGAATCAAAATTACACACAATGTGTGTAATTACACACAAGGTGGCAACACTGGTATGTTGTGATCCGAAATGATATAAATAAAATGGCCCTGGTTGCTCCACTATGTTAAAGGGCCTTAGATCTCTGCAGCACATTTGCACAAGCAGACGTGCGTTAGCAAATTTTTCGGAATCTGCATTTTTAGAACTTCCTGAAAATAAGGATTTTATTTTGGAATTCGAATTTTAAAATTTTTTCGATTTTACGTCAATACCATGAGCATGTAAATAGTTACAAAGGTTTGATGTCGACGCTGAAACTCCAAACCTGAAATTATTTCGCATTTTATAACACTTACAAAACAATTATCAGAAATAAGTATTCAAAATAAAATTTTCCAAAAAAATTTAGCTAAAAGCTAATAGAAATTGGAGTTTCAATTATTGTTTTGGGAAATCAATACCATTAAAAATTGCAAGGTCGACATCGGAATCAGATGAATTTATTTATGAATTATTGAAATTTGTAGTTCTTTGGTTCTCCATTTCAATTTTTGTCTTTTAAAAAATTTAACGTAAAGTTAAAAGTGTTACCACATTCACCAAAAACAAGAAAGGGTGTTCAAAATTTCCATATCAAAAAATTAAAAATTTTTTTATTAATCACAATTTTCTATTATCACAAAATGAACAAAAAAATTTCAATAATGTATTTAGTCTAGTAAAACAAAAATATAAATATCATATTTTATATATAATTAAAGTTTACTGTATACAATTTTAAAAACATATTTTCATATATTTTAATTTTCTTACATACATAAAACGGCGGCTGAATTTAAGCCGAATCAAGCCGAATAAATTTTCGGCGGCGGCGGCTTTTAAATTTTGTCGGCGGCTCGACTTAGCCGGCTGTCAGCCGATCGGCGCAGGTCTCTGCTACTGCTACAAATCCATTACTTTTGTTTTTCTCTTTCTCTCAAATTGTTTTTGTTGCTTTTGTAGTTTTCATTCATTTGGAAAGTCGTTTAAGAGGAGAGTATGGGCTTATGCATGCAAATAGTTATGTGCTCGTGTATGTTGCTGCACATTTTGTTCGTTTCTTTAGAATTATTTGTGTACTCTTCGTATGTACATGTGTATGAATGGGTGCCTGCCTGAGTGTATTTATTTGATTTGATTTAAAAAATCCTATTCAGTTGCTTTCTTTGTTATTATTGTTGTTGCTGTCTCTTAAAGCATTTGTTTGATTTTAAATAAGTTGTTGCTTGTGAGTGGGTGTTAGCTGTACTGTAATGCAAAAAGAAACTGTTATTGTGTGAGTAAGCAAATGGCAGACTTTTAATTGTCGGAAATTTAAAGAAAAATCGTACACAGCAACGGAAGTAATTCTCTACGTTCTATATGAACGCGGAAAAGTATGCAATAAAATAAAATAGAGGCTATACAAGTCAATCATAAAAAGAAAATTATTTTCATGAATTTGTATTGAAAAACGGAAATATTAAAAAATTAAATTTTATTAAATTTGTATTTAAATTATTTGCAATGGCTTCGGCAGTTCAACCTATTTGATATCCAATAAAATTAATATTTTTTTCCGAATAAAATACAAATCAAAATAGACTTTAGTTTTCATTTATAACGACAATAACTCAGACAGAAAATTAATTTTTAAAAAAAGGAAAATTCTTTAAATCTGATATTAACCAAGTAATCTGTCTACTTATTGGAAAAGTTCATGTTGTGATGTACTATAAAAAGAACACAAAATAAAAGATCAAAAATCATACGGCCCCGTTGCCATTGTATCGGCCGATTTAAACAATCCGTAACTAGAAGGTAATGTATTCACCAGATTTCTGGTAAAACCTTGAGAGCAAATAAAATTGCTAATGAAAAAGCTTTTAAAAAATTTGTCGTTTGGAGTCGACTTTAAATTCTAGGTTTCGCTACTCATTTTCAAAATTAACACACACGACATAAGCAGTATGACTAGCTTCTCTCGTAGTACTGACTAAAGAATTGTAATGACCAACTATGTATGTATGTATGTGTTATATATCCACAAAATACTGAATATTGCTGTTCCGTACCACCAGCGCTCTAGTCCTACAAGAAACGCTAGGCCGGTATACTAAAGAAAAACACTAGAGCGTTTAAAAAGTTACGATCAAAACAATTTACACAAATATGGTAGAAAATTCGAGGCTTTTTACGACTTCGGGACATGGAATACGGTTAACAAATAATAATTAAATTTGCAATATTAGAAATTCGTTTTCTCAAATGGAGCATACTCTAGGGAGGATAATCTAGGCAGCACACTCTAGTGGGCATACTCCAGGGAAGTGAGACGTTCAATTCCGGATTGAAATATTTAGAGTATTCGTGAAAAAGAAAAAAAAAACAAAAATCTGCAGCTCGGAATTGACTTTAAACTGTAAGTCTCGTCGTTCAGACATAAAATTAACACGGCCAACATACTAGGTGGTGTAAGAAGCTAGGTCGTAATCCTCGCTCAAGGGTTGTAATGATCTACTAAGTAAGGCTGTAAGAAAGACAATGTTTTCAGGCAGTTGTGGAAAAAATGCACTCTAAATATTTCAAGAGTATTCGTGAAAAAGAAAAAAAAAACAAAAATCTGCAGCTCGGAGTCGACTTTAAACTGGGAGTTTCGTCGCTCGCAAATAAAATTAACACGGCCCACATACTAGGTGGTGTAAAAAGCTAGGTTGTAATCCTTGCTTAAGGGTTGTAATGATCTACTAAGTAAGGTTGTAAGAAAGACAATGTTTTTAGGCAGTTAATCATTGTTGTTAAGGGATCATGTAATAATAATGAATGAAGTGTGCTATTAATTTTAATGAATTAAAGGATTTAATTAATTACAACAAATCAAAAAGAATATTAATGTAGATGCATCTGTAAAATACACCACATAGACAAATTTGTTATGTTGACTTTTAGTCGAGAGTTGTATTAAAACAAGAAAATAAAAAAAAATATGTTTCATGATATGCTATGGCATAATTGTTGATGTTTGTTGAATTATTTATAAAATTTATCATAAATCACGTTTACAATTTCATATGATTTATAAAAAGTACTAGTATTGTGTGAATTTCAATTTAATTTATTCGTAAAGAGCACAAGAGCATACAAAAAGGAAAACAGAAAATCTGGATGCAATAAATATTTTTCATTCATAAATATTATATGAACACACATACATATATACGTTGGCATATACATACATATAAAATAAATATATTTCATAAGGATGTCATTAAATGCATTAAAGTATTTATGGTTAAACGCTTTATACATACATATGTACGTGTGCATACATAGATGTAGTTGTATGCACATATCCTTTAACATTCCTTGTATCTACGCATACATTTTATAATACCATATAGCCATAGGATATATTTATACAAATAACATATAAATACATATACACATACATACATACACATATTGATAATGCCCCTATGGATTCTGTATACCCATTTAGTCGTACAAGCATTTTTAGTTGAGAATTTTTATATTTTTTCTGAATTTTTTTTCTTCTATTTTTTTTGAAAAATATTTTCAAAACATTATATGGAGCAATACAATTCGAATTTATAAATGCTAAGAGAGACAGAGACAAAAATACATATACACACATACACACACACATGTACTTAAATAAAATGCACATATTCATGCAGAATTCTAAGTGCTCAGACCAGGGATGGGAAATTGATCTTAACAAATTGTACTAACTTGCATAAAAAATTGTACTTTTTTCAGATCGATTGTACTAAATTCACTTTTTTCTCTTTTAAACTTTTTTTATTATAAATTAATAAAAATATGAATGACAATTCATTTCATTGTGTGTAGTATTAATGTAAAAGAACAAAAATAACAGTAAATTTTTCAAATTGTTAGCACAGTTTTGACTTCAGTATAAAAATTAAGGTTTTTAGTCTTTGCAAAATTATACCATCGGTCTCATTTTTGTTCAATAAGAAGCTTTATTTACCAAAAATATTTATACTTAAAACTTAGTAAACTCACCCCCTTATTAAAGTAAATATTCGGTCTTTGATATTCTTATAAAGATTATTCAATATTTCTCCGTCTATTTTCACCCACTCTTCGATCATTTTTAATTTAAAATTTCCAGCAAATTGGTAAATTGCCTGTTATTTTGAATATAAATCTTCAGACAAGAATGGAGAATTCGTTTGGGGAAACGTTTTCAATAATATTCATATCAGGAGAGTAAGATTGTTTACGAAACCATTCCATCCTCTGTCTGCTGACATGAATTCAGGCATTGTCCTATTGTAAAATATATTTTTTCATTATTTTCTCTCAAGAAGAGATGCAAACTACAGCTAAGAACAGTAAAGTACTCTGTACTATACATTCGCGTAGGTGGAAACTGAAATTAGAGGCAACCACTTAAAGGAATAACCCCCCAGCAATAGACTATATCCCCAAAATTTGAATTTCTAAGGTCACGACAGTAGTATCGATAGTCATCTGGTCTATCTAAGTTCCACTTTTTTTTCATCAGAGAATATGACGTGAAGACAATTGATTGTTTGTTATTATTGAAATTCTCTGGTGGTGCTATAATTATGAAAAGCACTTTATAATAGGTAAACTTAACAACTTATTTTAATACTTAACTATAAAGGAATAAAAAAGTTTATGAGATCTAATTTTAAATCACTTTTTATGATAAATTTTGTATCAGTAAAATATTTGTTATTTCAAAATTGTAGCAACACTAATTAAAAGACTTTAATAAATCCCTTGTTTGGATTAAATTAGAGACAGTCAAAGGAAACCGTACATTTGTCCCTTTGATTTTTATTAAATTTTGGTATGAAAATATCCTTTCTACATTTGCAGATTAATGTGGAACGGAAAATATTCCTTTTATAACTCCTGATATGTCAAGTTAGCAACGAGTTGCCATATGGAAATGAAACGAAAACAAAAAATTATACACTGATGAGACAGAATATTTGTGAGATGTAATAAAGTAGAGAACATTTTTCAATTGTGCTAAATAAGTCATTGCGGTGCTATGGTGTTTTTGACTACCAAATAGTGCTAAAAAAAAGTACAATTGTATCAACTTTTCCATCCCTGGCTCAGACATACTGCATTAAAAGGATCATAAAATGTTTGCCGGAATTTGTTTAAATGGGTGTGTGTGTCTCTCTCTCTCTCTCTCTCTCTGTGTATGTGTGTGTTAGTGTGTTATACATTTCCAAATGCATTAAAATACGCACAAACATTTTTCTTTTTTTTAAATTTTCTTCTTTTTTCCTTAATTTTCTTTCAAATTCATTCAATATTTCATGACAAAAATGTGTAAAAATTGTTTGATTTATTTTTCCTTTGCTTTGTGTAACATTATTTAGACCAAATGCATTAAACGAGGGTCGTTAAAAAAGGATACAGCAACATATCTTAAAACTTTAAAGATCAAGAGTTCAAATAATACTAATAAGGCGAGCACAATTTTAGAAACTCGTTAATTACGTCAATTGATGTATTTTTTACATGTGGTTTGTGTCTGTAATAACTTTTATGGCACATTAGAGAAAAATGTTTGTTTTGTTTTTTTTTTTACTAATTTGGAAAGCAGCTGAAACTCTTCTTCAATTCAAATTGCTCCACTGGAACTTAGCCTAAATATATGACATTAATTTCGCTTTGCCTGACATGGTTTAAGCGATTCAGGAGATATGGTTTGGACACTAAATAAGATAAAAATCACTTAAGCTAATAAGTACAGTTCCATGGCAATGAAATGGAGACATTGCTTCAAACAAATTGTGATCAAACCCTTTGAGAATTTGCAAAATAATTGGCAGCTAATGAAGCAGCAATTTAAAGAAATTTGGGAGTAACAGAATTCATTCAAAATCACGGAAAATAAGTTTCATATCAGCTAAGCCCGAGGGACTTAGAAAAGATGATTGTGCAACCTTACATGAACGCTATTGAATAGCAGGTAGTGTCTTGGCTTCTTGGACGTAAATTCCGGGTTCGTAACCCAGGTTTGGCATCAAAACGAAAATATTTCTTCGTCAATTTGGTGGTGGTATTACACCAGCAAACAGTATGGAAGTTAAATTCTCTCAAGACGGGTAATAAATCGGTAATGACTGGTAAATAGATCGGAAAGGTCGCAGATAAGTATTGATGATAGTAGACTTGGATAGAAATAAGACGCTTGAAGTCGACGTAGTCTAGTAGGTAGTGCGTTGGCTTATTAGATATAAAGCCAGGGTTCGAGCCCCAGGCCAGACATCGAAATAAAAATACAAAAAGTATTTCTTCGGCGATTTGCTCTCACCAGATTTCTGGCAAAAAACTCTGAGAGTAAAGAAAATTGCCATGAAAAGCTTCTCAAAAAATCTGTCGTTCGCAGTCGACTTTAAATTGTAGGTCCCCACCATTCATGCATTAAAATACGCACAAACATTTTTCTTTTTTTCTTAATTTTCTTTCAAATTCATTCAATATTTCATGACAAAAATGTGTAAAAATTGTTTGATTTATTTTTCCTTTGCTTTGTATAACATTATTTAGACCAAATGCATTAAAATACGCACAAACATTTTTCTTTTTTTCTTAATTTTCTTTCAAATTCATTCAATATTTCATGACAAAAATGTGTAAAAATTGTTTGATTTATTTTTCCTTTGCTTTGTGTAACATTATTTAGACCAAATGCATTAAACGAGGGTCGTTAAAAAAGGATACAGCAACATATCTTAACAGTTTAAAGATCAAAAGTTCAAATAATACTAATAAGCCGAGAACCATTTTAGAAACTCGTTAATTACGTCAATTGGTGTATTTTTTACATGTGGTTTGTGTCTGTAATAACTTTTATGGCACATTAGAGAAAAATGTTTGTTCTGTTTTTTTTTTTACTAATCTCGAAAGCAGTTGAAACTCTTCTTCAATTCAAATTGCTTCACTGAAACTTATCCTAAATATATGACATTAATTTCGCTTTGCTTGACATGGTTTAAGCGATTCAGGAGATATGGTTTGGACATTGAATAAGATAAAAATCACTTATGCTAGTAAGTACAGTACCATGACAATGAAATGAAGACATTGCTTCAAACAAATTGTGATCAAACCCCTTGAGAATTTGCAAATTTATTGGCAGCTTATGAAGCAGCAATTTGAAGAAGTTTGGGAGTAACAGAATTCATTCAAAAGCACTAAAAATAAGTTTCATATCAGCTAAGCCCGAGGGACTTAGAAAAGATGATTGTGCAACCTTACATGAACGCTATTGAATAGCAGGTAGTGTCTTGGCTTCTTAGACGTAAGGCCACCTAGCTCAGACACTTGGAATGAAATTAAATTTAAAGAAATATTTCTTTGGCAACTGTTTCTCAGTAGATTTTTGGCAAAATTCGCGGAGAGTAAAATAAAAGTAACGTTTGATGATCACTTTAAAATGTAAGTCTCGGCGGTAATGGATAAAATTATTTTACAATTTGGGTGGTATGAGAAACTAGGTTGTAATCCTGACTACAGGGTTGTAATGACAAATAAGTACATAAGTAAGTAATGAAATATCATAATGGACATTGAAAATGTTGCATATATCTCCTCTACAATCTGTTTTCTGCAGATTTAGTTATTCAGTGTTTAACTTTCTATAGAAAAATTTTAGCTTCCATTGCTTGTAATGCTTTTCGGAAATTAACACTTCAAAAGATTTATAAGCCAATAAAATTATGTTGTCGTAAATTCATTATGATGAGCATTTCCAATTACAATCTCATAAAAGTGAGTATGGGTATCGAGCATATTTTGCTGTGATAAATTGTTGTGTTAATCATATGAGTACATGGAATAAATATTTTATGCTTACGATAACTAAAAATATTATGAATAAATTCTTCACATTAAATTCATTATAATAATTATAAATGATTGTGATGATGATGATGCTGATATCAGCATGAGTATCGATAATCCCTTTAAAATGAAAACCCATTTAATAATTTAAAGATTTTCTGGGTTTGTTTGTTGATGATATTTTAAAGGGTTTTGCATTTTATTGAAAATATTTATCATAATCATTATCATTTTAAGCCATATTATTAATTAATTAATTATACAAATAAACATATTTTATGTATGCCTGCACATGTGTGTGCATATGCCTTTAAAATATGACATATGAAGTGCATTTATTATATTCAAGAAGAGTAATTTTATGCCTTTTCCTGACAGTAAATCAAGAATTTTGTGACTTTATTAACATGTTCATTACATTCTGAATAAAATTAAAATAAAACAACACTTGTCAAGTGCTTTAAATGCCACTTTAAATAGTTTTAATACATAATAAATCCGAAAGTAATTAATTTAACTTGAAATATATTCAAAAATAATCACAAAATTATTCAATTTCATAGAAACTTGTTAGAAATTCTTTCGTAATGTAAGTTAATTACATTTCCTGTGGTATAAAACAATACTGTGGTAGAAAACAACACTTAATTCTACAATAAAAAGGCTAATCATCATCATTATTATAAGGGTATACATAAAATATCTCATGATACAAATGTATACATACATAAAATATCTCATGATACAAATGTATACATACATAAAATATCTCATGATATATGAAACAAAAAAAAAATTGCCTTTACTGGGGATAATATTGAAATTTTTCTCATGATTGGGTGCCTTAGCATTGCGACCATACAATCTATGCAACACCCTTCAGTCCGGATTACGACCTAATTTCTCCGCACGACTTATGCTGTGCGTGTTAATTTTATCCATGAGTGGCGGGACCTACAGTTTAAAGTCGACTCCCAACGAAGGATTTTATTTAGTTCCAGAGTTTTTGTCCGGGATTTGCTAAAAGAAAGTCGCCGAAGAAACATTTCTTCTTTGGGATGTCTGAGCCAAGGACGTGGTCTCAGATCTAACATAATTTTCAAATTTTAAAGTGTAAAGTGGACAGATTTTATTTATTCTCAGTTTTTTTGCCACATATTTGCTAAAAGAAAGTCCCCCAAGAAATATTTCCTCATATTTCGTTTCCTTTAAGGTGTCTGAACCATAGCCGTGGCCTCCTGTCTAATATCATTTACATGGTAATTTTATTCGCTCTCAGAGCTTTTGCCAGAAATCTGCTGAGCGGAAGTCATATTTGGTTTTATTGTAAACGAGGCCTTATGTCTAATAAGTCAACACACTACCTACTAGACTACGGGGACTTCAAATTCTATTGTCCTGACAAATTTCTAAATGCAGTTCGGTGTCAACAAAGACAATTCCCTGCTTCGAGCTTGATATACACTCTGGTGTTTCTTCTTGTGATGCATGAATGCCTTATAGGTGCCGAGATTGTGTTCTGGTGATTAATTTTCATCGTCACAGAATTTACATTTTTGGCTCGAGACAACCCCTATTGTGAATAAGTGTACTCAGAGTTAACAACACTGTGTCAAAAGACCGATTGTTGACCTCAGATTATTCCTGGATGGTCTGATGCATAACCCTCTCCGCTTTTTGTAAATTCCAAGTTTTGATTGCCCAAATTCACTTAGGTTAGGTTTGGTCGGAATGGTAGCTTTGGTATCACAAAGCTCACTTGAGCACGCATAGCGGCCCGTTGTGATGCCACAGAAGAACGCAGTCCCTGTACTGACCAAGTTCCACCAAAATCAGGGAGAAGGAAGAAGCTGGTCAGCGCAAAGGCTGCACAACAAAAGCACGATTATCCCGCACTGGAAAACCATCCAGAAAGTTTAATAAACGAAGCTATATCCTTGATACCAATAGATGATAACTTCGTCAAGCTGGCAAGGAATGGGGAGCAAAATAACCTGTATATACACCTAGCAAGAGACTGGCACTGACAAAGAATGTGGACAACAGTCTGCACTTCCTCAGCGGATCTCTATCCATGACTGAAGTCGTTAAATGGGAGTCTCAATCTCTCCACGTGTCTACCCATGACGCAATGACCTGTAAGCACAGCCACTGTAATCGAGATGACGTCACGACCAAGACCAAGTAATTGGTTGGTATGCCTTTTGTCCATTAAGGGCCAGGTGAGTATAGCGGTGGAGCAGAACTCCTCATTGGCCTAGGATAGGTTGGCGTCTCGAAGGAATATCCGCGCAATATTCAAGTTGACCGCCACAAATGGCATGCCCAGTTCTGGCGATCGAGCTCGTTGGCCCTACAATTTCCCGCAATGCCACTGTGCACAGGTACCCACACCAATAAGACACTGGTGAAGCGCCCAGAAAGAAGGTTGAGACAGCGGCGACATTCCCTCACGATCCTAGAGTTATTCACGAAACCTGATAGAGTTCTTATCGCAGCATGACTATCAGAAAAAACCCAGACGCAGTTGAAAGGAGCACCGTTAACGAGAATTCATTGAGCAGCCCGGTAAATTGTCATCACTTCCGCCTGAAACACGCTGCAGTAGTCCGGCAGACGGAGAGAAATGTTCAGGTCCAGTTTCCCAGAATAGAAATCGCTTCCAACACCATTATAGAGTTTATATTCAGCCTCTTTTTCCACAAAGGGTTTTGGCACCCTCAAAAATGTGTAGGTTTTCCTGTTAGCAATGTCGTCTGCTTAGTCATTTCTGCAAATTCCCACATGGCCTGGGACCCGGCAGAGGGCAATTTTATTGAATAGCTTTAGCTTCCTCAAACAGTTCCATACTGTCTCCGATTTAACATCATTAAAAGCTTAGTGTTCGAATGGCAGCCTGACAGTTAGACAGTATTGTTATGAACTGACATTTGTATTTCCTATCCAAGTTGACTGCAGAATATCTGTCGATGGCACAGCTTTCCGCTTGAAAGATACCTAAGGCCTCTTGGACCTGAAAACTTTTGCTTCTGTGCCATCAAAAATGCCACATCAATCCTGATTACTTTTTTCATTTTTGTTATTAAGTATCGGTGCAAAGCACTCTCAAATTTGTGGGCACTACTGATTCTGTCCAGAGGACAGTTGAGGAAAAAGCTGTCAGATTCATAAAAAATTTCATATTAAACTTGCCTGCCACCACGCTAATCATACCGACATTCTTAATTGGCCATTACAACCCTTCAATCTGGATTACGACCTAGCTTCTCACATCACTTATGTTGTGGGCGTTAATTTTATACATCAGCGGCGGGACCTACTGATTAAAGTCGACTCCGAACGTCAAATTTTTTTTGAGAAACTCTCCATGGCAATTTTATTTACTCTCACGGTTTTAGCTAGAAATCTGTTGAGAGACAGTGACCTAAGAAATGTTTGTTTTACTTTCGTTTTGATGTCTGACCTGGGATTTAAACTCGGGCCTTACGTCTAATAAGCCAATACACTTCCTACTAGACTACGGCGACCGAAGAAATATTTTCTCATATTTCGTGTTGTTTGAGATGTCTGACCAGGGGTTTGAACCGTGACCTAACGTCTTACAAGCCAACACAATGCACACTATTCGACTATAAGCGAATACAAGCCATGTGCGGCGAACATAAATCCAGCGCCGCTGTAGGATATGTTCTCATTGTCTTTGTTATACGAACACATGCTAGTTTTTTTACTTTCCTAAGACTAATCATGGTAGAGCTAGGCTTATACTTTAGCTATTGCATTGTTATATTCAATATGGCTTATGAAACTTGTGTAAAGTTGCATTTCATTTAAATTTAATTGAAAATTCATATTTGAATTTCATTTAATTCTCTTCTATGACGATTAAGTTCTTGGCGTTAATTTTATTTAAAGTTTCTGAAGCTAATTTAGCAACAGAAAATCTCTGAAAAGTTGAATTTCAATTAATGTTGCCAATCTACAAGCTAAAACAGATGACTTGTTAAACTTTTACTTGGGAAATCATATTTAAAAGCTAAATGCTTAAGGAGCTACGAGAATAGAAAAAGCAGAAGCAGAAAATTTAATAAAAAAAAAATTATTAAAAAAGACAGAAGGAAACCAATTTTAAAAATTACTTGGCATATCAAATTGAATACAAAAAAACGGAAAAAAAACAGAAGGGAATTAAACACTGTAAATACGTTACACAATGTAAGACTGTTTACTTGCAAACCAGATGGTAGAGCAGAAGACAAAAACAAAAAAAATAGAAAAAAAGATGGCACAGATGCCACAACTAATATCAACAACAATGCAGCCTCACACTCTCACCCATACATACATAGAAAAAAAATTCTTTTCTAATCATATAAACACAGGCAGCCAGTCAGTCAAGTCAGTGTGAGTGAGTGACTGAATGAATGAAAGAAAAAGAGTGGCATGGCATCATGGCAAACTGATAATGTGTTGAATGATAAACTGTGTGGGTGAGTGAGCATGTGTTCATGATGTGTGGGAGTGTAACTGTGTTTTAATACACTGTGACTGTTTCAATACAGTGTGTCTGTGCTTTATTTTTTGTTTTTTGTTCAACTTTCTATACCCAAAAGATGCAATTTCTTTAATATTCCTTTTTGACAAACAAAAAAAAAAACGAAAAAAGAAAGAAAAAAGGACGAACTTTTTTATTTTTGCAAAATCCTCTTAAGGAATACGAGAGATTTTCAAATCAACTAACAAACTAGAGAAGTGTATCGTTTACACTTTGGGAATCAAATAAAGACGACAACAACGGGAGCAAAAAAAAAACGTATTGAATTGAATCCCAAGATATTTTTTAAAAAAAGAGAGAATAAAATACAGAATGAAAGCAAACTTCTTAAAATTTTTTTGTGTCTCTTTTAATACTGGAAAATTTATATAGGAAATGTTAACAGCTAGGGCCAGCTAAATAGTTACATACATACATAATTGGCCATTACAACCCTTCAGTCAGGATTACGACCTAGCTCCTACACCACTTACGTTGTGTGCGTTAATTTTATACATGAGTGGCGGGACCTACTGTTTAAAGTCGTCACCGAACGACAGATTTTTGAGAAACTTTTCGTGGCAATTTTTACTCTCAGAGTCTTTGCCAGAAATCTGCTGAGAGGAAGTCGCCGCAGAAATATTTTTTTCGTTTTGATGTGTGACCTGGGATCGAACCCGGGCCTTTTGTCTAATAAGCCAACACACTACCCACTAGACCACGGCGACTTAGTTAGATTGTTTTAAAAAAAAAGAAAATAAAATAATATTGGTTCCATTAAATTTAGAAAATAGGAATAGATGTCCTTTAGCGGTGTAACACTAATGCAAAGGATCATACGTATATTGTACTGCTTTCAATCTGTAAAGAGTTGTCTCCAGCTCTATTGCCCTAACAAAATTCAGATTAGTATTCGTTGCTTGCAAGAATATCTCTTTGCTTACCTACATAACTTCATTAATTTTTCATTAGAACCTTTCAGTTAGGGTTACAACCTAGTTTCTCAAATCATCCATGTTGTGTGCCTTAATTTTATCCAAAGTGATGGTACCTACAGTTTAAAAAACGATTCCAAACCACAGATTCTGTTTTTTTGAGAACCTTTTCATGGCAATTTTTACTAGAAGAGAAGTCACCGTAGTCTAGTAGGTAGTGTATTAGCTTATTAGACGTAAAGCCAGGGTTAGAGTCCCAGGGCAGACATCAAAACAACATACAAAAAAAGTATTTTTTCGGCAAAAACTCTAAGAGTAAATAAACTTGCCATGAACAGTCTTCTCAAAAAAAGTCTGTCGTTCGAAGTCGACTTTAAACTGTAGGTCCCGCCACTTCAGTATAAAATTAACACACACAACATAACTGGTGTGAGAAACTAGCTCAATAATCATGACAGAAGAGTTGTAATGACCAGGTTTCTAACAAAAACTCTGAGAGTAAATAAACCTGCCATGAAGAGGCTTCTCAAAAAACTGTCGTTCGGAGTCGACTTTAAACTGTAGGTCCCGCCACTTATGCATAAAATTAACACACACAACATCAGTGGTGTGAGAAACTAGGTCAATAATCCTGACTGAAGGGTTGTAATGGCCAATTATGTATGTATGCAGAATTACGCCCTAGTTTCTCAAACCCCCCATATCATGTGCGTTAATTTTATCCAGAGTGACGGCACCTATAGTTTAAGAAACGATTCTGAACCAAAGATTTTTTTTTTGAGACACTTTTCAAGACAATTTTTTTTTACTGTCAAAGTTTTGGTAGAACAGAAAGACATCGAAGAAATATTTTCCCAAATTTTCGTTTCTGTTCAACATGTCTGAAAAAGGAGTTGAATTAAGGCCTCCCGTTCAATTAGCCAACACTTTACATACTACGGCGACTCCTTGCTTAGTGTTTGGAGTATTTTTCTCATTCCAGGGAGAATTTATTTTTTGCCCGCACTGCTCGCTTGTGGAATGATCTTCCTGCGAGGGTTTTGCCCATCAATTACGATATTGGTGAGTTTAAATCGAATGTCCACAAACACTACTCCCTCTTTCCACCTTCCTATAAACTATTTTCCTAAACCTGCACAATACACTGCATGAATAGGGGCCATCCCCTGACTGAAAAAAAGGTGTTTCACATGTTTAGCTGGGGCAGACCCCATTTTAAGCCTACAATTCCTGATCTATACATACATAATTGGTTATTACGACCTAGTTTCTGAAACAACTTATGTTGTGTGCATTAATTTTATCCAGAGTGGCGGGACCTACAGTGTATTTTTTTTAGAAAAACTTTCCATTGCAATTTTTTTTTTACCTCTAAGAGTTTTGCTAAAAAAAAAGACACTGAAGAAATATTTCTTAATTTTTCGTTTCCCTCGAAATATCTGGGCTGGGTTTTGAATCACGGCCTCTTGTCTAAGCTAAGCTGGCTACCGGTTAAACTAACATGGCTCCTTGCTTAGTAATGTAATACACACCCAGACGATTCCTTTTCAGATGCTTTAATGCCGCATGAAGCCTAAGTACATGGTCCCAGCATTATATTCTACTAGTTACAGAACCATGTATTTAGCTTAGGGCGGCCAAAGTTCATAAGAACTATGCCTTGAGCTTACAGGACCATGTATTTAGCTTAGGGCGGCCAAAGTTCATAAAAAAAAAATTTCCGATCTAAAGGCTGATTATTAGCGTCAGGGTACTTTTGAATAGCATAATGAACCGCATAACCGAAATCTTTTCACCTTGTTATTACACAATAACAGTTTAAAACCATTTCTCTCCAACTTGCCTTTTAAATTTTAAACTTTTGTTGTTAGCCCAACTATTCTAACCTTAGTTTTCGTAGCTCTGATTCTCACTACCATATACAACTAGTTAAATATTAACAGATCATCTAGCATCGCTATAGAATAGTTTTTAACGCATTACAGTCTGGGCAATCCGTTGTTCTATGTCTTTATCAACTATACAACTCTAAAACCAAAGATATAAGATCTCAAGGTCATGGTCTTCAATGGTCCTTCGGTAAATATTTCATAATAACAAGCTTGGCTTGAGAAAATGCCATCCAAAAACATCTTGTGCTAGATTGTTATGCACACGCTGCCAGAATGATAAAAACAGGCCTTTGACTACTCAATAAAATTTCTTCCTTGAATCAAATTCTCGCCAATGTTTAACAATATCGCCACGTTACTATTTACCTGTGCTTAACTGTATATGTCACTCACATCAACAAATGAGTGTCACACAAGCGATATTTGACATTTTGGGTATTTAGAGGATAAAAACAGAAGCAAAAAGGACAAAAAAAAAAAAATACTAAAGAACGGAAAGATTTTCTAAAAATATTTTCTTTAATGATCTCCAAAAATGCTAAATAAAGTCGAAATGCCTTAAAAGAGGAGAAGAACAAAAAAAAAAAAACTTTTAAATGACAAAATAAGCTGGATATACGAACAGTCACAATCCAATACAAGTGAACACACACAACGAAAATATATTTTGGCTAAGGAAGCAAATAATACTAGCAATACAAAGGGTCTTTTATGTTTGAAATTCTTTTCAACAGGAAGTTTCTTAGAGGTCGCCGTGGTCTAGTAGGTAGTGTGTTGGCTAATTAGACGAAAAACCCGAGTTCGAATCCCAGGTCAGACATCAAAACGAAAATTTGAAAATAATTTTTCTGGCAAAAACTCTGAGAGTAAAAAATTGTAATGGAATGCAGTGGTGTGAGAAGCTAGGACGTAGTACAATGGATCAATTCGACCACCGAGTACTGTACTTGTCAAAATTGACACGTACACGTCCTCTAACCTAACCTAACCTAAGTTTCTTATTTTGTTAATTCATCAGACGCTTTAAGGAATAACTAGTGGCTGATAAGACAACTGGTCTTTTGACATGACACTGTAAACTCTAGGCACATTCAGTGTGGGGTTGTCTCAAGTCTAACATTAATATTCTGTGACAAGAATAAATCATTGCAACACTTTATTGGAACCCGTGGGGCTTTAATAGAAGTGTTAGGCAGGGAATTGTCATTGTTAACCTCGAGTAGCAGCCTTGTAGGGGATATTATAGCGATACCTTATATAAGACATATGTACATGCATTACAACCCTTCAGTTAGGCTTACGACCTAGCTGCTCACCGCACTTATGTTGTGTGCTTTAAATTTTATACATGAGTGGCGCTACCTACAGTTTAAAGTCAACTCCAAATGACAGATTTTTGAAATTCTTTTAATGGCAATTTTATTTACTCTCAGAGTTTTTGCCAGAAATCTGTTGAGAGGAAGTAGCCAAAGAAATATTTTTCATATTTTAAGCATAATCAATACGAATGAAATCTCTCTGCACAATTGTGCTATGAAATGGTAATCCCTGGTTTAAAGACTAGTCTTTAGCTACTGCACAGAGACCTGCAATGAATTGTTTTTCTGCTACTCATAAGCACTCATGCAATTTTGTGTAAAAGTGAATCAACAGAATTGAAATTTAACTACTCTGATTCATTCGCACTCACTACAACATTGATTTATAAGTGTAAGCAGCAATGAGTATGAGTACAACGTTGTCATCAGACTCACAACATTCGAAATGTGTATGATCCATACGCCTACTCTTTATGATTCATAAATTTAGAAAAGTACTCTTAGAATACTTATAAGTGATTCGAGTGATTCGAATCTTATTTACAGTCTTAGTTGTTTTTGCATTTACAAACAAAGAAGAAAGGAAAGACAAAGACAACAAGCAAAGCATAGACACAATCTTGTTGTGAGTATTGCAGTACTCGTACACGAATCATACTTATTTTGTGCTTCGTGTAAATGTTAAGTAAAGACGGGTCGAAGTCAACAACATCATGCGTATTGTTAAGTATGAATACGACGAGTACTTCCAACTTTGAGTATGAGTAGTATGAGTATGATATTAAAATAAGTATGAATGGGTATAAATATGACTCGAATCTAGTCATCGTTTTGAATACTTAGTACTGATCTCTGGTATTGCACCACGTCAGCTCTACTACACGTACTCCATATACCTTGAATGCTATTTTTTGTTAAGCATTTTAGTTTGGTGCCGTCATGGGTTCACTTTTCTTTGAAATACTCTTACCGTCATTGAATAACGATAATCCGATTGCAAAAAAATTAAATTTGATCTTGTAAGACCCTATGCAGCAGCATAATGCTGCAGTATATTGCTGTTTAAATGTATTAGAGCTACACTTATGAGCATGAGCTTGAGGGTAACTGAGCAAGTTGAGCATAAGTGCTCAACTGAATCCATGTGCAATAAATTAAATGCGACAAATGCATACAACGACATGACAAGCATTTCTGCATTTAGCAACAAAAAAACACAAAAAAGAAGATGAAGAAGGAGTAAGGAAAACAGAAAAATGGCACAGGAAACTTTTAAATCCCATTTACAGATTTTTGTTGCATTCACTAAAGCTCCGGTGCCAGTTTATTCTCACTTTATGACTACGGCTACCCTATAAAAATATACACGCACACACACACACACCCAATTGAGTATTTAATCGTACAACGTGTGCTATTTTTTGCGTAAAACACATACAATTTCCTTTTTCTTGTTGAGCAACTAAACATGCAAACACTCACAGGCACACACATACACAGAGGCAGTCAGTCATTCACTCTCTCTCTAACTCTCTCTGCCTTAGTCGATTGGTATAATTTGACTTCAACTTATAAGCGCTGCATAAACGCTGTTTTAAGAAGCATTAATGCATGCATGTGTGCATGCATGCCTATAAAAAACAGATGAGAACGAGAACGAAAGTAGAGAAGAAACTTCCCTTTTCGTGTTTTGTTCGTTTGTAACACGTTGCTTCCATGTTTATTTAAGGAAATATTAACGGTAATTGCAACTCATTTTTTCCTTTTCTTTAGCTGGGCAGCATTCAATTAAAATGAAGAAATAATAACAACAACAACAACAAGAATTTCCTACTCTTTTTTTTTTGCTTCTTACTATGAAGTGAAGTCGTAATTATTTTTTATTTTAGTTGTTGTCGTTGTTTTTCTTGTTGTTGTTGTTTTTTTTATTGGTAAGGAAATTTGCTCTCTTTTCTTGTGTTTGTTTCCTTTCTCTTTTGCTGGCAATTACAAGGAATTTAATTATGACATGTTTTATGGTGATTTAAAATGAAATAAAAAAAATTTTAATTATTATTCTGAGGGATAAAAAAGGGAAAAATAAGGGATTTAAACTATGGTGAACTGGGTGAATCAGTTTTTTTTTAACACAAACATGGATTCTTTGAAGGGAATAGTCACTACTTGGTTTAATAAATTTCATAGCCACGATGATAAATATGGGTTTGCGACTGTGCTACTCAAGCATGCAGACCAGAGATCAGCAACCAGTGTACAAAACGATGAGTAGATTCGAGTCATAATTATAATTTCAGGTACATATACGCATTCATACTTATTTTAATATGATACTCATACTACTCATACGCAAAGTTGGAAGTACTCTCGTTTTCATACTTAACAATACGCATGATGTTGTTGACTTCGACTCGTCTCTACTTAACCTCTACACGAAGCATAAAATAAGTATGATTCGCGTACGAGCACTGCAATACTCACAAGAAGATTGTGTGTATGCTTTGCTTGTTGTCTTTGTCTTTCCTTTCTTCTTTGTTTGTATATGCAACAACAACAAAGGCTGTAAATTTCGATGAATGATTCGAATCACTCGAATCACTTATAAGTATTATAAGTATTTTTCTAAATTTATGAATCAGAATTAGTAGGCGTATGAATCAAACATATTTCAAATGTTGTGAGTTTTATGTTAACGTTGTACTCGTAGTCATTGCTACTTATATTTATAAATCAATGTTGTAGCGAGTACGAATGAATCAGAGTAGTTGAATTTCAATTCTGTTGATTCACTCATACTCAAAATTGCATAAGTGCTTATGAGTAGCGGAAAAACGATTCATTGCTGATCTCTGATGCAGACAACCTTCTAAACTACTACACCAACACACTATAATTTTTGTATTATTTAACGCGCTACTTCGGTATTATCGTAATAATACAATTTTATAGCGTATATAGTCTTTCAAAGCTTTAATTATTTTTGGTTTATTGGAATAAGCTTAGCTTAAAAGAGGATGATTAAGTACTTCCTCTTCCTTTAAATATGAGACTGTGTGAGCCAATTGATGAGATATAAGTCACCTTCCCATTGCATGCAGTACTCCACTAGATTGGAAATGTATGTAAGGGAAAAAGGATAGCTTTTGATCTGAAAAAAGCAAGGATTTAGCCTTAAAGACTTCGTAGTCCAGAAGATAATGTTGGCTTATCAGACGAGAGGGCATGGTTCAAACCCCAGCTCAGACATCTCGAATAAAACAAAATGTTTCTAAAATATTTCTTACAGCAACTTCCACTTTGCAGTCTTCTGGCAAAAATACTGAAAGTAAATAAAAAATTGCCAAGAAAGGTGCCTCAAAAATTTGTTGTTCGAAGTCGACATTAAAGACTAGGTCCTAGCAGTAATAAATAAAATTAACACAGAAAACATGGGTGATAATTATGGCTAAAGATTTGTAATTACCAACTAAGTAAGAAAATAGATCCGGAAAAAAACGAAGGCTATTTTCAATACACCGCTATATCGTATTCAGTATTCCTTAAGGTAGATTTGTAAGTTTACTTCATTCAATTAAAACTTCGTGTAGCGTTGTGAGAGATGACACAAATCTCCATCTTCTAAGGGGATAAGAATGGCTGATAAAGTATCATTCGTAATTATCACGTGCGTAAAACCAGTGGCTGTACCTGTAAGCATACTTATGTTCAGATCATTCGTTTTAGTATTGTCAGTTTATCAAGTATTTGCTCATATCTAGGCCCCACATATCTAGTGCTTCAGTGAATATAAATCAGGGAATAAATTTCAAAACAATTAAACCGTTAGGTTAGGTTAGGTTAGGTTAGAGGACGTGTACTTGTCAATTCTGACAAGTACAGTACTCGGTGGTCGAATTGACCCATTGTACTACGTCCTAACTTCTCACACCACTTATGTTGCGTGCGTTAATTTTATACATGAGTGGCGGGACCTACAGTTTAAAGTCGACTCTGAAGGACACTTTTTTTGAGAAGCATTCCACGGCAATTTTTTACTCTCAGAGTTTTTGCCAGAAATCTGCTGAGAGGAAGTCACCGAAAAATTATTTTTCAAATTTTCGTTTTGATGTCTGACCTGGGATTCGAACTCGGGTCTTTCGTCTAATAAGCCAACACATTACCTACTAGACCACGGCGGCCTCAATTAAACCGTTATTACTAGATCAAAATTCAGTAAGGATGCTAAAACTTATCCGAATATGTAAATTTTGCTTTTTTACATACGAATGACTTCCACAAAGTTGTATTAGAAACAAGTACATGCGTGCATACATAGATGGATGGGTATTTGGATTCTTCAGTTAGGATTACGTCTTGGCATCTCATGCCACTTATGTTGTGTGTTTTAAATTTAAACATGAATGGCAGGAAAGTCGACTCCGAACTACATTTAATTTTTGAGAAACTTTTTCATGGTAATTTTGTTTAGGACCAATAGTTTTGTTTGAAATTTTCGGCGACTGCCTAAAGAAATATTTTTTCATATTTAATTTTGTTGGACAAGTCTTGCATAGAGTTTGAACCGTGGTCTTATGCCTAATAAGCGTACTACACTGCGGTAACTACTTAACAATAACAATTCAACAATATAATTCTGGAAGTTGCCAGATCGAAAAATACAGTATACTTAATTTTGCAAGGAAAACTATTCGCTTTTGAGAAGGGAATTTAAATTATTTTTAATATATTTACGAAAGAAATTGTAGCCATTTTAGAAAATAATAGTTAACTAAAACATGCCAAAAGAAAAATTAAAATAAATTAAGAAAGTTTCTTAACAAGTAATTAAGTTGTAAGAGATTAAATTTAATTTTTTTTTGTAAACTTACTTGGAAATTGCTTTAATCATTTAAATTGAAAGTGAGAGAGACTTACCTAAAAAGAAAAAAAGAAGAAAAATCAATTTAATTTTATTAAAGACTAAAGTTACAATAAAATTATTGATTATTGGTTTTAAGAGAAATAAAATGAATTGAAAATTTTTTAAATTCTTTCTTAACTTCGTATAAAAGTTTCGAAACTGATTTTACACTTAAGATTTACAGCAAACAAAACAAAAAGTTTTTTCTGTCTTAGCCAGTTTGTTTAAAAGATTAAAAAAATTTATACTTTAACGTCTTCACACTTGACTAGTTATGATTAAAAAGTATTAAAAAAAATTTCTGTAAAAGTAAGATAAAATAAAGTGTTTAATATTTTGAAAATTTATAACAATTTTAACTGACATTTTTATCTTTATTCTTTTCCACCAAAATGATCTACTTGCAGGTGTAAAAATTCTCAAACTGAAACTAAAACGAACACTTTTAGTAGCAACGCCTTAAGGCAGTATTAACGCCACACTTTAACATTATAAAATGTGGTGAAAGAATAAAAAAAAAAAAATACACCAGGGGGATATAATTCGTGTGGAAAAAAGAAAAACAAAACGTTGGCAACACCAAAGTACCAAAAAAAAGCGGCGAAAAAAACAAGGAAGGCAAACAACGAAGCTGTAAAAAAACCATGACAAATATTGTGGAAAATAACAAAATACTTAGAAAAAATAACAACAACGACTACAACGATAATAATAAAAATAAAGTTCGGTAGGTAGAGAGTATAATATTACGAATACAAACGCGAGAAAAACCGAACTCAAGAGAACAAGAGGCAACAATAACATGAGCAACATCAACAGGATTTAAACAACTGTTTAAATTAAAAACAACAACATTTAAACAAACTCATGTATTTCTATACCCAAGAACTGGTTCTCTAAATTGAACCAAGTAATGGAGTAAAGCAACAAAAACAAACAAACAACGAAAAACTACATTTACAGAGAAAACAACAACATTCTTTACCTCTACCTACACACACACAGAGAGAGTATTTTCAAAAGTGCATTGTTTAGCCTAAAGCAAGCATAAGAAAGTGATTTGATTGTGCAAGAGAAAAAAAGGAAAGAGAGAGAGAACGTACGAATGTAAACAGTAGTGTGGCAGGTGCCTGGTGTAATAACCTTTCTCCTGTGTAAAGCAAAGTAACTTATTATTATTGCAAGTTAAAAGGCCAACAAGAATAACAAAAAACGAAAGGAAAACACGAACAAGTCATGTCATCAGCAACAATAGATGCAACCGGCGTAAATTAACATTAATTCAGTCAGCAGCTGGCTCTCTTCATTACGACACAGCAGTAGCAGTAGCAGGAGCAGCAGCAGCAGTAGTAGTGTATGCAATACAATAAAAACAGCAGGTGGCAGTGGTAAACCTTACAGGCAGGCAGTGAAGTACGGGAGAGAACAATAAAATGAAAATGATGTGGCTACATTAATATCCATTACAACAACCACAATAGACAGCAAGAAAGAAGAAGAAGAGAAAGCAAGGTAGCAGTAAAGCAGTGTATTTTTTTAACACGCGACATTTTAATTATGCTCAAGCATTTTATATAAATTTAAAGAAAAAACAGAGAGAGAGAAAGAGAAAAAAGAAGAACTTAATATTGACGTCATTTTTATATTAGAAACAAGCAAGGACACCCACCATTTTTATAATATTACTCTCTCAAACAAAGTAAGTAAGCAAGCAAAAGTGTATGCTTGTGTAAGTGTGCTTTTATATTGCCGTTACATTAGTTAGTAGTTATGTGGCGCGATATATTTTTATATTTAACGTTGATCGTTTTATTTTTCTTTATTTTCTTGGCACAATTAATTGTCAATGTTTATGCATTTCAACGTCAACCCTCGGTACCCAAACCGAATGCCGAACGTAATGATATTATTTTTGTATAAAATAAGCAAGTAAATATACCTACACACACAAACAAACAATAAAAGGCAACAAAATGCAAATAATAATGAAGAAAAGAAGAAAGAAAGTATGAAACCAATAAAATTAAAATAATCAAGAGAAAAATGAAATGTTAACGGAATTTTTTAAAATAGCAACACCAATACAACATAGTAGTAAACAGCAGTTAGAGTAGGCATGTAAGTGTATTTGTAATCGCTTTAATATGAAGTGAGGATGCCATTACACTGTTAGGCATTAATTGTAAGGGATTATTATTATTTTTTTTATCTGTTTTTTGTATTAGAAAATGTAATAATTTTGACAATATTTCACTGGCAATAAAATTGAATATTATTATATATTCCGTTAATTTTTAAAGAATTAAAAAAATGCTTTAAAAAGGTAATTTAAAAATTTTTAAAATACAGTGCACGCTCGCTAAAGTGTGAACACCGCTTAATGTGAACATTTTTTTGCTTCATTGTTTACTACAAAAGATGAAAAAAAGTGAAAAACCCTATAATTTGAACTGAATTTTCTTTAATTTGAAATGTTAAAATTCTGTGTTTATTAGCTGCGGGAATCCCCGGTTTATGTGTACATATATATGCATATGTTAGTACATCTGCAAGCATATTTATTCCTCATTTGCTATTTAGATACTGTGAAGAAAGATTAAATTATGAGATTAAATTATAAAAAAAAGTTAATAAATAATGATTTTTGTTTAAAAGATGGTATAATTCTGTTGTAAAACTTTCGGTATTCGGAAATGGGAACAATTCGCAAAAGTTAACAACGCCAGTTTTAATTAGTTCACATTTGCGCGCGAGCACTGTATTATGTTTTTATTTAATATTTTTAATATAAACTTTTTATATTCAAAATTTTTTAATTCCAAATTAAAACTACACTCGGGTCTCCTTTTATGAGGTTTTTTTCTGCGAATTCAAATTTAAATTATTTTTTTTTATTTTTTTTAATAGATTTTTAAATATTACGATACTTTTGCATCATTTTCAAATGAAACCAAGTTTGCACCACTCACATAATCATTATGGTGTCCTTCATTTTATGTTTGTCAATATTATAGCGATACCTTGTATGAGACATACATATGTACATGCATTACAACCCTTCAGTTAGGATTACGACTAGCTTCTTACAACACTTATGTTGTGTGCTTTAAATTTTATACATGAGTGGCGGGACCTACAGTTTAAAGTCAACTCCAAATGACAGATTTTTGAAATGCTTTTAATGGCAATTTTATTTACTCTCAGAAATTTGCCAGAAATCTGTTGAGGAGGAAGTAGCCAAGAAATATTTTTCATATTTCAAGCATAAGTAATATGAATGAATTATTCTCTCTGCACAATTGTGCTATGAAATGGTAATCCCTGGTTTATGGATTAGTTTTTAGGTACTTCAAAGAGATCATCAATGAATTGTTTTTCCGCTACTCATAAGCACTCATGCAATTTTGAGTATTACTGGATCAACAGAATTAAATTCAACTACTCTGATTCATTTCGTACTCGCTACAATATTGATTTACAAGTATAAGCAGCAATATATGTATGAGTACAACGTTACCATCAAACTCACAGCATTCGAAATGTGTTTGATTCATACGCCTACTCATTCTGATTCATAAATTTAGAAAAACACTTATAATACTTATTAATGAATTCAGTGATTCGAATCATTCATCACAATTTACAGCCTTTGTTGCTGTTGCATATGAAAACAAAGAAGACAGAAAAGACAAAGACAACAAGCAGAACATACAAACAATCTTCTTTTGAGTATTGCAGTACTCGTACGCATGAGTAGTATGAGTACGATATCAAAATAAGTATGAATGCGTATAAGTAACAGAAATTTTAAATATGGCTCGAATATACTCATCGTTTTGAATACTTATTGCTGATCTCTGCTACCTACCTAACTGCCTACATTATCTGTAAAGTTGAACTCTTCCGTACAAATCAGAATCAAAGTTGAATTCCAACAAGGCTTTTAAAGAGATTCTATCGTTGTGTTGGCAATGACATTCAGACTTCCAACTTTGAGTATGAGTAGTATGAGTATTATATTACAATAAGTTTAAATGCTTATAAGTATCAGAAATTATAAGTATGACTCGAATCTACTCATCATTTTCAATACTCGTTGCTAGTCTCTGATGTGTACGGTATTGTTAAAAGAACAAAATTATTCTTACAAAAATATCATAAGTTTCATAGACAACTTAAATACTCAAAGTCACAAAGTTTAATAACTGACAAGAATTTCAAATAAACTAGATGACCCGTGCGAATATTTCGCACCGTTGGTTGTCATTTTTGTAACATAAAATGAAAATAATTAATAGAAATTTTATTAAAAGTATAAAAATATTCGAAATCATAATATTTCACACATACATACATATTTATATACGTACATATGTTTAAATGCTTTTATAATACTTCTTTGAATACAATGTTAGAGGTAATGACATGATCATCGTTAACTTTATGCCCGTACGAATCCTTAATACAAACAAAAATATCTTTAAACGTACGCACTCGAGAAAAAGCCACGTATAACTGCCCATGTGAAAAGACCGATTCTGGTAAAAACAATCCTAACTTTTGAAGGGTTTGACCTTGTGCTTTGCTTATCGTCATAGCAAAGGCAACTTTCACTGGGAATTGTTTTCGTGTCATTCGGCATAGTTGGATCAGAAGGTGTAAGGTTGGTTCGGTATATGAGTACAGTTTTATCGGTATGAATAATTTTTGCTGATAGGATGTGCTCTCCCAATTTTGTTACGATTAGCCTGATACCATTTATAACCCGTATTCCTACACTTCATAAAAACAAATATTACGTAGAACTGCATTACTATTAAGCCACCCTGTATTACCACACTTGAACAAAAACATATAATCATAATGAAAACAGTATAATCTTGCAGTTCTATATAAAATATAATTTTTATCAATGAAAATATTAATATTTCAATTTCAAATTATTTTTTGCCATTAGTATTGGATACAAGCTTTAAAATGAGATATCATTCATTAAATTTGATGCGGTGGTATGGGAGATATTTGCAACCGACAAAAAATAAGTGCTTTAGAAATAGTATATATGATTATGTGGCATAGCATTACAATTAAGCGACCCTGTTTATCGCACTTGATCTAACAACTACTGTAAAGTATTGCCAAACCAGCTTTTTACAACTTAATATGCATATTATATATAACTGACTTAGTAATAAACGGCATTATAGTAAATAGCAGTATTGCCAAAATGGATTTTAATACATACCATATTACGTAGAACTGCATTACTATTAAGCCACCCTGTATTACCACACTTGAACAAAAACATATAATCATAATGACAACAGTATTATCTTGCAGTTCTATATAAAATATAATTTTTATCAATGAAAATATTATGTTTTCAATTTCTAATTATTTTTCGCTATTAGTGTTAGATATAAGCTTTAAAATAAGATATCATTCATTAAATTTAATGCGGTGGTATGGGAGATATTTGCAACCGACAAAAAAAGTGCTTTAGAAATAATATACGATGATTACTACATTATTAATAAAATTGCATCTAACACAGAAAATTTTTCTTATTTTGTGCTGTAGCGAGAATGTTCTATAATATTTGCTCCAACTGCTTTAATCAAAGGGTTAATAGGCCTGTGGTATCCAATTGTAAGAATTCTTCTTTGTAGAACTATCAGTAAACTATGCCTGTATAAGCCTCTTAATACAGAAATTCTTCAAGTGAGTCTCTGTATTGTAAGCTAATATCCTAAGAGAAGTTATTGTCTTATACTCGTATATTCGCTTATGAGATGCATTTTGATTGTTCTTGTGGTTAACTTTTCTCTACATTTTCGTTTATTTTTTAAATAAAATTTTTAATAATTTAAATCTTTGCTTTGCTAATTTATAGAAATTAAGAAATCCTTTAAAACTGGCACTGCATTGTGGTGACTTTCGTAAATTGCAACAAACGTCACAATATAATCTCCACTAAAATAAAATGAAACTCAAGGAAATATTGCAATAAAACTACAAAATGTCCACAATTTTCCATAAATTTTTTGTTTTTTTGTAATTTCCTTTCTTTTATTTTTAGTTTCTTTTCCATTTCCCTTTTGTTTAAATGCATAAGGCAACAACAACAGCAACAACAATCATTACATTGTCACAGAGGAAAAGATAAGAAGACGATGAACTAATTAGTGCAACGTTAAGAAAGTCTTACAACTTAATGGCTGTAAAAGATAGAATAAAAAGAGAAAAATACAAACAAAAGAGAAAAACTATTAAAAAATATTGTTAAAACAGAACCGGAAAAGTATAAAGACAAGAACAGGAACAGGAACTGGAACATGGCCACAGTAACTGTGTGGTAAATTTTAATAATCCTTAGAGAAGCAACCAACAAAACTGTTCTGCTTAAAAAATGAAGCGAAATATAAACGGAAAGTTGAAAACAATTTTGATGAGCAGAAGGACGAAAGGCAAATGCCAGATAATTGGCTTAAAGTGAAACTAAATGAAATTGAGATTTTTTGTTAAACCACAATGCAAAGAGAAGGAATATAATAAAAGGAAGGGGATAATTTTTATTGTATTCATTGATACAAAATTTTGTAAAAAATTTACTTTAAACGTCTTTAATTGGAGACAATAAAAATAGGGCCTTTAAAGTCCTTTCACAAAAGCAAATTGAGAATAAATTTTTTAGGAAACCTTCAACTATTCAATGCAATAGAACTACAAATTATTTTTGTTCGAATTGTTGCAAGAGAAGTAACTAAAGCTCGATCCCGTAGCTTTGGTGTGAAGTGATCTACTGATACTGACATTACGTACATATAAAGGCTTCTGGTGATATAAAATGACCCGATTCTCTAAAGATAAATGACAACTCTTGAATTACCCTTCATTTTAAGCTAGACTTAGAAGCAATTTTGAAAGTTTACTCGATCTAGCGAACGAAATGATCTCAAGTTAGTGTGTTACTTTGTCACACTACCTCGAAAAGCTGAACAAACTAAAGTCTCTACAGCAGTAATTTATAGGTTTGATAAGTCTTTCCATGCGCCTATTCATTATGGAAATATCGATAAGGATGTTAGACATAAAACCTAATATATTTTACAGTCAAATCGTTTCAGACTTTCTTACTTACTTAATTGGCCATAACAACCCGATTAACGGATTTCGGCCTGCCGCAACACATCCTACCAGGCGCCTCTGCTTCTTGCGCGTCTACGCCAATTGGTCACACCAATCGATGATAGGGCTTTCTCGATTTAGTCCTTCCAACAGATACAAGATCGTCCTCTTCGCCAACTTCCGCTGATCCCCGCATCAAATACTCATCTCGCCGGAGCATCCTCCTCCATTCAAAACGACCATGACAAGAGCCAGCGCAGCCGCTGGATATTATACGGCCTTGTACAACGTCCATGGCGTTGAGGAGCTCATACAGCTCACTGTTTGAATCGGAATGCGACAAATCCATCGCCAACTCGCACTGGACCAAAGATCTACGTAGGATTTTCTCTCAAGGCAGTTGCATCAGTTCTTAATAGGGTCCATGCTTCTGCGCACAAAGAAGCACATAAGAAGCGCATAAAGAAGCACGGGTAGGATGAGCGTCTTGTAGATAATTAGTTTCGTCTTGCGAGAGAGGTCTCTGCTACTCAATTTCCTATTGAGACCGTAATAGCACCTGTTGGCAAGAGTAATCCTGCGCTTGATCTCCAGACTGACATCATTTTCGGTGGTAACGGCGGAGTCAAGGTAAATGAATTCGTTTCAGAATAATTTGAAATATTCGTTTATTTGAATACAATGGTGATAAGCTCTTCTCCATTCTCTCCTGTCCATTCGCAATAAAAAAATAACCAGTAATGCAATGAAAATTGTAACCAAGCGGCATACCCATCAGACGAGTTCATTTTTATCTCAAACGCCTATAAGTTTTCGTTCTTAATCTGAAACTATCTCCAGTATTTCATACTGATCTGTAAATCGTTAGCTCTTAATCCAAGGATCACTTTCGACTGGATTCCAGGACGTATATGAATTCACAGAAATCGGCAATGAGCTTACAAAAGAGTTTGCAAGGAGTAAAGCTTCCATTGCATTGATAGGTTCAGAACCATGCTGTGAAGTGGAAATAACTCTTTGGAATGATATATTTGGCGAACAGGAGACTTTTCACACTCTAAATGAATTCGAAAACCAAGCTCTTGTTAAGTAATAACAATGAAAAGAGGTTGCAGTGATGCATTATCCAGTGCAGATATTACTTGAGTACAGCAAACGTCCTTGTATAGGCTCACGAAGCACTTTTTCACAATAAGGATGGTCCCAAGTCCAGTATACAGATTATGTGATGAGGCAAATGGATCATCAGAACACATAATTAGAGTCTGTGAGGCAGTAAAGAATCTAAAAGGGAAGGCCTGGAAACATTCCAAGTACTAATAGGGGAAGTAACCTCATTGATTTTGAATGAAGATTGTCAGAGCGACAGAATGGTCCAGATTTTTTACAAATATCTTATATAGATTGATGTTAGTACAATACATAATATGGCAGCAGTGTTCAAACACCGCGATATACGTTTTTTGAATGAAATTAAATTCATTTTAGTTAACTTAAATCTTCCTACCCTCTTTGATTGCTTTCTTTGTCGGCAATTAGTCAGGATTCCAACCATTTTGTCACGTTTCACACACCATGGGTGTAGTGAGTGAGTGTAGCAGAACCCATTTTGAAAGTTTTCTTTGGGCGACAAATTTTTTAAGAATTTTTAATGGAGTTTTTATTGGAGTTACTCTCAGAGATTTTACAAAAAGATTATTGAGAGAAAGTAGTGAAGCCAAATAACTTTAAAAAAAAAACTACAAAATATTTTCTCAAATTTCTTTTTTTTATTCGAAAGTAAAATCCTTCCGGTTATTAACAGAAAATAATTTCATTCAAATGTCTGCCACGGCTGGCCATGCAGTAAGCCTACACGATCGGTTCAATTTTTAAGCACATTCTCGACTCTGTGCAGCTGTATTTCACCAATGGCATCACGAATATTGTCCTTTAAGGCGTCAATTGTCTTTGGCTTGTCGGCGTAACACTTATCTTTGACGGCACCCCACAAATAATAGAGCAACGATGTCAAATTGCAGCTCCGAGGTGACCAAACGACATCATTTCTGCGGCTGATAATTCGATCTTCAAAAACAAGGCGCAAAACATCTTGTATAGCTTCGGCTGTGTGGCATATGGCGCCGTCCTGTTGAAACCACATGTTGCTAATATCCTCTTCTTCAATTTTTTGTGAACAAAATTCATTCAACATGGCCCGATAATGATCGCTATTGACTGTAACGGCTACCCTTGCTCATTTTCAAAGAAAAATGGCCCTATTATGGCTCTGGATCAAAATCCGCACCAAACAGTGGCTCAAAATGAGTTTCATCTGTAAAGATGATTTTTTTTTGCCAAAATCGGCATCTTCTGTAAGTCGATCACAGGCCCACTTAGCGAAGCGGAAACGCGTATACACAACCATATTCGTTCAGCGGATGGGTAAAACTAATTATCTGACAAATCAGACATGAGCTAAGTGTTAGGTTAGAGGACGTGTACTTGTCGGTTAAGACAAGTACAGTACCCGGAGGTCGAAATTGACCATTCACGAAATAAGCACTAGTTGAAACAAAAAAAAAAAAAAAAAAAAACGTTAGATGGCGGACTCGATAGTATATGCTAGTGTGTTGGCTTATTAGGGATAAGGCCACGGTTCTAACCTTAGGTCAGAGATCAAAACGAAAATGTGAAAACATTTCTTTAAGCGATTTCCTCTCAGAATATTTCCGGCAAAATCTCTGAGAGCTAATAAATTTGCCATGAAAAGTTTTACAGAAATCTATAGTTTGGAGTCGACTTTAGGTGCCGATATGTAGAAAATTAACACATATAACAGAAGTGGTGTGAGAAGCTAGGTTGTAACCCTAACTGATGGGTTAATAAGTAAGTCAACACACTACCTACTAGATTAAGGAGACAGCTCACTTTCTATCTTTGAAAAGAAAAATTCTAATGAAAATGAAACTCAAACTTTAAATAACGCTTACACATACATAATTGGTCATTACAACCCTGCAATCAGGATTATTAAAGATTATTAAACTAGTTTCTCACACCACTTATGTCGGGTGCGTTAATTTTATCCATGAGCGGCGGCATCTACAGTTTAATGTCGACTCCGAACGACAGATTTTTTTTCGAGAAACTTTTCATGGCAATATTATTTTACTCTCAGAGTTTTTGCCACAAATCTACTGAGAGGAAGTCGCCTCAGAAATACTTTTTGTATTTTATTTTGATGTCTGACCTAGGGTTAGAACCCTGGCTTTAGGTCTAATAAGCCAACACACTACCTACTAGACTACGGAAACAATAACGCATATATAACGACCTTAATATACACGGCCATTCAGAGATGGGAATTCTATTAAATTTCATGGAATAAAATCAAATTTTTCCTCTTGGCTTTAATTTAAAATTTATTTGCCTTCTTTGCTTATTAAATTTCCAATGTGTTTGCAGAAACAGAAAATAATTTCGTTCGTTTTTTTTTAATTTTTAATTTTTAGTTTCTCCATCTACAACATGCACACAATATGTATGAAAGTGAAAAGAAAAAAACTTAAAAAAAAAGTGGAAGGAAAAACACTTGTTTTCCTTTTGTTTGGTGAAATTCTCTAGGAAAAGTTC
Organism: Sarcophaga peregrina; assembly: GCA_014635995.1. NCBI lineage: Eukaryota > Metazoa > Arthropoda > Insecta > Diptera > Sarcophagidae > Sarcophaga > Sarcophaga peregrina. The sequence continues at coordinate 22,135,390 of CM025789.1, read as the reverse complement.
CTGTTTTTTTTTATATTTTCATTTTGAAAGTTTCTGTAACTGTTGTTGTTGGTGCCTTCACTTTCATATGAATTGAAAATGAGTGGAACAAATGTTTAATGGTTGTTGTTGTTTTCATTTTCATTTTCGTTTTGTTTTTTCCATGATATTGTTACAATATAATTTCCTTAAATAGAGGCCTTAAATTTGTTGTTATTTGTTGCTGTTAATTTTACACTCTGTGTTCGTTCTCACTCTTTCTCCATAGAGAACAAGACTAGGCTGCGTATGAGTAATATTTTCTGTGTGTGTGTGTGTATTAAATATTCACAACACTTATACGTACAGTTGGCTGAATTTTTTCCTTGTAAATTTTTGTTTGAATAAAAATTTTTTTTTGTTTTTGTTTTTAGTTGTTCTCAACTTTTTCTCTGACATTCTCCTTAAGTTTGTTACTGGTGCTGCTGCTGCTGTTGATTTTGTAAGTGTTTCAAATGGGAACAGAGTGCCATATTTAACCCATTTATTGGGTTAAAAATTTTCCTTTTTTTTTAATAATTTCTAATAAATTCTTTTCCTTGTTTTTTCTTTTTTTTTATTAAAGGATTAAATGTTAAACATTTAATTAAAATTCATCATGATTTGAACAGTCTGGCTTGATAAAGGTTTACGTGTTTTGTTTACTTCAAGAGAACCTTTATCAAATTACGAATTTTTGGTGGCAGATTTTTATTACTTTTTTGTATTTTTTTTTGTTTTTAATAATTACAAGAAACTAAAGAAAGTACTTTTTATATGTGGCAACATATTGTGTTAATTTTTTTATTAAAATTTAAAACAAAACTTCATATTAAATATGATACAGAAAAAATGTTTTAAAAGTTAATAAATGTTAATAAGTTTCCTTAGTGGGATATTGGATGCCTAGTATGTTTTTAAATGGCAAATAAATTTCCAAATTTCTCTAATTTTATTACAAACTTATTAAGCAACTGCTAGTTTTATATTAAAAACAATTTCTTTGTAATATATTAAATGCTATTTTAGAAAAAAAAACTACTAGGGCATGCATAAGGAATTAAAAAAAATCTATGAAAACTAGGAATAAATATTTCTCTTGTTCTCTTATGGAATTAATGTTGATTTTATAATACAATTGGCCACTTCTTTGATCATTGATCTTCTAAACAAGTGAGTCAACTAAAATAATGTGGTTTTTGTCGCATACACATAGTCATTAAAAAACTAAAATGTTTTCTAATCCATTTTTAATAGACATTCGAGCTCTTTGGGTCAATGGTTTAGCAACCAAATACATTTCCATAGACACACCGTGCCATAAGGTAATACGTACTACTTCCTAATAGCTTTTCAATGAGATATTATTACTAATTTTAAGCGATATAAAGCATTGGTGGTCTGAATGTCATTGCCAACACAACGATAGGATCTCTTTAACAGCCTTGTTGCAATTCTAATGTAGGCAGTTAGGTAGGTAGCGGAGATCAGCAATAAATATTCAAAATGATGAGTAGATTCAAGTCATACTTACTTGAATATGATACTCATACTACTTATACTCAAAGTTAGAAGTACTTGTCGTATTCATACTTAACAATACGCATGATGTTATTGACTTCGACTCGTCTCTATTTAACATTTATACGAAGCACAAAATAAATATGATACGCTTACGAGCACTGCAATACTCACAAGAAGATTGTATCTATGCTTTGCTTCTGGTCTTAGTCTTTCCTTTCTTCTTTGTTTGTATATGCAACAACAACAAAGGCTGTAAATTTTGAATGAATGATTCGGATCACTTGAATCACTTTTAAGTATTCTAAGAGTATTTTTCTAAATTTATGATTCAGAATGAGTAGGCGTATGAATCAAACATATTTCGAAAGTTGTGAGTTAAATTTCTATTCTGTTGATTCATTCATACTCAAAATTGCATGAGTGCTTATGAGTACCGGAAAAATGATTCATTACTGATCTCTGAACTTTGGATAGGCTTATTTGAACTACATAAAGTCCATTGTGATACTACAGTTATCCAATTTCGTTTAGTATCAACAGCCTTCGGGGTTTACGAACAATTGACTTACTTGACTGCAATTGTTCATCACAGACTGATTCATTCAAATCATCCATGTAAAGTAGAAGCAAAGGTTGCCTTTTCTTCTTCAACACAGCATATGAGCATATATCCAAAATGTAAAGAATAATTTTCTTCTCTTCCTTAACTCCTTCTTCCTAGCTTCTGCAGAAATTATAAGCCAAGTGGCCAAAGCGGAGGCCCTTAATGTTAAACCCTCTCAGCAGATTTCTGGGAAAGCCTTTGAGAGCAAATAAAAATTAATGCACACAACATAAGTGGTGTGAGAAGCAAGGTTGTAATCCTGACTGAAGAGTGATAATGACAAATTGTGTATGTATGCATAGCGGTAGGGTAAATGTAGATGATTGACCTTCACAGCAGGGGTTTTTGAAATACTTCTGCATGGAAGATAATGATTAGTTTTCTTTGTAAATTATCAGGACCAGTAGGAAAGTGACTAAGGCTCTTTTTGGAATGTCTTACGTTTATTGTTTGGTGTTGAACGTAAGCAAGGTTGTTGTCGATTATTTAAATATTTGGAACATTTCATGCTTTGAAATTGTTTAAATTAATTCTTTAATCTCAGTTACCGGAATAACAGATGTAAGTCTGTATGACCTAGTAGACGGTGTTGATGAAACAACACTATTTTTATCACGAAGTTTGAACTTTTTTCCGAATTTTATCACTTAAAAGGTGCAATAAGTTAACATAGTCTCAGCAGACAATATTACATTCGGGTATCGTTTAAAGCAGATTTTTTTATGCGAATTCAAATTTATGCGATTTTAAAAGAAAATTTTTTAAAAAATTAATTTTTTAAATTTTTTTTTAGATTTTAAAATGTTGTGATACATTTTAAACTTTCGCATCATTATAAGATTAAACCAAGTTTGCACCACTGATATAATCATTATTGTTAACCCTAACTGAATGGATGTAATGAGCAAAACTGATGAATCAGAAAGAGACAGTGATTTCCCTGCGATTTAAAACGCTTTTGATATGTGAATCTCTTGTAGTTTGAGCCTGACACCTAATCCTATCAGATCTTAATGGTGAATAGCATGTGAAGATCAAACATTCCAGTTTGTTTCCAATTGGAAAGGCGATTGATTAGCATTAGATTGGTCTAACTATGCCAATAAGAGCCTTTAAAAGCCAATCCTTTCTTATGATTTAAAGAATCTTTTATTTATTTTTAATGACTGGCATTTTAATATTCTTATTCAGAAGAAACAATTAAACTTTCTAAAAATTCGTTGATCTAGTCCCCTATATATTTATGCCCTATCTGATGGGTATGTGATGATAAAAGTAACGTGGAACCAATTCCAAAAAAATGCAGAAAGATTGATCCAACATTCATAACAATAGAATTCAATTAATTATTTATTATTTTTTGGATCATTGTGTTTTTTTTCTATAAATAAAGAATTAATATTTTATTTTTGTTGATTATTTTTATGCGATTTTGCTATGATTTTTCAATTAAGATTTGAATTTATGCGGTTTTGTAGGATTTTGAAACGAATCATTAATTTTTATATGAAGCTTGAGTGTCGTGAAACGCATCTATCGCAGAAAACAAGATCTGAGTGTATTTCCTTCAATTAATTTTGTCCTTTAATTACTAATATTTCTTCCTCTTTGTAAATTACATTGAAAAGGAAAGCTAACAAAGCAAGCTAGTATAGATAGTTAGGGTTGTAATGGTATAGCTTTCTTTCTCAAATGATAATAATTTGTCTGTCATTGATTATTTCAATCAAAATAAAGACTTTCAACTTTAATTGATGAGTTATTATAAAACCATTAAAAAAAAAATTCCAAAAAAAGGAAGGAAAGAAAAACAATAATTAATAAATAATCAAATGATAGAAGTAATAACGGTAATAATAATAATAATTTTAATAAGCAAGTGTCATTTACTTTATATCTAATATAATTAGTAAGTAAGTAGCATAATTAATAATTAATTTTAATTCATTTGAATAACTCATTTGCATATGTATGTAGTATGTACATATATATGTACGAGCAAGTATTTGTATATGTATTGTATTGTATATAGGAATATAATTAATTTTTTTTTTTTTGTATATTTCAATGTAGTTTGAGTCTTCCATTACAAATACATTAAAATAATAATAACAACAATAATAAAAACAAGAAAATATTATTAAACAGAAAAAAAAAAATCAAATAATATTATTATTATCATTAAATTAGAAGCATATTTATATTACATATATACTAACTATATACATTTCAATATCATATACATTCATACATAAATATTTAGTAACAGAAATTAAATAAAAAAAAATTTTTTAACATCATTCATTCAATTCATATGAAAAAATTAAATAAAAAATAAAAAAATACGAAAATATTATTAAATTGTATTTAAATATTTAGCATGACAAATAATAATATTTATTATAAACTTTTTTTTTATCATATCACATACATACATACATATTTAAATTATTATAAAATAAATGACAAAAATTTATAAAAATGATATGATCAAAATGAATATGTTAATCAAAATTTATTATAATCAAATATTTAATTACACGGTGCGACAGTGAAAATACACCCGAGTAACTACATAGTCCACGTTGTTCAGTTAGTTGAGTAGAACTCACAAATACTTTTTTTTTATATTTCTCGAACCCTCCAAACTTGTTTTATATGAAAAAAACTATTTTTTTCGACTTTACGCACAAAATTCAAGATTACTCAAACATCTCTGACCCGATTTCCAATATTTAAATCTCGTTGGAAAGAGGAGATATGAGTCTTTAAAACGTTATACATATATCTATTCTTCGACTTAATATGGTAAGAGATTTAATGAGGTACACTTGAAAAACGCGAATTTTTTCATATTTTTTTAAGTTTTGTCCGTTCATAGTACCAAACTTTACTTAAAAAATATGATTTAATTTAATTATACAAAATGCAATTCGTTTTTAATACACGGTTTTTTTTTATAAAACCAGCACTCAGGGGATGGCCCCTACTCAAGCAGTGCATTGTGCAGGTTTTTAGGAAAGGTGGAAAGAGGGAAGATGCGAACGGCAAGGCAACGGGTTGCTGCTAGGTAACTATAAAATGGCCAGTGCTATACCTTCACCATTAGACAGTCTACAGCTATCGTTCCCAAGAAGCCCTGCACTTTCTCACACTACTTATGTTGTGTGTGTTAATTTTATACATAAGTGTTAAAGTCAACTCTGAACGACAGATTAATTTTATTTACTCTCAGAGTTTTTGCCAGAAATCTGGTGAGAAGAAATCGCAGAAGAAATACTTTTCGTATTTTATTTTGATGTCTGGCCTGGGGCTCGAACCCTGACTTTACGGTTAATAAGCTAGCACACTACCTACTAGACCACGGCGACCCATAGCAATATGCAATTTGCATTATTCCTCATGCTCTATAGATATGGAAACGTTGATTTCTAATAAAAGAAAGGCCGATCACTCTAATGAAAACAAAAAAAAGAAGATTGAAGAAGAATGTCCAAAACAATTCAGAGAAAGCCTGAAATCTCTTACAAATGTAGAAGAATAAGGTCTTGATTTGACACCAGATATACGGATAATCTGTCAAATTCAAATCAAATTTAAGAAATACCGCCTTTGTTTGAAAGGAGAAAGATACTGAAAATGAAATCAATCTGTTCAGTTTTCTGCGAGTCTTTTTTCCACCGAATTCATGTAGCCATACAAACAAATTGGCTTTTTTTATGTCTTCTATTCCCGATGACAGACCCTATTATAAGACTTAAAGTAATGGTAGCTTCTGGTATAGATAAGGCGAGTATTAAAATGTACATAGCAACCCAGCAAAGAAAGATAACGAAAGCGCACAACTTTGCCTCAAGTTTCCATATATCATTACGGCGGATATAATATTTGCACTAAAAGACTGCCGTCGTAAGTTTGCCGAATTCATGGTTTACTTGCATTAACGATTTTCAATTACAGAGGAAAAATATGTCAACTTTTATAAACCTCAAGGGTGATAATTTTTGATAGCTGGTGACTTTAATGCCAAAAATATTTTCCGACCATGCAGGGTGATTAATACATGAGCTGGGCATTATTTCACTTTCGTAAGCTTTAGGCACAATATGGAGGATGTATGTATATTGAAAACTAAGCTATTAAAAAATTCTTGAATATCTTAAAATTCTAGTCTTATTAGATGTGAGACCGTGGTTCAAACCCAGTCCAGATATCTAAGGCTACTTATTCTCAGCAGTCTTCTAAAGTATTCGAAGAAGTGATATAAAATTGCATTGAAAAGTTGCTTAAAAATCTGTCGTTCGCAGTCGACTTTAAACTTTATCTTCCGTCAAACGAATAAAATTAATGAGACACAATATGGATGGTGTGAGAAGCAGGGTTGTAATCTTGGCTAAAGGCTTATAATGAATCACTTATGTAAATAAGTGAAAAAGACATTTTGAAACAGAAATTAATTTCAATTCAAATCATTTTAAATACACATTTTTCACAGCATAATTTTTATATTTTATTTGTTTAATATTAAAAAAAAGTAAAAAGAAAATTAATTTAATACACCAGTATCGAAACAATAATATTTTTTAGCGAAGATCATAGATTTATTAACATATTTAAGGAGGGAATAAAATAACAATTAAAATGTATGCAATAAAAAATTTAAAAAAAAAGTGAATATTCCATTAATAAACTATTTAATGATAATAATATTGTATGTATTAAAACTAAATTTAAATTAAATTATGTAAATAAATTAAAGAATTATGATGACATTAAATTATTACAAACCCAAAAAAAAAAGAAAGGAAATGTAGTTAGAGATTGAAATCATTTTTTGTAAGGCGACAAATATTTTCATTTAATTTATGGTTTATGGTAAAACAAATTAATTAAATTTTATGAGATTTTTTTGGTTTTTTTTTTTTGTTTTTCAAGAGAATTTAAATTTAAAACTTTTTGTTTTAATTTAAATTAAAAAAATTCATTTAAGCAAAAACAATAATAAAATAGTAATAATAAGTGAAAAAGCTAAATAACCCCAACTGATTTAGAGAATAAATAAATCTTTAAAATCCATACGAAAATAAATAAAAAAAAACTGTTTAAGAATACAGTATTCCCTCGATTTACGTCGTAAATTGGTCCCGAAAAAAGGCGACGTAAATCGAGACGACGTTAATCGAATTTCAAAGAACTCATACTATCAGATGCATATGTTTACCTACATTTTACAAAAAAAAAAAAAAACTAAAATAAATAAATTTTTATTCCATGTAGAGAATTTTTTTTAAAGAGGGAATTCCCCTGATTTTAAAATAAATAAATTTTTATTCCATGTATTTAATTTTTTTATTTAATTTTTTTTAAAGAGGGATTTTGATTATAAACAACAGAGGCAACGTAAATCGAATGACAACGTTAATCGAAACAACGTAAATCGAGACGACGTATATCGAGGGAATACTGTACCAAAAAATAAAACAAAAAATATTTGCAAATTACTGGAAATATGAATTTGAAATTGAATAAATATGAATATGAAATGTAATATTGTATTATCGCCCCCTTTAAAAAAAAGCAAATCTTATTAAAAAACATAAAAAAAATTATAACAACAAAAACAAAAGACTTCAAATGAATTAAACAAATATACTCTACAATAAAAATAAAATAAAATCCTTCTTTTATGTGTTTTTCTTTCATAGTTTTATCGTCTGTCTAGAAATGTAACAAAAAATAAAAAAAAAATGTCTCACTTATAGCCTGCCAGACTGACAGACTGCCACATTTCAAAAGGCAGTTACACTTTCCCTATACAAAAAACCTAAGGAAGTAAAGGTGCAGAGGAAGAAGGCTGAGAAAATGAAAAAAAAAACCCGCTGAAAGCATGACTTGACTATTCAAAATGAAATGCCTCGTCATAAGTGAGTAGTAATCCAATGAATATATTTTACGTATGTCTGTGTAAATCTATGTATGTGTGTGTATGTGAAAGTATAAGTAAGTATGTAAAGCTAAAGTCTGAAGTGTTACAGTCATGGGTTGAAAAATAGCACAGGAAATAAAAAGAGTTTTTATTTAATCAAATTAATTAAATTCTGTTATAAAAGTTGTTTCATCAAATTATGAAATACATTAGGTGTAGTAAAAAGAAATTCCCAATATATGTAGGCATGACTTTAAATAGCAGGTAGTGTGTGAGGACAAGGTTTAAACTCCAGGTCAGACATCACCATCGAAACGAAATAGGGAAAAGAATTTCTGCGACTTCCTCTCAGTAAATTTCTGGCACAAAACTCTGAGAGTAAATAACTTGCCATGAAAAGTTTCTTAAAAATCTGTCGTTCAGAGTCGACTTTAAACTGTAGGTCCCGCCACTTATGTATAAAATAAACACACACAACATAAGCAGTGTGAGAAACTAGGTCAATAATCCTGACTGAAAAGTTGTATGTAAAAAAAATTCCCTAATATGCATACATAACTGGCCATTACAACCCTTCACTTAGGATTACGACCTAGATTGAAGTCCCCATATTCTAATAAGTAGTGTATATGCTTATTAGACGAAAGGCCCAAGTTCAAATCCTAGGTCAGATATCAAAACAATTACTAACAAAATATAAGGTTCTCTCCTTCCAGAATCCTCTTCTATTGAATTGGGCATGCCACTTGCCTCGGACAAGTTAGATATTGCGCGGAAATTCCTTCGGCACGCCAAACTATCTTGGGTCAATGAGGAGTACTGCTTCACCATTGGACTCACCTAGCCCTTAAGAGGCAGTAGGCTTACCAACCAATTACTTGGTTTTAGTCGTGACGTCATCTCGACTACAGTTGCCGTGCTTACAGGTCATTGCGTCATGGGTAGACACGCGGAGAGAATGAGACTCCCATTTAACGACTTCTGCCGTGGATGCAGATCTGCTGAGGAAGAGGAGACTGTGCCCGTCTCTTACTAGGTGTAGATACAGGTTATTAGGCTCCCAATTCCTTGTCAGCTTGACAAAACTATCATCTATTGATATCAAGGATATAGCTTCGTTTATCAAACTTTCTGTATGGTTTTCAAATGCGGGGTAGTCGTGTTTTTGTTATGTAGCCCTTGAGCTGATCAGCTTCTTCCTTATCCCTGATTTTGGTGGAACTTGGTCAGTAGAGGGACTGCGTTCTTCTGTGACATCACAACGAATCGCTAGGCGTGTTCAAGTGAGCTTTGTGATATCAAAGCTACCACTCTGACCTAACCTAAAAAACATACGTGAGTTCAAGTGCATGAATGTCCAGTAATCCAGTAGGTAGTGTATTGGTTCTCACACTACTTATGTTGTGTGTGTTAATTTTATACATAAGTGGCGGGACCTACAGTTTAAAGTCGACTCCGAACGACAGATTTTTGAGAAACTTTTCATGGCAATTTTATTTTTACTCTCAGAGTTTTTGCCAGAAATCTGCTGAAAAGAAATCGCCGAAAAAATACTTTTTGTATTTTTATTTTGATGTCTGGCCGGGGACTCGAACCCTGGCTTTTAAGTCTAATAAGCCAGCACTCTACCTACTAGACCACGGCGACCACATATATAAAAAATTTAACTCGAATGTTAGGTTCTTTAAATAATAACAACGGTAATTTCTGTCCGATTTGATTAAACAAAGTGTCAATCTCTTCGCAAGATAATGCACTTTCAGAATGTTATCACTTATTTCATATTTTTTAAGTAAAGTTTACTTCTAGGAACTAGAACTATGCACTAGAATAATAAACTTTTATTCTTTGATGCCGATTGCTTATATGATTGCCGATCGTAGTAGTGTAGTAGTTAGACGTGCGTCCACGGATATATAAAACACAAAAAAAAATTTCTTTGGCAACTTCCTTTCAACAGATCTCTGGCAAAAATTTTGACAGTCAAATAAAAATGTCATGGAAAAGTAGCTCAAAAATCTGTAGTTTGGAGTTGGCTTTAAACTATAGGCAGCGCCTACATATAAAATTTACACACACAACACAAGTGGTGTGAGAGGCTAGGTTGTAATCCTAACTAAAGGATTGTAATGACAAGAACAATTGTTGCTACAATTCCAATCCTTCAGATATCTTCTTCATAACAAATTTAAAAACTAGAAAAAAAAATTATTTTTCACTGCATTTCCCATAGACTGTGCTATTATTTTCATCTTAATTGTTTCCTTATTATCTATTTAACACGCATAATTTTTTTCCATTTGGCTGAGCATTATAAATGACGCTTTTTAAGGTGCTACGCTGTTCTATTCAGTTCAGCTCCATTCTGTTCAGTATTTTTGTCTTCTGTTGGTCGCATTTGAATAATTTGATAGATGAAGTTTGTTACTGTGACGTTTTTTTCTCATTTTTTTTTCTCATTTTTTTTATTTATTTTTTTATTCAGTATATTATTATTCGTTACTTTCCTTTTTTCTTTTTTCTTTGCTTTTTAAAAATTTTCCTATTTTATTTTGAAAGTATTTCAACATTAATCAGGAGACAGGAAGTATACGTCAAAGTAATGTTTGGAAATATTTCATATTGAGAGTATAGACATAAAAACATGAATAATTGATTTAATATTTAAGGGCAACATTTTTAAAGCATAGATGGTTTAAATAAATTTCAAATTTTGATCTTTATATGACATACTTCGGGATATAAAATTTAATGTTTGTTTGCTTCAATCTATTGGCAAGTAGAACGAACTTTTTGAAATTTTTAATTCACTACCAGGGATATTGTCACCATCAGTAACTTCTCGAATACCAAAGCTATTAGCGTAAAAGGGGAAACACGTACCCCTTTCAATCCTTCAGTGGTACGTACAATGGTATACAATCCCAGTTCCTTCCAATAAAAACGTCAATCAATCACTTCATATCAAAGCGAGAGTAAAACAAAGCTTCCTTATTGGAGTGTACCTGATGATATGTATCCTAATTCATTATTAGACATGCAAATTTCGTTGAGAAACGTATTTTTCCAACTAATTTTCTTCTTTGAGAACTTGAGTTTTGTGTCGAGAGCCGACATCAAGGCTCTTCACAGATTCATTAGCAGCTTGGGCTGGTTGAGAGGTGCTAGGGCTTCATAAGTGTAGTCGCACTCTCAACCTCTTTTGTTTTGTGTCTGTTTCTTTCTGTGTAATTCCTCCGTTTCCCATTCTCCCTCCCCTTCCCTACATTCCTATATCCTCCATTTCCTTCCTCCCCTAAGGACAATGAACAATGGGTCAACCTAACCTAACCTAACCTAATTTTCTTTCTTCCATTTCATTTCCACTCCTTTGCTTTCTTATATAATCGTTGTTTACTTCTTGGTTACCTAATCATTGAAGTACTTTGTTTGAGGCCAGTTTAGGTGACCAAATCTTAAATATTATTTCGAAAACAACTTCGATAAACACTGCAAGTTTATACAAGAAAAAGAACAACACAAAAATTGTAATAAAAAAACAAAGTTATTAGGGGAGCAGCGCTATGTTTACAATAACAAATCAACATTCAAAGTTCTAGAAGTTGCCAAATCGATGATAAATGTATTAAAAAAATTAACTATTGCAGTAAAAGTACTCTGTGGTGCTATTTTAAATTTGTATTTAAGTACATAACTTACTTAAACATTAAAGGCCAGGACTTTTTTTAAAGGGTAGAATACATTAAAGCTCTCTATATTGCCTTAGGCATTCTATACCACTGTCGGTATTTCACTTAAAGTTATTGGGCATTAAAGATGGCATATGTTTGTCTCGATTTTTCATTGTAGTATTGTTCATAATGAAAGATTAAATTTTATTGTCTGTAACAATGAAAGCCATAACCATATTCATGTTGATATCAAATCTCATATCTCAAGCATAAGACTCAAATGAAATCGTTAAAGTCTAGTAGATAGTGTGTTAGATTATTAGACGTGAGGCCGTGATTCCAACCCTAGTCCAGAGCAGAGATCAACAATGAATAGTTTTTCCGCTACTCATAAGCACTCATGTAATTTGGAGTATGAGTGAATCAACAGAATTAAAATTCAACTACTCTGATTCATTTGTACTCGCCTACAACATTGATTTATAAGTATAAGTAGCAATGAGTATGAGTATAATATTGATATCGAACCCATAACATTCGAAATATGTTTGATTCATACGCCTACTCATTCTGATTCATAAATTTAGAAAAATACTTTTAATACTTATAAACGATTCGAGTGATTAGAATCATTCATCAAAATTTATAGCCTTTGTTGTTGTTGCATATACAAACAAAGAAGAAATGAAAGACAAAGACAACAAGCAAAGCATGCACACAATCTTCTTGTGAGTATTGTGGTGTTTGTACGCGAATCATACTGATTTTGTGCTTCGTGTAAATGTTAACTAAAGACGAGTCGAAGTCAATAACATCAGGCGTATTATTAAGTATGAATACGACGAGTACTTCCAACTTTGAGTATGAGTAGTATGAGTATGATATCAAAATAATTATGAATGCGTATAAGTATCTGAAATTATAAGTATGACTCGAATCCACTCATCGTTTTGGATACTTTGGACTGATCTCTGGTCCAGTTATCGTGCCCTTAACGAAATATAAAGAAAATATTTCTTATGGCTTTTTCCTCTCTGAAGTCTACTGTAACAAAGAACTCACTGTGTTTTAGTTCCTTGGGATTACTTTCAAAAATTTTTCATTCTTTGGTCATACGTAGAGCTCGTGGGTCATACAATCCCGATATTCTTCACAAATATTCTAACGCAGATCACTGCCAAAATCTTATGTAGAACTCTTCTTACAAATACCCTAAGAATAGTTTCTTTTACTAGTGCAAGAACTCATGTTCCAATGCCATATAATAGCATGGACTGTATGCCCCCTTTGAGTTAAAAATTCTCTTTTACATGCTTTTACTTGAAAGTGCTTGATTGTGTCGATGATTTTTGAAATCAGTTGAGAAGGATAAATGCTGGTATTAAAAAAATCTTCATCAATCATCTCAAAAAATCTGTCCGTTCAGAGTCGACTTTAAACTGTAGTCCCGCCACTCATGCAAAAATTAGCACACACAAAATAAGTGGTGTGAGGAACTAGGTCGTAATCCTGGCTAAAGGGTTCTAATGAACAATTGTGTATGTAATGTATTAAATTCTTATAGTCATAGCCCATCTCCAGCTATTGGCCTACAGGATGATAAAGATTTTAAGCAAGGATTTCAAAAAAAATTTTCCTCTGTTTCCTAATTGACTAAATCGCTTGCTTATAACCACTATTTAAATAATTTTAAATCCTAGAGACACTTGTCGGAAAACCATTAGAAATTCTTCAAGTTTACGCTTCAAATATAATCAATCACTTCACATAAGTTTCATACGTTTTCCTAGTTTCATTTCCATGTAAATTGAATGTTTTTTTCTCTTCCTTTATCCTTAAGCAATTGGCAAAGTGGCTGAAGCATCAAACACAAACAGGAGAAAGAAAAAACAGGAAATTTAGATTCCCTAAAATAATTAACCAAATGGAAGGAAATCTACACTTTTTTTCTATTCCAGTTTCTTAGCAAATATCCTTTTTAGTTTTTATGTTCAAGTGTCCTTGAGAATCTTTGATTTTCAATTCGATTTACAAATTAATGAATGAATGGCTGGCTTCTTTGCACACAATAAAAGTAGAAGAAAGAAAGGAAAGAACGAAAAACAAAAAGAAGGAAACAATTTAATACTTCTCCAGGCATAAAATAATCCTTAAAGGATAAAATTAAAGGATAAATGGCGTAAGAAATTTTTTTTTTTGTTTGTTTGCCTTAACAGCCTTACCGAAGAGTGTATTAGAAATTAGAAATTAGAATAGATTCTCCTTAATTAGATAGAAATGGTAAAAGAAAAATAAAATTAAAGGAAAATAAAAGAAATTATTTAAACACTTCCATTATCATCATAGTACTGTTGGGTGGGATTCGATTCTAATGAATATGAGTGGTTTTTCGAAATGGCACTTCATTTGAATTTGTAATGCAAAGATGAATTAATTCTGAAATTAAAAGTCAAAAGCTGTGATAAAAGAGAACGTGGGAGGGTGAATAAATTTGAAATGAATGGCATTTTAATAAGGAAAGCAATTTCAAATACAGTGTCAACCAAAAGTCATTTAAACATTGGAAGACGCTGCTCTTGTTTCGGCATTTCAACAAAATTAAATACAGAATGCACGTTTATAAGACATGAAGTGCTATAATCATTAAAAACGTGAGATATGTACACACATTACAACACTTTTATTAGGATATCGACCTAGCTCCTCACACTATTGAAGTTGTGTTTATTAATTTCATACATTCCCAAAGACAGTTTTTTTTCGAATCTTCCCAAGGCAATTTTAATAACTTTCGCAGTTTTTTTTTTTTTAGAGACTGTCGAACATCTCCTCTGTAACTGCCCAGCCCTTGCTAGGTTGAGGTTGAGGACCCTTGGCAGGGCCTTCTTTGAGAGCTTGAGTTCTGTGTCGAGATCCGACATTTAGGCTCTACACAGATTCATTAGCCGCTAGGGCTGGTTGAGAGGTGCTAGGGCTTCATAAGTGTAGTCGCACTCTCAACCTCTTTTGTTTTGTGTCTGTTTCTTTCTGTGTAATTCCTCCGTTTCCCATTCTTCCTCCCCTTCCCTACATTCCTATATCCTCTCTTTCCTTCCTCCCCTAAGGACAATGTCTTGTCTTGGCCGACAGGTGCACGTCCTCTAACCTAACCTACCTAACCTTCAAAGTTTTTGCTAGAAATCTGCTGAGAGGAAATCGCCAAAGAAATATTTCTTTACAATTTCGTTTTGATGTCTGACTTGAGTTTGAACCTAGGCCTCACGTTTAATAAGCCCACACACTACCCACTAGGCAACGACGACTTCGTGACATGAAAGAATTGATTCGAATTAGTCGTTCGTGTTGTTACACCTTGGATTTAAGCGCTCAATATCAATTGTATTGTGACTAGGATAGGTTTGCTGGCGAGTCCTTCTTGAAGGATAAGATATGATTTAAGGATGATGCATACAAATCAATATCCAAACTGGATATTAAACATTCCCTATATGAAATCATAACGATTTCAAAATAAGTCTTGCTTTGAAATAATTTTTATTTTATAGAGATCAGTAGTAGATGGCAGAAAGTGAATGTTCAAGATTATTCTCCACTTCCTAGGAAGAGTTGGACCCTGATATACGGTGTGAAAAATAATCTTTCCTCCTCATTAGATGTGCTTCTTTTGCAGAAGCTTGCAGACTGAAGCTCAAGCATGTTTTCAAATAGAGCAGTTGCCTATGAAAACTCAACTTACTTGTTTAGTCACTACAATTCTTTAATCAAGATCGCAACCTAGCTTCTCACACCACCTATGTAGTGTGTGTTAATTGCATCCATGAGTGGCGGGACATATAATTTAAAGTCTAATTCAAACGATAGATTTCTAAGAAAATGTTCATTCATTACAGAATTTTTACCAGAAGATTGCTGACAAGAAGTCATCTTATTTGATTTTGTTGATGTCTGAGCAGGGTTTCGAACCAGACCTTTACGTCTAATAATCCAATTTAATACCTACTAGACTCAGGCGATTTCATGACAGATTAATGGCTTCTTTTAATTCTTATCAGTGGAGCAAAGCCTGTAAATATTATGCGTGCACTTATGCCGGCAACAATAGGTGGAGACTCACTTTAAAACGAACGAAGAATATCCTGCTTAACTGAGACATTGGGAACGTTTATGCCTTGTAATGTATTAGAAATTATAAGCTTTGTAGGAGCTTTTAGGCCAATTCCTAAGCAATGCACGATAACTCAATGTCTCGTAACCCATAAAAGAATTATTTCTGAATGAATTAAAATTTCTTTGAGAAATTTTCTTCATTCAAGAACGATGCTTAGCGTCAAGTTGGCGTTCGTAAGGAACTTGGTTCCTTGGTTAGAGGATCTGCTGGCAGCAGACGGGATGGAGATTTATAAGGCGAAACCGGCTGGAAATCACATAACAGGGCACTTCAGGAAACACACCATTTCCAAATGGCAATGACAATGGAACGATGAAGATTGAGGAAGGTGTCCAGAGAGACTTATTCCGGACATAAGGCCATGGATTGTTTGGAAAATTGGAGAGGTAAGTTACTACATTACACAGATGCTATGGGGTCACAGATATTTTAGGAAATATCTGCACAAAATGGTCAAGACCGCCTCCCCTTATTGTCTTTACGAGGAAGGGTAAGTAATTGATGATGCAGAGCACAGTGTTTCCTAATGTCCAGGCTGGCAAGGCTATCGCTCTGTACTAGCGTCATTAACTGGAACGATACCGACCGCTAACATTGTCAGGATTATGATTGTATGAGTAGAGAGAATTGGGTCTCAGTGGCGAATTAAGCCGGCATAGATGATGCTGTCACACATGTCAAACGAGATTCGAAGCAGGGATCTGGACGAAAGGAATAGTGGACACACTTAGATATCTCCTAAACTTTCGATACGAAATGAATACGGATATGAACACACAGGGACCACTTCTGTATAAAATTAACAGACACCCAACATAAGTAGTGTGAGAAACTGCGGACTTCTTGGGGACGATTGCTGTAGACTGTCTAATGATGAATATATGGCACTGGTCATTTTATAGTCACCTAGCAGCAACTCGTTCCAAAAAAAGGGAATTTGGTCCAGCTACACAGTTTATACAAATCAAGAGATTATTAGGAAAAATTCTATCACCCAACAAATATTGCGATATTTTCAACATTTTAAAGCGATTGGTGGTTACTCCGGGCCCTATCGAAAAACTCTGGATTGTCGGACCAAAAGTTATTACATGGAAGTTGGAAAAATCCTTGCAGTATGTTAACATCTCTCATTCAATCGGAGAGAAAAAATTGCTATTTGATCTTAATTTTCGAGATAACAATTCATTGGAATGGTTTTGGTGAAAAACCATGGTCGATTGAGTATCAAGTGAGTTAGGGGTATGCATAAAAAATTTTGTAGAGGCAATCTGTGGTTCGTCATTCACCAAACAACTTCTAGGTCTATGAGTATGTCACTGGATATAGAAATAATGGACTATTACGTATGCAAGTGGCCTTTATATCGGAATTTTAGAAAATAATAGCAGAAGCGCTTTGTTTGGGAAATGTTGCTGGATATACAAGGACTGGTTAGAACACATTGGGACCTTTATTAATAGGAAATTATATCGACTAAGGCAAACAAGATTATTTATTTTTATTTATTTTTTAAGAATTACAATAAAATTACAAATTATATTATATTCATGTACGAGCTGAGTAACTTCGACCATATGACCGGTGTAGTGTCACAGACCAGAGCCTCTGGTGGGAATCGAACCCACGACCCTCACGCTAATAGTCTAGCGCACTACCCACTAGACTACCAGAAGGCAGACAAGATATTATAATGTATTGAAGGAGTATGTAGAATAAAATTATTAAGTGACCATATAATCGTTTTTATAATCTTAAACCCCCTAATAATAGGATAAGGTATCCTTCCCATTCGCTTTAGGAGAGCCGCACTTTTAGCCTTACGATGCTTGATGGTAAGGTGAAGGTAAGTAAAACAGCAGTTATGGCATTCTATTCTACCCCAAGAGTCTAAGCCTTCCATCTTTTACCATAAACAATTGCAAACAATCTGGTTTTACAAAATAAATTCTAATTTTTGATTTCAAATTGTGTTTCTCAAAACCGCTGTTGCAATTTTATTTTCTGCATAAACTAACCAATTTACAATATTTTGTTTTGATTTTTAACATTATTTTGGTTTTTGATTTCTTTCCTGCCAACGCCACAGATGGCATCCAGCCAATTACCACAATTCAATTACACACTATGCTCTGCTGTGCTTTGTGCATTAGCCAACACTGTGCACATGCTTTGCATTGCAATGTACTGCTGCCTGCCTGCTTGCTTCGAAGCGGCACGTCTGTTATTAGCACTGTCCAATGCAATTTGTGAAACAAAAGGCACATTAGAGAAGAGAGTCCTTGTGTTTTTGTAATGCGCCTTTTTTCCGGCTGCAATTTTTTTGTTTTGTTTCTGTTTGCTTGTATATACCCGGTGTGGTGTTCTTGGCTAAATAAAAGGCCTTTATATTCGGTTCTTTGTTGTTAACACCAGGGGGAAATTTTCTTTGTATGCTTTTGTGTTGTAAATCAACAAAAAATGGCAGTGGGAACAAAAAGAAAAGAAAATGAAATAAAAAACAATGTAAACAAAAACAAAAAGGAGAAAAAGAAATGAAAATTCATAAATTATTTAATTACGTACACACTCTCTCTTACATACAATTGTTTGACAAACGCAATACATTGGCATATATAAGCGAAATAAAAGCTGTGTGTGGTATCTTAATGTAGCCCAAATAAATGACCATAATTGGTTATAAACTTTGCAATGAATGGATAAATTTGTCAACCGTTAATCTGTTGCTTTAAATAAATTTAAAAATTTAATTTCTTTAACAACAAATTTGTTAAGAATTTTTGCAAAAAATAATTTTAAAATTTTAGAAAATTTTTAAAAACAAATAAGACTAGTGAAGAGAGGGAAATGCTAAGCTTTAAAACTCACTTGTTACTAAGGTTGGATTAAATCAAAATCATATATACTATTTCTAAAGCACTTTTTTTGTCGGTTGCAAATATTTCCCATACCACCGCATCAAATTTAAAGAACGATATCTCATTTTAAAACTTATATCTAACACTAATAGCGAAAAATAATTTGAAATTGAAAAATTAATATTTTCATTAATAAAAATTATATTTTATATAGAACTGCATAATAATACTGTTGTCATTGTGATTATATGTGTTTGTTCAAGTGTGGTAATACAGTTCTACATAATATGGTATGTATTAAAATTCATTCTGGCAATATTGCTATTTACTATAATGGAGTTTATTACTAAGTCAGTTATATATAATATGCATATTAAGTTGTAAAAAGCTGTTTTGTTAATAATTTGCAGTAGTTGTTAGATCAAGTGTGATAAATAGGGTCGCTTAATTGTAATGCTCTTCCACATAATAATATATAAAGTTGTAAAAGCCATTTTGGTAATGTCGTTACTGTCATGGCATTGTTTGTTTATGAAGTGTAGTAATACGGGTTAATAAATGGTACCAGGCTAATCGTAACAAACTTGGGAGAGCACATCATATCAGCAAAAATTATTCATACCGATAAAACTGTATTCATACCCCGAATCAACTTTACACCTTCTAATCCAACTGTGCCTTTCCGAATGAGACGAAAACAATTTCCTGTGAAAGTTGCTTTTGCTATGACGATAAACAAAGCACAAGGTCAAACCCTTCAAAAGTTAGGATTGCATTTACCAGAACCGGTCTTTTCACATGGGCAGTTATACGTGGCTTTTTCTCGTGTGCGTACTTTTAAAGATATTTTTGTTTGTATTAAGGATTCGTACGGGATTACCTCTAACATTGTATTCAAAGAAGTATTATAAAAGCATTTAAACATATGTACGAGTATGTATGTATGGTAAATATGTGTGAAATATTATGATTTCTAATATTTTTATACTTTTAATAAAATTTCTATTAATTATTTTCATTTTATGTTACAAAAATGACAACTAACGGTGCGAAATATTCTTACGGGTCATCTAGTTTATTTGAAATTCTTGTTGTTTAAACCAAAAATTTTATAAAACTTCCAAGGATGGCCCATAAAAAATTTGTTTGTCTTCAAATAAAATTTTTAAATTCACATATTTTTCGTATGCTTTTCTGTCTAAATTTCCAAAGCGAATGATTTCTAAAAATAAATCCAATTTACATGAGCAAATTAAATTGTCCAGAACATCAATTTCTAAAAAAAAAAATTTGTTTTTATTTTCATTGATTGACTGATTGATTGATTGTTTTCAATCAAATTAAAATGCATTGCCAAAAAATATAGACAAATTGGCCACATCCTAATAAAAATAAATGCATTGGCAAATATATACACAGAAATCATAATATTCGTGTTTTTTTTTTCTTTTAAATTAAATTTAAAATTTAAATGATGGAGGCTAATACAACAGACAATAAACAGTTTATATAACAGCAGGCCACAAAATTTTTAATTTAATTTTAAATAAAATATACACTCACATTGCATGTTTTTAATTTTTTAAAAATAAATTCGCAAAGCGCAACGAAATACCAATGAATAGATGGGAACAACATATTCACTTAAAACTTAACTTTGGAGGAATTGGAGGTGTAATCAAGAGCATTAAGGATAATAAAGTACTTGGAAGTTATATCACTTGAAGTGCATCAAGTATAACAAAGCCCTGCATGGCTTTTGCGAATAAGATGGCTCCCGGGGTGGTTTTCGAAATTCATTTTGCGCACTGAACACGAATCTTTCCATCCTGTACAGATTTTCAAGAAAAAGGGTGTTGAAATCCCTAAAAATAGCTCTTTTGGCTATTTTTGAAAAATTATAAAGCTAAACACTGACGTGCTATTGTCAGAATTTAACAATTGATCTTTGCTCTTTGAAATGATATTCAATTCAACTACTTTGATTCATTCGTACTCGCTACAACATTGATTTATAAGTATAAGTAGTAATAAGTATAAGTACAATGTTGACATCAAACTCACAACATTCGCAATATGTTTGATTCATACGCCTACTCATTCTGATTTATAAATTTAGAAAAATAATTATAAGTGATTCGAGTGATTCGAGTCATTTATCAAAATTTACAGTCTTTGTTGTTGTTGCATATAAAAACAAAGAAGAAAGGAAAGACAAAGACAACGGGCAAAGCATACACACAATCTTTTTGTGAGTATTGCAGTGCTCGTAAGCGAATCATACTTATTTTATGCTTCGTGTAAATGTTAAGTAGAGACAAGTCGCAGTCGATAACATCATGCGTATTGTTAAGTATTAATACGACGAGTAGTTCCAACTTTGAGGATGAGTAGTATGAATATGATTTCAAAATAAGTATGAATGCGTATAATTATTTGAAATTATAAGTACGACTCGAACCTACTCATCGTTTTGAATACTTATTGCTGATCTCTAATGTAGACGCATTAGCACTTACTAAAACCCATTAGTTAAGATTATAACCAGCTTCTCACGACTCTAATGTTAAGTGAATTAATTTTATCCATGAGTGGCGGGAAACTTTTGTGAAACTTTTCATGGCAATTTTATTTTTGCCGGAAATCTGCTGAAGTTGCAGAAGAAATATTTTTTTATATTTTGTTTTGATATCGGACCTGGGGTTTGAAATGTTTCCTTTTGTTTAATAAGCCAACTACGGCTATTACGAAACGATGTACAAGAACTTGCTTACCCTTGTTGAGGTGTGTATAAAACATTCAGCTAGCTTACCCTTCACCGAATGCAATACTGTAGTGTACACTTTTCTGTTGATCTTGATTTTACGAGTGCACTGAAATTTGTATTTCTCATTTATTCAATGTCTACAACAGCACTCGTTTGCCTGTGAAGTAACGGAACTATGTTTAGTGTTGTAAGAGCATATTTTACTACTGAAGCTACATTTTCAGTGTTGCCACATGAATATTAGTAGTGTAAAAAAGTGTAGTGTGAGAAGAGGTTTTTCCCCAGAAATAAAAAGTTTAAAAAAGTTACTGGCAATGCTGGCGTCGACGAAGATGTTCGATTGTCCAGATCTTTTGCTGAAATGCATCTTGTGACTCTATGAAGAGTACAATATTTTTGTTGCACTCTTCACACAACTCACTTTTATACTATTGTACAATGGTTTACGAGTGCAGTTGTTTTTAGTACACTATCTTTGCTTCACACTTATTTATATTTGCAGCTACAATCAATATTCGGTCTTGAGGAAACTGCAATAGTTTGCAATTTTATATGTTTTGCGCATTCCTCTAATACATAGTCAACAGCCGCAGTGGTAAAAATAGGGCATAACCTAATTTTTTTTAATTTTATGTTATGTGGTCGCCGTGGTCTAGTGAGTAGTGTGTTGGCTTATTAGACAAAAGGCCCGGGTTCGAATCCTAGGTCAAACATCAAAACGAAAAAATATTTCTTTGGAGACTTCGTCTCAGCAGATTTCTGTCAAAGACTCTGAGAGTAAAAATTGCCATGAAAAGCTTCTCAAAAATGTGTCGTTCGGAGTCGACTTTAAAACTGTAGGTCCCGTCACTCATGTATAAAATTAATGCACACAACATATGTGGGGTGAGAAGTTAGGCCGTAATCCTGACTGAAGGGTTGTAATGGCCAATTATGTATGCATGTATGTTATGTTCTTCTCAAATAAAAAATGACATTACAACAGGGTTGGTCAAAAATTTTTTAATGCACCTTGTAAGAGGGTGACATTTTTTTTTTTGTAGAAAAGAAAACACCATTAGGCGGGGGCAACAATTTTATTTACAAAATTTTATTTACAAATATTTATCTATGCATGTACAAGTCTAACAACATTTTTTTTTATTAAAACTACAACAAAAACAAAAGAAAAATGTCAACAAAATAATTTTCAAGATCAAAATTCAGGTATTTTCTGGTGATTTTTTTTTTTTTTTCATTCTATAAACATTCTTATAATTTGTATACAGAAGACACACTTTAAATGCTAAAAGACCAAGAAAAAAATTGAAAATAATTTTATTCCCATACATACACATATACATACATACATACATACATATATATATGCATACATACACACATATATGCATATTTTCATAGTATTTGTATTTTTTTATTAAAGGTGCTACAAATGAAATAAAAACAAAAAAAAAAAAGAAAATGAAAAAAAAAAAATAGAATTCATCCTTCACCTTTTTGTGGAAGAAAATGAAATTTATTACATGAAATTGAAAATAGAAATAAGAAAAAACACAAAAATAAAATTAAATTAAAAAAAAAACTTGGAATTATTTTTAGAATTAAAAATAAACGAACAAAATTTTTACCATACAAGAGCAAAGAATTGTTGAAGAGAGCAAATTTATGTCGAAGATATTTTCATTTAATAGACTCTTATAAAATCGTTTTTAAGTGTTGTTGTTGTTTTCTTAAGTTGTTACTCTTCGAAACTCTTATAAATGAAAAGCAAATTCTTTTGAAAACAATTTTCTCTTTAAAAAATTTTTTTTGTAGAAATTTTTTTTGTCTGTTTATTAACTGAGAGAATAATTGAAAGCTTTTTTTGGTGAAAATATTTGAAAGAAATTTTTATTTTTGACTTTTCCATAAGATGTACTAATTTAATATTGGTTAAGGGAAAAAATTATTTCTTATAAAATATATGGAGGGAACTTTTCAAAAAAATAATTTCATTGTCTATCAACAATTTTTTTTGTTTTATTCGAATGTCCCTACAGAACTTAATCACAAGCTGAATAAGGTAACAAAAAAAAAAACGGAACTATCTAAGACAAGAACAAAAATACGTATTGTATAAAAATTAATGCCAGAATACAAGCTACGTTTTATATTACAAACACTACAATTAAAATCCATAAAATCATAATGCAAATTAAAATCATTACATAATCTACGAAAGAGGACGATAGTGCCGTGTAAATCTTGCAGGAATGCTGAAATTCAGGTTAGAAAGCAAAAACTCAGAATCGATATCACCTTTTACCAGATTAAAAATAAAACAAACACCTAAAACAGACCTTCTACGTTCCCAAAGTTGGAAGTTTTACCAAAGCTAATCTATCCTCATACGGCGGAAGCCCATTGGCATAATCCCATCCTAAGCCACGTAAACAGAATTATAAAAACTGCCTCTGCACAGACTCGATAGAATCACTATGACAACGATAGTATGGATTCCAAATAACAGACGCATACTCCAAAATAGGTCTAACAAGTGAAATGTACAGTAGTTTTGTTATATAAGGATCAATGAATTCCTTAGTCCATCTTTTCACAAAATTAAATTGTTCTATGGAAGTAATCATGTTGAAAAAGTAATGATTTTGCCAATGCCAGAAGAAAGTCAAGCTCTACAACAGATCAGCAAATTTGGCTAAACATTTCCACAATCTTTTAAAACTTCAACTTATTTAATAATGGAGTATTAAACTGGATCCGGGATTTTTTTGTCACTAAATAGTTTTGATGCTCATATATTGGGCAATACTAACCCGATCCTGTGAAACGAACAACAAAAGTCAATCATTTAAAGTGAAATATTTGAAAACATTTGCAGTGTGATCCTGTTTGGCTATATAAAAAGAGAACGAAAAATGAATGCGAAAAATTGCTCGCAATTACGTAAACAGTAGGTTGCGAATGCAGTTAGTATACATACATACATACATGATTGGCCATTATAACCCTTCAGTCAGGATTACGACCTAGCTTCTCACACCACTTATGTTGTGTGCGTTCATTTTATACATGAGTGGCGGGATCTACAGTTTAAAGTCGACTCCGAACGACAGATTTTTGAGAAGCTTTTTCTTTGCCAGAAATCTGCTGAGAGGAAGTCGCCGAAGAAATATTTTTTCGTTTTGATGTCTGACCTGGGATTCGAACCCGGGCTTTATGTCTAATAAGCCAACACACTACCCACTAGACCACGGCGAAACTTCGTTAATATATCTAAGTTAGTATATCTAAGTTATTGTCCCACCTTTTCAGTATCGGCAATGTAGCTTGCTCTTGTCGGTTAGTTACTAAACTGAAAGTCCGATAAATAATCTGGCAACAGTAATATGAATATACAAATAATGTTTATTTTTTTGAAAATGCTTTAAAAAAAAACTTCTGAATATTTTCTCAAATTTCTGTTTTTATTTGAAAGTACAATCCTTCCGGTTAATAATGGAAAATAATTTCATTCAAATGGCTGTCTCGGCTGGCCATGCAGAAGCCTACACGATCGGTCCAATTTTTAAGCACATTATCGATTGTGTGCAGCTGTAAGTTACCAATGGTTTCACGAATATTGTCTTCTAAAGCGTGAATTGTCTTTGGCTTATCTCTGACGGCACCCCACAAATAATAGTCCAACAGTGTCAAATTGCAGCTCTGAGGTGGCCAAAGGAGGTCAGCTTTGCGGCTAATAATTCGATCTTCAAAAACAGGGCAAAAAACATCGAGTATAGTTTCGGCTGTGTGGCTCGTAACGCCGTCGTGTTGAAAACAAATGTTGCCAATATCCGCCTCTTCAATTTTTGTGAACAAAAATTCGTTCAACATGGCCCATTAACGATCGCCATTGACTGTAACAGCCACTGCTTGCTCATTTTCGAAGAAAAATCTGAATCTGGACTAAAATCTGCACCAAACAGTGGCTTGTTTTGGTTGCGTCGGCTTTTCAATGAATGTGCCCCAAATGCGACAATTTTGCTTGTTTACATACATAATGTATTTTTATACAATCCTTTAGTCAGGATTTCACACTAATCATGTTGTGTGTGTTAATATTATAAATGCGCGGTGGGACGTACTGTTTCAACTCGACTTCGAACGATCGATTTTTGAGGAAGCTTGTATGGCAATTTAATTTTACTCTCAGAAATTTCCCTATAAGACGACTTAGTGAATGTCGAAAAAGAAATATTTATACACCGGAGATTTGAACCGGAGATTCGAATCTAATAAACCAACTCGCTACCTGCCAAACTAGCTTATAAAATAAGGAGAAGATCCTTCTGGTTTATTGTAAAAATTACATAAAATTTCAACTCACGATTTTGGCGTGATAATGAAACCACATAGCATAGGTTTAATTGTAAGACGGTTAGAGGCCTATCATTATAGGAATAGATTCTATATCATTCTTAAATTCTTTTTACAATTACAATTTTTGTTTACTTCATATAATTGATTTAATTTATTTTTTTAAATTGAAAATAAAATTGAAATTTTGGTTTATAAATAAATAACACTGTGCCACAGTGCAAATACACCCGAGTGACTACATAGTCCACGTTATTCAGTTAGTTGAGTAGAACTTAGAAAGACCTTTTTTATATTTCTTGAACCCTCCAAACTTGTTTTATTTGACAAAAACAGTTTTTTTTCGGCTTTACGTACAAAATTCTGGATTACTCAAACATTTCTGACCCGATTTTCAAAATTTAAATATTTTTAGAAAGGGGAGGTATGGATTTTTACAACGTTATACATTTATCTATTCATCGACTTAATATGCTATGAGATTTGATAAGGTAAACTTGAAAAATTCGAATTTTTTCCATATTTTTCACGTTTGTCCATTCATAGGAGCAATCTTTAATAAAAATATATAGGCTAAGTGATAATATTCTTAAAGGCTGTTCTCTTGTGAAGAGATTGCGTGATAATTTGATCAAATCGGACAAACATTACCGGAGTTATTATTTGAAGAGTCTAACTGTCGAGTAATATTCATCAAATGAATATCTCATCAAATAAACTTTTAATCCAAAGATTTCTAGAATTTTTGATGGATCTTGTTTGGTTATTTCTCTTTCCGCAAACATTGGCCAATTTCTGGTGGTTGCACAAACTTGGAATTGATAAATTTTTTGATAAGCAATCAAGATCCATCAAAAATTCTGAAAATTTTTGAACCGAAAGTTCATTTGATAAGATCACATAAAAAAAAATTTTAATCGACTGTTAGACTCTTTAAATAATAACGATTTTGATCAAACAAAGTGTCTATCTCTTCGCAAGATAATGCACTTACAGAATGTTATCACTTATCCTATATTTTTTAAGTAAAGTTTGCTGCTATGAATGGACAAACCTAAAAAAATATGAAAAAAATTCTCGTTTTCCAAGTTTACCTTATCAAATCTCATAGTATATTAACTCAAATTATAGATATATGTATACCGTTTTAAAGATCCATCTCTCCCTTTTCTAACAAGATTTAAATATTGGAAATCGGATCAGAAATGTTTGAGTAATCCAGAAATTTGTGCGTGAGGTCCATAAAAACAGTTTTTGTTAAATAAAAAAAATTTGGAGGGTTCGAGAAATATAAAAAAATATTTTTAAGATCTACTCAACAAAACTCACAACCTAGACTATGTCATTAGCCGGGTGTATTTAATTTTTTTTATTTTGTCCCAGAGTGTAATCTCTTTATACATGGAAAACGAAGAGCAATCGTTTTCAATTTAATTTTTACTTTATCGATCTCTTTTATCGGATCTCTCTCTCTTTCAGACTCTCTCTATGTTTCTTTGTGTCATTGTTTACAGTTATTTTTTTTTTTTTTTTGTTGCCATTACTGCGCAAAAGTGCGACACTGAGTTTAAATCATTTACACTCACACACATGTAGGCAGCAACAAAAATACAGCAAACAACAGTAATAATAAAAAACAAAAATAACAACAATAACAACAATTTAACATTAACAGAACATTTACACAAACACACATACATAAGCACGCACAACATTTTCTTTATTTTTTTGTTTTTGTTTTTGAATTGGCCAAGTGCCAAAGCTCTATACTTGGAGATCATCATCGCACAAAAAATTGCTGATTTTTTGCCAGAATTATTTATAAATCAACAAAAAAATCAAAAAAATATAATTTTTTTTTATTTTATTTTTCAAAAGATAACACAAATGAAACAAGCAACAACAACAACCAGAAAATCTATACACATCAGCTTATGTACCCATGCATAGTTACACATTTTGGGTTGATTTTTGTTTGAAATTTCCAAATCTTTTTCAAAATTTAAAACAAAAAAAAAAGAGAAATAAACAAGGAAAGAGATCGAGAGAGTGTTAGTATTCGATCACACATATATTTGGCTTTTTTCAATTCACATAATTTTGTATAAAATCTTTGAAATTGAAAAGAAAATTTTAAAAAATTAAAAAAATTGCACTCGAGTGTTGTATGGTTTCTCTCAACTCTTTAAATCGTTTGTAAGGAAAATTATTTTCAACGATGGAAATAAAATTTTTAAGAAAAAAATAGAATAAGAAAAGTGCACAATGGATTTTATGATTGTTTTTTTTTATTGGTCTGTCTGTCTGCTGTAAAATAATGGCTTGTTCCATTGTCTACTCAATTTTTATTGCAGTAGTCGAGGAAGGAATAAAGAAAAAAAATTAAATTTTTTATGTGTTACACATTTTGTCTGTCTGTCTTTCTGACTGTCTGTCTGTCAATATGTTTATTTCGGTGGGTTATTATTTTAAATAAAAAATTTAAAATTTTTTTTTGGTTAATCAATTTAATTTCTTGTACGTTTTGTCATAAAAATCATCATCATCATCATCATCGGCATCAGCATTTTCATAATCGTCAGCAAATCCATTGAGAAAATGTAGGTTTATTGTTATGGCATGATTAACAGAATTGTTTAACCCATAAACGGTAGGTAGGTAGGTATGTCATACTCACATTATACATACATTGGTGTGCCTACGCTGTAAGGAGGCATTGATCTCTTAAACTTACCTGCAAAAGAACAAAGAAAAGAAAAAATGAAAAAGACAATTTTAATAATGATTCATAAATTTTAAAACAATTATGAGATGCTCTCATCAAACAATAAAAAAAATAATAATAATAAAACATTTAATAAACAACAATAAACAACAATAAAAATTTGTTGTCAACAATTGGATGATTTGCAAAAGATCGTAAATCAAAATTAAAAATTAAAAACAAAAGACCTAAGCATTTAAGTGATTTGTTAAGCTTTCAAGATTAGCATTTGATACAATCCTAGGTATGTAGTACGATAACTTTTACGGAGGTATTGGTGGGGAAGGTGTTTTGGTATAGAAATTTGAAAAAAAAATCGAATTTTTGTTTTATTCATCCGAAAGAAAGGAAAACAATTTTCAACAGTCTTACAGACGATATTCATTCAATTTTCCATCAAATTATCCATTCAGGAAGCCTCCTGAGCCCCATACTTTCTTCCTTACTCGTTCATTACAATCATTTAGTGAGGATTAGAACCTATTTTCTCATGCCAGCCATGTTAAGTGTTTTAATTTTATCTGTGGGTGTACAAAGTGGGTTTGAAACCTTCTAGACGATATTGTTTCAATTTTCAATTAAATTATCCATCCAAGAAGTCTCCTGAGTGCCATACTTTCTTCCTTTTTCGTTCATTACAACCATTTAGTCAGGATTAGAACCTATTTTTTCATGCTACCCATGTTTAGTGTATTAATTTTATT
This sequence comes from Sarcophaga peregrina, assembly GCA_014635995.1. Lineage (NCBI taxonomy): Eukaryota > Metazoa > Arthropoda > Insecta > Diptera > Sarcophagidae > Sarcophaga > Sarcophaga peregrina. The sequence continues at coordinate 22,106,051 of CM025789.1, read as the reverse complement.
GATGGATGTACAACGTGGGTTTGAAACCTTATAGACGAAATTGCTTCAATTTTTAATTAAATTATCCATCCAGAAAGCCTCCTGAGCGCCATACTTTCTTTCTTAATTGCTTATTACAACCATTTATTCAGGATTATAACCTATTTTCTCACGCCACCCATTTTGAAAGTATTAATTTTATCGATGTTTGTTTAAAGCCTCTGAACAATAGTTTTGTAAGAATATTTCGACTTGTTTAAGAAGTCTAACCCCTGGTGTTTGAACCACGACCTCTCGACAAATAGGCCAACACATTACTTACTAGACTATGGATACTTTCTGACACCCTAGAGATGTTAAATTTAACAACAAACCTCATTGGACATCTTGAGGAATAATAGGATTCTACCACAAATACCGTTAGAGTGCATTGAAGAAAGCTGAATGAAGGTAAGGATACGGTTTTGTTGAACGTCAGTTTCGATTGGAAATCCGGTTGAAACTTTAAGTGATACTGGGATCGATTTACATCCCAGTTGGTTCTAAAAAAAAGGCAACGTAAAACGAAATGACGTAAACGTATTTCATATTGCTCATACTACTAAGTAGTAGTAGTTCTTGTTAAAAAGTTACAGTAATACCTCGATTTACGTCGCAAGTGGGTTCAAAAAAAGGCAATACAAGTCTAATGACAACACAAATTGAAATTAGAGGGAATAAAAAATTTGACGACGTAAATCGAAACAACGTTAATTGAGGCGACGTAAATCGAAGGATTACTGTATGTAGTAACTCCACGAAAAGCACTGCAGATGAATGTCACAGTGGAATAGAGGAAGAAGTGAATTACTAGGAAACTTGGAAATCGTTTGCAAGAACGGCTATTTCCTCAAATACCTCTTCATATATTTAAAAGGTGAATATCTAGATTGTTTACATATCATCAGTAACGGTGTGAAATTGATGACCTTTTAATGAAGATGATAGAAAAAATGGAACATGAATTTGGGCAAACTTCTGTACGAAAGTTGGATGGCAGAGATTGCAAAAGTTTGCCTTGGACAGGGAACCACGCGATGATTTGAAAAGGTTTTCCTACCTCAAAATGCTTCAACCATATTCTCTAGACAGTGACTGTTGGCAACCCTATTATGCTAGAAGTTCTTACATTAGACCAATTTACAAGTGATAGGCGAGCTAAACCTCTGCAGTTTTATGTAACTTGTAAGAGTTCATAAGGACAATATTGTGATTGCTGACGTTTTGTGGCAGATTGATTTCTATTGAAAAAACCCCTCAAGAAAGTCGTTTTATTGGTGTAAACTTTTTAATGGGTCCGCCATCTAACGTTTTTTTTTTTTAATTAGAGCCCATTTCGTGAATGGTCACACTAAGTTCATGTCTGATTTGAAAGGTAATTAGTTTTATCCTTCCGCTGAACGTTTCCGCTTCGCTAAGTGGGCTTGTGATCGACTTACAGAAGATGCCGATTTTGGCAAAAAAAGAATCGTCTTTTCAGATGAACTTCATTTTGATCTTAGCGGGTATGTAAATAAGCAAAATTGTCGCATTTAGGGCACAGAAAACGCGTACGCATACATTGAAAAGATGACGCACCCAAAACGAGTCACTGTTTGGTGCGGATTTTGGTCCAGAGGCATAATCGGACAATTTTTCTTCGAAAATGAGCAAGTAGTGGCCCTTACAGTCGATGGCGATCGTTATTGGGCCATGTTGAACGAATTTTTGTTCACAAAAATTGAAGAGGAGGATATTGGCAACATTTGGTTTCAATAGGACGGCGCTACGTGCCACACAGGCGCTGAACTGATGTCGTTTGGCCACCTCAGAGCTGCGATTTGACACCGTTATACTATTATTTGTAGAGTGCCGACAAGCCAGATACAATTGATGCTTTAAATGACATTATTCGTGAAGCCATTGGTGAAATACAGCTGCACAGAATCGATAATGTGCTTAAAAATTGAACCGATCGTGTAGGCTACTGCATGGCCAGCCGAGGCAACCATTTGAATGAAATTATTTTCCATTATTAACCGAAAGGATACATACATACATAATTGGCCATTACAACCCTTCAGTCAGGATTACGACCTAGCTTCTCACACCGCTTATGTTGTGTGCGTTAATTTTATTCATGAGTGGCGGGACCTACAGTTTAAAGTCGACTCCGAACGACAGATTTTTGAGAAGCTTTTCATGGCAATTTTTACTCTCAGAGTCTTTGCCAGAAATCTGCTGAGAGGAAGTGGCCGAAGAAATATTTTTCGTTTTGATGTCTGACCTGGGATACGAACCCGGGCCTTTCGTCTAATAAGCCAACACACTACCCACTAGACCACGGCGACTTCCGTAAGGCGAAACCGAAAGGATTGTACTTTCAAATAAAGAAAGAAATTTGAGAAAATATTCAGCGAGTTTTTATTAAAACATTTTCAAACAAAAAAGTTACTTGGCGGACTCTTAATTTGATATAGGTAAGTAGGTCGGAGTGGTAGTTTCGATTCCTGTGCTGATACAACTTTGTAGGAATAACAAACTTGTAATCTTTCTATTGGAGTTATATTTTCCAAGAAAAAATTCCTGCTTTGGCGTCAAGGTACTTGATAAGTTTTTGAGTTCAGGCACTAATATGTTGGTTTTACAGCCGCATATTCTGTACCTTCATTTCCATTAGCATAGAATTGAAGGTTCATGGTGTTCTCGAGCCAATGTAATCACTTTAGGCGAATAAAATGGTTTTAAATGTTCATTCGACGAATTCGTTTTACTGCTTTGAAGTAGTCTCTATCATAAGCAAGATTATCAAACTTGAAATCCTTTTTATTCGACAACAAACTTCATCATGGCAGTTCTACTATGGAGTGTTTACTGTTCAGCCTTATTTGCTAGACCAAAACTTAATAAATTTTTCTTTTTAAATTATTTCCATTTCAATAAAAATATACAACGAGTATATGGGATAAATAAAACCAAGCTTTTCTTTAGTTTTTGATTAAAAATCTAGTTAAAATATCACATTCATCCACGCCCCTACACATAACATAGCAAACACCAGACCATAAATGTACAAGCATAACGAATATTTTAAGAGAATAGAAAAAAAAGGAAAAATATTTGAACAAAACACTTTGCTGTTGGACCAGGGTAACCATAATTCAAACAAACTCTTTTCGTTAAAAAAAAGGCGTCAAGGAAAACATAGATGTTAACAGTGGTTAAATGGAGTTCTCTTTGCATTGCTCCCTTTTGTGGTTTACTGGAGTGGTGGTCCTAGAAGGAGTGTGGCTAGATAAAATGAATGTAGTGTTGGTAAGGTTTCGAGGTTTAAAATTAGCACATAGAAAAGGCCAGGATAGCCAACTTTTGGTCGTTTTTTTTAATGTAATTTTAACATAAAAATTTGAAGTTTCAGAGTCTTTAAATATTGAGTTTGGCTATGTATAGTGTTCATATATTAAGGTGGTTCAAATATAGCCGCCAGTAGTCTAGTAGGTAGTGGTTTGGCTTATTAGACGTGAGGCTAAGGATCAAACCTCAGGTCTGACAACTCGAACAAGACATATTTCTTCGGCAGCATCTTCCCTTAGCAGATTTCTAGTGAAAACTCTGAGATTAAATAAAATTTGCCATGAAAAATTTCTCTAAAATTACTGCCAGCCGGAGTAGTCTTTGAACTGTAGGTCTTGCCACTCATGGATAAAATTAGCACACACAACATGAGTGGTGTGTGAAACTAGGTTGTAATCCTGACTCCAGCGTTGTAATCACCAATGTATGCATGTAACTGCTGCCTTTGATAAAAAAAAACCATGAAATTGGGTCCTGGCAATGAACAACAGACAAAAACAAATTGTTGATTTCAACGAACATAGAGTAGAGAGTCAGGAATCGAATCATCATGTGAACAAGTGTTAATCAATAGAACAAATAACATTAGTTTGGAGATAAATGCTGCTTAAATACCATGAATTGTAAACATATTTAAAACGAACTATTGACATTGAACCCGGAAAATAAAAAAAAGAAAAATCCCTTCAAACCCCGGAGATCATTTACAAATAACTACAAAGCCTGGATTGACGTAAACATAATGCTATGAAAATAGAAGTGGTGTTATTAAAATGATAAACAAAAGCTCCAAAAACAGTATAACAAAAAAAATCTTGTTTACGTGATCAATGAATAAGTAAAACCATATAACAACAAAATAATGGGCTTGTTTACAAGATCGATGAATAAACAAAAATAATAGCAACAACATCTGTATAAAAAAAATTCAAGGGATAAAGATGTAAACAGCTAACAACAAAGTGCAGTATAAAAAAATAGCGGTTGGACTAATACACAAACAACGACTACTCTGCCTGGACGAATAGAAACCAGATACACAAACAACAATAATGAAAACAAGTTGTTTACATTTTTAGATATTTCTCGAAGATATTCTCCTTCAAGGGCATTCATCAAACTGTTGACCTTTGTGATATAAAAGCAAAGCAGAGTAGGCAATGGCGATTCAGTTAGAATTCAGTCAGTCATGTGTAAAGACGACACGTGAGATTCAGTCGGAATTCAGTCAGTCATGTGTGAAGACGACACGTGATATTCAGTCAGAATTCAGTCAGTCGTGTTGTGAAGACGACACGTGATATTCAGTCAGAATTCAGTCAGTCGTGTGTGAAGACGACACGTGATATGCAGTCAGAATTCAGTCAGTCGTGTGTGAAGACGACACGTGATATTCAGTCAGAATTCAGTCAGTCGTGTGTGAAGACGACACGTGATATTCAGTCAGAATTCAGTGAGAAGTCAGTCGTGTGTGAAGACGACACGTGATATTCAGTCAGTCGTGTGTGAAGTCACGTGAGATTTCTGCGTAGGCAATGGCGACAGTAGAATTCAGTCAGTAGTGTGTGAAGACGACACGTGATATTCAGTAAGAATTCAGTCAGTCGTGTGTGAAGACGACACGTGATATTCAGTTAGAATTCAGTCAGTCGTGTGTGAAGACACGTGGGATTCCGTTAGAATTCGATCAGACACGTTGAGTGTGAAAGAGAATAATTACAGTGTTACTTACAAAAAGGTTGTAAGCAGAGAAGAATAACGAACAATTGTTATTGCGTACGCGGATGAGTGTGAAAGAAGAATAGCAATTAAAGTAAATTGTTATTGTGTAAATCAATTTTTAAAGGTGGCACACGGAATTGTACGAACAATAAAGAATTGATCTAAAATTTTTATTTATTTTTATTTTATTTGCAGTTTAAGAACTCATATTTTTAACGTTTTTTAAAAAAAGGTAAAAACGTAACAATAACATTGAATTATAAGCTGATGACAATGGGTTAAACCATCAAATCTAAATACTATTGCTACGTCCAACTCTTCTAACAACTTCAAGGTCTAGAGTAATATCAGCCAAGACAATATTGAGCTTTTAAATGGATTGAAAGGGAATTAGCAATTAAAAGCCACGTTCATCTGCTTGTATAATAAGTATCGAGGTCTACTAAAAGCATATCACAGGCCTATTGAAAGGTAAAGTCATCTGTCATGAAATTCAGGGGCCACAAAAATCCTTGATTATCTGGCAAGTTTTAATAACTCCACTGTTTAGTTTGTCTTATATTTTGCTGATTAAACATAATTTTTATAAAGAGAAATTCTTAGTTTTTCTTTAAATCCCTTAACAATTGTTGTAGAATCTTTTATGAGCCACCCTAATATCTTTTTCCTATTAACATGTACAGGGTACTGTTGACATTGTTGATGTTTTGTTTAAATTTTTTTTCTTGTGGTATTTTTCCTCTCTCTTCTGCTCTCTTATAAAACAATTTGAATTAATTAACATGCTTTAAATCAACTGAACTCAACTGAACTGGTCTTCTCAGTTTAGCTTAGCTCAGCTCAGCTTAACTGAAGCCAACAAAGCGAATAAATTTACAGAAACAACAGTCAACAGCCAATGAAACGAACAACAATTTGATGGCAGTCAACAGCTAAACATGAACTCATGAGCTCAAACGAACCGTACTGAATCGTATAGAAACGAACAGAACTGAACTGAACTGAACTGAACATGTTGTTGTCATGCCAATATTAATTGATTAATGGAGAAACATACACAATGAGAAACGGATACACGCAAGCACACATGTACTAGTGTTATATAAATAACAGTAAATATTGAAAAGTAGTTGTTGTGTGTGTGTTAAAAACCAATCTGAATGTGCAAGTAATATCCGGTTAATAATCTGTTCAATCTCTTCAATAGACAAGAGAGATTGAGAGAAAGAGAGAAGGAAAGAGAGAGCGATATAGACAAATACACATGCACGTATGCCCATATGCTTTTCGCCCATTAACAAACAATGTCATGTTACTTCAATTAATTTGTATGTATGAGTGTATATGAGATTAGGAAATAGAGTGTACATGTGTGAGTGTGTGTGGTATGTATGAGTGCGTTTATCTATTGATTGTTGGTCGGCTTGGTTTTATCATTTAATGATTACTGAATCACTAAAATTCATATCCTTGATGCACTCTTAATGGTTTTTTGGCAAAGATTAAACATCAATTTACCAAAGCATGTAGCGCTTCTTCATTTCCTTAATTCAGTTTAGGGTTAACATATAAATTTTATAATTAATAAATGGCTTTTAAGTTCTTTTATACACTAACTAACTCTCCATATGGTATTAGCATGAAACAATTTTTTGTTTCTTTCTTTCTGTACTCCAGGAAATTTAAATTGAAATTTTCATTCTTAAATTTTATGAGGTTAAATGAAAGGATGGGGTGGAATGTTGTGATAAGGTTATGGGATTTTCTTTTTTTTTTTTTGTTTTTTCATCACAAACCGCAAATTGGCAAATGGTGTCGTTACTTTACCAACACACCTACTTGTACACACAAAGGACTGGTGGCCATTTCCTTGTCTCGTTCTCGTTCTCGTTCCAAGTTTTAATTGCCAATGTGCTGCAGTTTTTGTTATAAATTCATGTGGTTTTTATTTTCTTTTTTCACTTCACAGTAGCAGTGTTGGGAAATGGTTTTCCTTTTTTTTTTTGTTTTTCTATTTTCTATTTATCAACAAATCAGATTTGCTGCTCTATGTATAAAATGTATGAATATGCTATGGAAGTAACAAAACTGTTGTGAACTTTTTCAAAAGGTCATGTGAACAAAAATAAAATAAAAGATTTGGAAAAAAGGGAACAAATTTTAAAACTGTTCGTTTCAAAAAATTTGCCAATGAAAAGGGGAATTGTGTCGTACTCTAAAAGGCTTATAGGAATTTGTAAAAAGACTTTGAGGCTTATAATTGCAATTGAAAAAAATAAAAAACAGGAAAACCTATCTCCATGGAATAAAGTTATTTTCAAGGCATTAATCGTTTCAATCGTTCTAATTTATTTTAATTTTTCTTTCATTGTTTTTAGACAAGAGTCAGCTAGAAGACGCAAAAATAACTAAAATGTCTGGTATTTGATTAGCAATTGGATATGATAAAAGAAGAGGGTGGCAGCTGCTTTAAAATTAAAGTTTACTTGAGCACATCTTGAATTGCCGATTTCAACAGATGAGAGCTTCACGTGAAAAGCATACCTTTCTTAGACTTAAGGTGAAAATCAGTGTTTGATAAGCTTAGTGATCTTGTTACGCTATCAATACATACATAATTGGTCATTACAACACGTCAGTCAGGATTATTAACCTAGTTTCTCAGACTACTTATGTTGTGTGTGTTAATTTTATACACAAGTGGCGGGACCTACAGTTTAAACTCGACTCCGAACTACAGTTTTGAGAAGCTTTTCAAGGCAATTTTATTTACTCTCAGAGTTTTTTGTCAGAAATCTGCTGAGAGGAAGTCGTCGAAGAAAAATTTTTATATTTTTGTTTTGATTTCTGACCTGGGATTTGAACTCGGGCCTTTCTGCATAAGTAATTTGACGGGCCAACCCATTAGACGACAACAATCGGTAAGAATAGATTTTGCTTCTGAATCTCTCAGGATTTGTCAGCGAAAATCCTAGATGTTCCTTTATTTAGGACTGGGAAGTTTGGCTTTTGTCCGAGATGTCTAATCTTGTGTTTGAACCGTTTTTGGCCATTCCATTGATCATCAAACAAATTCGACAGCGCTCAAAAACTGATGGTGAGATGTATGCCTACATCCGACCGAACCAAATCATGAGATGATGCACAATAACATTTCCCAAACACTCGTATGACTTGGGTTCCATATAAGTTATATTTGAAGTCGTTAAAGCTGAAATAGTGAGCCAATTGCGTTAAGAAAACACTTTGTTTTCCTACGTTGAAGTTGACTGCAGATATCGATAATTGAAGTGTAAAGATTATGCAACCAGGAGCCGTATCAAAAGCTAAAATTTTTACTTTTTTTCTATTTTTTTTTTAACCGGCACTCAGGGAATGGCCCCCACTCATGCAGTGCATTGTGCAGGTTTTTAGGAAAGGTGGAAAAAGGGAAGATGCGAACGGCAAGGAAACGAGTTGCTACTAGGTGACTATAAAATGGCCAGTCCTATATCTTTACCATTAGACAGTCTACAGCAATCGTTCCCAAGAAGCCCGCAGTTATTCACGCTACTTATGTTGTATTTGTTAATTTTTTAAGAAATTTTTCATGGCAATTTTATTTTACTCTAAGAGATTTTGCCGGAAATCTGCTGGTGGAAGTCGCATCAGAAATATTTTTTGTATTTTTATTGTGATGTCTGGCCTGGGACACGAACACTGACTTTACGTCTAATAAGCCAGCACACTACCTATTAGACCACGGCGACCCCGAAAATAATGTAAGCATTGGGTAGCATCCATTTCCAACTTCGCACTATCAATAATATGGTACGAAAGTGAAAATACACCCGAGTAACTACATAGTCCACATTGTTTAGTTAGTTGAGTAGAACTCAAAAATAACATTTTTTTTTATATTCCTGGAACCCTCCAAACTTGTTTTATTTGACAAAAACTTTTTTTTTTACTTTATGCACAAATTTCTGAATTTTTCAAACATTTCAGAGCCGATTTACAAAATTTAAATCTTGTTGGAAATGGGAGAGAGGGAACTTTAAAACGGTATACAAATATCTATTATTTGACTTAATATTCTTTGAGATTTGATGAGGTAAACTTGGAAAACGCGAATTTTTTCATATTTTTTAAGTTTGTCCATTCATAGGAGCAAGAAGTTAAGAAATATAGGATAAGTGATAATATTCTTAAAGTCTGTTCTTTTGTGAAGAGATTGAGTCATCATTTGATCAAATTGGACAAAAATTACCGTAGTTATTATATAAATAGTGTAATAGTCGTGTTACATATTTTTATATATAGCATCTCATCAAATGAACTTTTAATTGAAAAGTTATCAGAATTTTTAATGGATCTTGATTATGTATGGAAAAATGTGGCAGTTTAAGGTTTGCATGACGTATTTTGTGCAAATATTATTATTTCTCTTTGCGCAAACATTGGACAACTCAAACGTACACATTTTGTAATAATCAATCAAGAACCGAAATTTGAACCGAAAGTTCATTTAATAAGATCACATACATAAAAAATTTAACTCGACTATTACACTATTTATATAATAACTACGGTAATTTTTGTCCAATTTGATCAAACCAAGTGTCAATCTCTTCACAAGATAATGCATTTTTAGAATGTTATCATTTATTTCATATTTTTTAAGTAAAGTTTGCTTCTAGGAATAGACAACCTTGAAAAAATATGACAAAAATTCGCATTTTCTAAGTTTACCTCATCAAGTGTTTTAAAGGTCCATTTCTCCTCTTTTCCAACAAGATTTAAAGTTTGTCAGAGATGTTTGAGTAAACAAGAAATTTGTACGTCAGTTTTTGTCAAATAAAAATGTTTGGAGGAGGGTTTGAGAATTATAAAAAAATATTCTTGAGATCTACTTAACATAACTTACAACCTGCACTATGTCATTTTTTTTTATTTTGTCGCATAGTGCAATTGACAGTAAATTATCCTTAGAGGAGCAGGTGACCTTAAATTTTGTCCAATTCTATATTTTGCCTTTTTAAATGTTTTAAAGTTTCAGTTTTATGCTGCAAATAAAAGAATTTAATTGTACTTAAAATTCTTTTTTAACTTATGCAAGAAGGAAAATCTATTGCATTTTTCTTATGCATATTTTTTTTATAGGCTTGTGGTTGTTGTTGTTGTAATTTTTCATAAATTTTTCTAATAAAATTCCTTAAGCAAACTAAATGGGAAAAGTTCCAAGAGGCAATACTTTCAGTGAACATTGTTTGCTTGAAATGCTTGTTATTCCTTGCAAAACAATTCTATTAGAAAAGATTGAAGAGTGGGAAAAACTAAAGCGTGAAAAACTCATTTATCCTTGACATTTCTTCGGGTTGTTAAAAGGGAAGGACGGAGAGATAGGAGAGACGTAAGAGGCGTTAAAACAAATGCGTTTTTTATTTATGAAAACTGTGAAACTGAATATTTGCATTCTCTTCTAACGCTGTTTGTTCTTTTCATTTCATTTCCTTGCGTTTCGTTGGCTTGTGGAAAATATTAAAAGAAATTATTTTCCATGAAAAACCAAAAAAAAAAAAAAGGAAAATAAAAGAAAATTTCAAAAAGAAAACAAAGCAAAAGCAAGAGAAAGTATTTATTAAAAAAAAAGCAGACGGAATATGTAGAGTATGTGAGACAAAATTTAAAAAGCGAAAAAAAGAAACGAATTAAATAATATGCATGAATACGACGAGTATTTTCATTAGGATGTATGTACATACATACATACATACATATGTTTAAATACAATTTAATATAAATGAAATAAATTTTAAATGAAAATAAAAAAAAAAAAAATAAGAGAGAAATAAAAAAAAATTACAATTCAAGTGGCATAAAATAAAATGAAATATTTTGTTTTCATATGATACATCCATACATACATACATACGTACATACATACATACACAATACATCTACAATACAAAGTTGATGAAACATATTCGTGTGAAACGTTTTTCAAAGAAAGAAAAATGAAAAAACCATCCACTGATTCAATAAATACAGTGCAAGCAAAAAGTAAATGTTAGGAAGAAAATTTTGGTGAAAGAAGTTTAATTTCATGCATTCATTCAACGGAATGGTCATCCTATTTGCACTGGATTAACATTCTTTTTTAGCGTAATACAATCCTTATTAAGAACATTTTATATTATTTTTTCTTATGTGAAAAAATATTGATTAACAGTAAAGAAAAAATACTTTTTGCATAATAAAACCGTAAAATATTATAAATAATTTCTTACTTAATTTTTTTTACTTAATTGGTCATTACAACCCTGCAGTCAGGATTATTGACCTAGTTTCTCACACTACTTATGTTGTGTGTGTTAATATTATACATGAGTAGCGGGACCTACAGTTTAAAGTCGACTCCGAATGACAGATTTTTGAGAAACTTTTCATGGCAATTTTATTTTTACTCTCAGAGTTTTTGCCAGAAATCTGCTGAGAAGAAATCGCCGAAGAAATATATTTTTTGTATTTTATTTTGATGTCTGGCCTGGGACTCGAACCCTGACTTTACGTCTAATAAGCCAGCACACTATCTACTAGACTACGGCGAACCCCAATTGCAAATAATTATCAATTTTAAAAGTACATCCAGTTTCTTATTAAGAAAAATTATATGCAACATAAAATTTCGTTTGTTTTATACTAGAAGCGTGCACAAGAGATGAAAATGGAAATTCTTTAATATTGAAATACAAAAAACAATGAAGCATAAAATACACGAATACCCCGGTTTGCGTTGCCTTGTTCTGCTTCGAAGTTGGGTCTTTTAAAAATTTCTGTGATTTCGAAGTTGCATCGTTTTTGTTTCAGTTTGCGTCGCATATTTCGTAGTTGCGTCGTTAGTGCTTCGATTTGCGTCGTTAATACGAAAATGTTTGTATAAAGCTAAAACAGAAAAAGGTTATTTCCCATTTAAATCTAGTGCAAATTCGAAGTTGTATCTTTTTAAAATTTCTTTGCAATGTTTTTTTTTTTTGCATTACTCCAATGAATTGTTATATTTTTACAATAATAAAACCTATTAAAAAAAAATTAAATATTTTTTATTGTAAAATCTATTTTTTCAGCTAAAATTATGAATCTCGGAACCAATTAAATGAAAATCAATACAAATATATGGAAAATCGTGCTTCGTTTCGGTTTGCGTCGCGTTTCTTCAGGTACTATTAGCGACGCAAACCGGGGTATTAGTGTTTACATTTTTGATATTTCTAAAAAAAGAATTTTTAAAAAATATTTTTTTAAAAGTACTTTTAAAAAAGTATTTTTAAGAAGTACTCTTTAAAAAAATTCTTTTGAAAAAGGTACATTAAAAAAAGTACTTTTGAAAAGAGTTCTTTTTTTAAAAAGGTTTTTTTAATAGTTTTTAAAAATTACATTTTAAAAGTACTTTTTAAGAGAAAGCCTCTGAAAGTACCTTCTAAAAGGAGTTTTTTTTATATAAAACCAGCACTCAGGGGATGGACCCTACTCGTGCAGTGCATTGTGCAGGTTTAGCAAAGGTGGAAAGAGAGAAGATGCGAACGGCAAGGAAAGGAGACAGTCTACAGCAATTGTTCCCAAGAATCCCATAGTTTCTCACACTTATTACAATATTGCTTTAAACTAGTACTTTTGAAAAGAGAATTAAAAAAAAAGTGCTTCAAAAAATACTTAAGCCGGCCAAAATCTTAACAAATTTTTTTTAAATTTTTATTAATTCTATTCCTTGGGTTTGAAAAGTACCATTTTAAACAGGTAATGTAGAAATTTTAGTTACACTTCTTCAATTCATATAATGATTCCACGGTCATGTCCTGATGGGATGTAGAAAACACTTGAATAATCCGAACATTGCTTTAGTTAAGTATCAATACCCTAGCCAATATGTAAACTAATATTCGTAGTTACCTAGCTACTAACGCATCATGGTATCAACAAAGTACCAAAAATCCTTGTCATCAATCCGTGTATTCCTGATATTCTCAAAACTCAAAATATCAATATTTTGATGTGATTCACCTCAATTGGAGATTTCACTGTTAATGAACTCAAAAGAGGCATCCTCTGCCATCTAAACCTAATCTGAATTAGCCAATATCTGATAAGGACTTTCTTTTCATTGTAATATTGTATTAAAGTTTTTACGCCACTCATGATGTGTACGTTACTTTTATTCAACTTAAGTCAACTCAGAACAATAGATCTTTGAGAAACTTTTCAGAGTTTTTGCCAGAAGACTGTCGAGAAGAAATCGCCAAGACAAATATTTTTTTTGTGTATTGTTTCGTTCGGGTTTGAACCAAGGCTTCTCGTCTATATACTAGACTTTGACGACTTCATGATGTACACAAGTAGGTTATCTTTGCCTGATATTGGATAACATTTATGCCAGTTCAGAACCCATTAAATATCAGGTAAGCTTCTTCGGGCCCGCCATCTAACGTTTTTTTTTCAACTAGTGCTTATTTCGTGAATGGTAACACTTAGCTCATGTCTGATTTGACAGATAATTAGTTTTATTCTTCCGCTGAACGAATATGGTTGCGTGTACGCGTTTTCGCTTCGTTAAGTGGGCCTGCGATCGACTTAACAGAAGATACTGATTTGACAGATAATTAGTTTTATCCTTCTGCTGAATGAACGACCATGCAATGCATTTTCGCTTCGTTAAGTGGGCCTGCGATCGACTTACAGAAGATGCCGATTTTGGCGAAAAAAAAAATCATCTTTTCAGATGAAGCTCATTTTGATCTTGGCGGGTATGTAAACAAGCAAAATTGTCTCATTTGGGGGGGGCATAGAAAACCCGCATGCGTGCATTGAAAAGCCGACGCACCAAATCGAGTCACTGTTTGGTGCGGCTATCGTTATCGGATCATGTTGAAAGAATTTTTATTTACAAAAATTGATAAGGAGGATATTGACAACATTTGCGCCCTGTTTTTGAAGATCGCATTATCAGCCGCAGAGCTAATGTCGTTTGACCACCTCGGAACTGCGATTTTACACCGTTGGACTATTATTTGTGGGGTGCCGTCCAAGATAAGTGTTACGCCAACAAGCTAGAGACATTTGACGCTTTAAAGAACAATATTCGTGAAGACATTGGTGAAATACAGCTGCACACAATCGATAATGTGCTTAAAAATTGGACCGATCGTGTAGGCTACTGGATGGCCAGCCGAGGCCGCCTTTTGAATGAAATTATTTTCCATTATTAACCGGAAGGATTGTAGTTTCAGATAAAAAAAAGAAATTTGAGAAAATATTCAGAAGTTTTTTTTAAAGAATTTTTTAAAAAAGAAAGTTATTTGGCGGAAACTTTAAGCTTTTATTCATTAGTCTGATGTAAAAGAGGTCCCTGGTATTGTTTCGAGAAATTACTACACCTGTTTGAAATTCTTGATTGGCAATAAACGATTTAGGTTTGTAGTGATATTGCGCAGATGACAAGTATAAGAGATTTTGAGAGGACAAAGTTTTTCGCCGTGGTCTATTACTAGATATTCGTCTGTTGGCTTACTAGACGAAAGGCTCGAGTTCGAATCCCAGGTTAGACATCAAAACGAAAATATGAAAATATTTCTTCGGCGACTTCCTCTCAGCAGATTTCTGGCAAAGACTCTGAGAGTAAAAATTGCCATAAAAAGCTTCTCAAAAATCTGTCGTTCGAAGTCGACTTTAAACTGTAGGTCCCGTCACTCATGTATAAAATTAACGTACACAATACGAGTAGTGTGAGAAGCAAGGACGTTGTACAATGGGTCAATTCTCGACCTCTGGGTACTGTATTTGTCACAGTTGACAAGTTCACGTCCTCTAACCTAACCTAACCTAAGTTTTCTCACTCTCCATCTTTAGATGCATATCATTTTCAAAAAGTAGCCGGATCTTCGTTTATATTAAAGTTAGAACTTATAATAGTTTGAGGCCTAAATATTTTAGAAAATCAATTTTTTTTGTTTAACAACCAAAATTTGTAAAACTTATTTTAAAAATCCCGCAAAATAATAATAAACTTTTAAATTTATTACAAAATTATATCTTTAATCATCATCTGTTAACTTTTATCACTCATTGTAAATGCGTCAAGTAGCTCGATATGTTTAAGCAGAAAAATAAAAAAACAAAAAATGAATAAATGAGAGCAGTGGGTGTTCAAAATTTGAACAGAAATTCAAAATAATAATAAAATTTGAAAATTTATTACAATATAATTTAGAAAATATATGAAATACACATACACATACATACATGCAAACATAAATACACATGTACTTATATTCTTACAATAAAATTTATTTTAGATAATCTATCAATAAATAAATAAATTAATATTAACAAGCACTGTAGGCTACCATTTTACAGGCATGTAGTAGGGAAACATGACGAAAATAATTTCATTTTTTTTCTAAATTAAAAAGAAAAAATAAAAACAAAAATAAAAACAAATGATTTTTCAACCCTCTAATTTAAAGGCCAAATTCATGGACAAAGTCATTAGAAATTTTATTTTGACTTCTATTGCTTGAATGCTTAAATTAAATAGCATTAGACGTCAAATTAGCCGGCCATTGAGTAAATATTGCAAAAAAGAAACAAACGAAAAAAAAAATCAATCAATTTCAATTAAATGAGGCGAGAATATTAAATTAGAAATTAAATTTTGAAAAATTATTGAAGGATGATTGGGAATGTAACGTTAATTCTTAAAAGGGGCGGGGCTAATAACATAAATGTGGAAAAAATCTAACCTTAATTGGGCATTAAAGACATTTTTGCCAGGTGCTACTGAATGTATCAAAGATAGGCAAAATCGTAAGCAATACATAAGATACCAGATCGGCTATTGCATGCAGAATACGGCAAAACTAATACTCTACAACACGCATCCTTCTTGTGCTACCTTATGGCGCAGAAGCATGAACACTATTAAGCACTGATGCAGCAGCCTTAAAAGTATTCGACAGAACTGTTCAACAAAAGATATTCGATTTAATGGGGATGATTTTAACATTCAATTCAACAATGATTTCTATAAAGTTCTTAACGAATTGGACGTTTTTCAGGGTATTAACAACCAGTGACTGGTTCTGGCTCGGCCATGTCGTTCAAATGGTCGAGGATGCTCTGGCAAAACGGATATTTGATACAAGAAATTGCGAAACTCGGGGAAGAGGATGACCTTTTTGGCATTGGAAGGACCAAGTCGAAGAAGCCCAGGCATTAGTTGATGTGACCTACTAACGAAGGCGCGCAGTAAACAGAGGTGCTCGGAAGGATGTCATTACAACCCTTCAGTCAGGATTATTAACCTAGTTTCTCACACTACTTATGTTGTGTGTATTAATTTTATACATAAGTGGCGGGACCTACAGTTTAAAGTCGACTCCGAACGGACAGATTTTGAGAAACTTTTCATTGCAATTTTATTTCTACTCTCAGAGTTTTTGCCAGAAATCTGCTGAGAAGAAATAGCCAAAAAAATACTTTTTGTAATCTCTTTTGATGTCTGGCCTGGGTCTCGAACCCTGGCTTTACGTCTAATAAGCCAGCACTCTACTTACTAGACCACGGCGACTTCAAGGATGTGTTAAAACAGATCGAAATCAGATAATCCGATTTTTAATGGCCTATTAAGTAAGGAAGTATACTTTTTTTGTTGCCAAACGGTTGGCTCTAAATATGGAGATAGGACGAGATAGGGTCGTTATATAGAAGGACCAGAAACTAGACTAGTGTCGCCTGTTACCGAACCAAGAAGCAATATTACGCTGGAAGAAGCTAAAGAAGTTTGTTAACGATACAGATTTCTTATAGAAAATAAAGTTTGTATGCCTTAAGGGCGGCTTACAAGCCCTTCAACCTATATGTCTATACTTTTATATGGGACTACATATAAAAAGTTTCTGAGCGGGGAAACTGCCTAATTAAAAACCCATATTCAGTTAATGTTTTCGTCGACATATGGCACAAAATGTAAGGAAAAGTCGTCAGAAACTAACAAATTTACGAAAAGGTACAAATTTACCAAAAAGGAACATAATTTTAATGAAACAGAATGATCAAGAGTAGCATTTGACTCTGGTTTTCTACGTATAACTCGTATAAATCGAATTTCGTAGACCGAGCGATTGCTGTATTTGATTACTTAAGAACTATATTATTAGGAGATGTAGCCGCCATATAGTCTAGTAGGTATTATGTGTGGCTTATTAAACAAAAGCAGGGTTCGAGCCCCAGGGAAAGGCATCAAAACGAAATATGAAAAAAACAAATATTTCGGCGATTTCCTCTCACCTGATTTGTGGCAAAAACTCTGAGAGTAAATAAAAATTGCCATGAAAAGTTTCTCAAAAATCTATCGTTCGTAGTTGACCTTAAGCTGTAAGTACCCGGCACTCATGTATAGGATTAACACAAGCACATCAGCACAGTGTTGTAAAAAGGGTCCTAATACTGACAGAAGGGTTGTAATGACCAATTCTGTATGTATGTATGTATTATTAGGAGATTTGATGTTTGAAATCTAATTACGGATTTTAAGTAGAAACCTTAAAGCGCCAAAATCCTATACAGAGTAAGCGGTAGTATTTATGTTGAGAGTGTCCACACCAGACTAAACAGCCTTGACACTACAAGGTTTTCCACGCGGAGCCATGTAGAAAGCATCTAGTGAAATACCTATTGGCCTGCTGGCATTTGAGCGAAAAAAATCTTGGAGAACGAAGGGGGAAAATCTTCCCATTAGTAGCGCAGATCTCAAACTCTACGGCGATGGCAAAGTAGATGGAGCAAGGAAACATACAGAAAATGGACTTATAAACTTATTCCGTCTATAGAGGCATGGATGCGAAGAAACTTTGGGGAAACTAACTATTTTCTGACCCAGTTTCTTTCCGGTCATGGTTATTTCTGAAAATACCTATACCGTATGGCCAAGGTGACTGATCCTGGATGCATAAAGCAAATTGGTGAATTTACACTCGACACCATTGTGGATGCAATGCTCGAAAACGTGACGAAATGGAACGCTGTGAGAATGTACGTTGAATATGTACTCCGCAGAAAGAAGTTCGACTTTGACACAATACAACGGAATGATACATGAGAAGACGAGCCAATAGCATGAAGTTGGCTTCAAATATGGCGTACCCAGACGTGGCAGAGTAGACAACGGTCCTTAACTGGACGTCGTTCTGGGCCCTTCCCAAAGTAATGCAGATAGCCGTCCCGGGAAGGGAGTATCCCCAGAAGGAGGAGGGATTGTTTTAGTGGAAGCACCATTTGATGCAGCTGACGACGGTCACTGCAAGTGCGGAGGCATTTTGAACCCTACTTCACACGCCAAAAAAAAAAAAATGTGGAAAGCATCACAATGTTTTATTGGCTAATGGGAATTTAACTTAAAATCCTTTGATTTATTCGCACAACCAGGCTGCGAGCAAATCTCATACGAATTTCACCTCGACGTCCGTCATCGGCCATTAAGTGTCGGGTATTTCTCAGATTAATTTCGGATCATTCAAAGAATTTTTATATGAGTTTTCAAACATAGAGACATCATTGGAGAGTGTATTACTGATGAACGTAGTCTAGTACTGATTGACGTAGTCTAGTAGGTCTAGTAGGCATTGTGTTGGCTTATTAGACGTAAAACCAGGGCTCGAGTCCAAGGGTGGATATCAAAACAAATTACAAAAAATAGTTTTTCAGCGATTTTTTCTCAGCAGATTTCTAGCAAAAACTCTGAGAGTAAATAAAAACCTGCCAAGAAAAGTTTCTTAAAAAAAATCTGTCGTTAGGAGTCGTCTTTACACTGTAGGTCCCGCCATTTAGGTATAAAAATTAACACGCACAACATTAGTGGTGTGAGAAACTAGGTCAATAATCCTGGCTGAAAAGTTGCAATGAGCAATTATGTGTGTATGTATGTATGATGAACAGGATCGGGCTGGTAAAGGACTCTGTTTCTTCCTTCCTCAGATCGACTTTTGCAGGAACTATGGATCTGGGGAGGAAAACGCATGACGTGGGGTCTTAAGTCTTCTTATGCCGTAATAAATGACTCACTTATGTATGACATAAACAATAATCACATGATTTTAAATTATTATTGTGAGACAAAAGAAAGAAAAAGAAAAAAGAAATTAAATTTTAATCGTATAAACTTTTCAATTACTTTGAGTGAGGGAATAACAATTCCCCTCTTTTTTTGCTAAAACTTTTCTTATTTTTACGGGTTTTTACTTTCTCTCATAACCATAACGTAAATGCATGTAGCTTAAGAGTTTAAAGAGCGTGTGTTTATGAGTGTAAGTATGAGTGTGTATGAGTGTAAGAGATTAATTGTTTTTAATTTTCTAAATAAACCCACCGTTGTTGTAGTTCTTTTCTTTTTCCATTTTGAAGTTGTTGTTGTGGTTGTCTCCTCTTCAATAATTTCGGCATCAGCCATGTTTTTATTTTTGTTGTGTGCTGATGTGTGTGAGTAGGTACAGGAGAGAGAGTGTAAGTGAGACTGAGAGATTAACAGTTGATTTAAATATAAAAGAGAGTGTTTTATTATGCCCGATAACTGTAACAGAACATATGTATGTTTGTGTGTGTGTGTGTTTAAACAATAAAAATGAGAAAGTGCTGGTGCTGGTGCTTGTGTTGTTGTTCTGTTTTTGTTTTCTTAAGAAATTTAAGCCCTTTTTTATGGCTGTAACTGCTATTGTAAATGATTTATGACAAGCAAGAGAAACTTGGTTTGTTACTTTATTTTTCTCTTTATTTTTTTATACTTTTTCTCTCTCTTCTCTGCTTTGTTTTGAATTGTTTAACTTTGTATGGCACTTGTTGTTTGTAGAAGATATTCCACAAATTAATTTTTCTTTCTTTATTTTTTTGGAAAACTTTTACAAAGAATTTCTTTTCTTTTTTGTTTTTTCGCTTCACTTTCTTTTCATTTATTAACTTGGCTTTAAATATTTACTTTTAAAAATTTTTCTTGCTTTAATAATTTTTTTTTTATTTTCTTTTGTGTTTAATTATCGTATTATTATGATATCGTTGATGTTTTATTAGAATATTTCTATAAAATTCAAAATTTTTCATTATTTTCTTTATAATTTAACATTTTTTTTTAAATTTTCAAAATTATTTTCAAAATTATTTTCAAAATTATTTTCAAAATTAACAAAATCTAGAGAAAACATAAGAAAAAAAAATTATCACTTTTTAATTTCTTATAATTTTAACACGGTTTTATTTATTTTATTTTATTATTATTTTTATTATTATTTCACTTTGTTTTTTTAAATTTTCAACTCATAATTTTATTTATTTTTATTCATTTTCACGCACGTATTAACCATAAAATCTTAAACATTTTATTTCATTGTCTGTCTATATAAACATTGCGATATATTTGGGTCATAAAAAAAAAATTTGTTTATGATTTCAAAAAGCCATATTCCCGTTTAAATAATTGAAAATATTAAATTTAATAAATAATAATAATTTGTTTTTACTTTTGTTTTCTAAGAAAAAAAATATACAATTTATTAGAAATAGAAGGACAAAATTATGAATTTTTAGAAAATATATTTATTGAGATATTTTGAATTTAAATATCCTTTACGAAACCTCTTTACTTCCCATTTTTTGTTAATTTCATTCGTTTAAAGTGCATAGGCAGCAGTTCTGCTTTCCATTCCCTATATTTCTTTGGCTTTGTTTAATAAATTTTACTCAGAAAGTAGGTGACAAGTTTACAATAAAATATACTAGAACGAAAGGGTTGCCCTTTAATATAGAAACAATATTCTCTTTCATAATCGAGTGACTTTTTAGTGATTGTCTATAGAGAATAAAGCTGTGAGAAAATTTGAATAGACTTCGTGAACAGGTGCTATTTTACATATAAAGTAGAACTGATCATGTCCTATTGTAGACATCTTGGTCTAGTTGGCAATGTATTGGCTTGTTAGACATGAAGCCACGGTTTAAACTCCAGCTCAGATATCTCAAAACGAAGCATTCTAAATATAGATCTTCGAAGATTTCTGACAAAATGACAAGTTTCCCAAAAAAAAATTTGTCGTTTAGAATCGACTTTAAACTTTAGGTGCCGTCACTCATGTATAAAATTCACATACACAACATAAATAATGTGAGAAGCTTGGTCGGAATCTGACTGAATTCTTACGGCCAACTATATGCGTATGTATGTATGTAGGTATAAATCGTACGTCAACTTTGAATCTCTGGACTAAAGTTTCGTAAACTCTCAGCATCAATAATTTTTTCAGGACAAATAATTTGTTCAGACAGTAGGAGGAAATCTAGTTTAAAATCCAAAGAACAATTTAATGCGTTCGTTTCCCTAAAACAAGCAACTTATGTATGTAACGTTGAGGACGCCGTAGTTTAGTAGGTAGTGTGTTGGCTGATTAGATGTAAAGCCCGGGTTCTATCCCAGATCTGGCAGAAAAACGAAAATATGAACAAATTTTTGCCTCTCAGCAGATATCAAACAATATTAACATAGAGAATATCTTGCTATTAACACTTCAATTGGATATACAGACAGGTTTTGTCCTCTTGAAAATAAACAACGAATGGTAAAAGACAGTCAAGTAGTCAAACAGTCATAAGAGCTTCAGTATTACAATTTTGCGCATGTGTATGAACGCTACTATTCGGAAGTGAAACTAAGCTTATACAATTATGCATAAGCTGCAGATATAAGCCGGCTAGTGCCCCTAAGGCATATTCACGATAATGCGTCTCTATACCACCAATAACATCGATTTCTTGAAGTTGAGGTCGCTGTGGTCTCGTAGGTAGTGTGCTGGCTTATTAGGCGTGAAGTCAGGGTTCGAGTCCTAGGCCAGACATCAAAATAAAATACAAAAAAAGTATTTTTTCCGCGATTTCAGGAGATTTCTGGCAAAAACTCTGGGAGTAAATAAAATTGCCATGAAAAGTTTCTCAAAAATCTGTCTTTTGGAGTGGACTTTAAATTGTAGATCCCGCCACTTATGTATAAAATTAACACACAAGACATAAGTGCTGCGAGATGAAAGGACGTAATCCTGCGTGGAGGGTTGTAGTGGACAATTATGTATGTATGTATGATCTTCAAACCAAAGCCGTCTTACATTTTGTTTCCATTGTTAATGGATTGTCGGACTCTATTACGTGATGTCATGTTTGAAACCCCAAAATTGCGATGAAAAGCCAATGAAAAACCTGTCGTTCGGAGTCAAATATAACTGTAAGTCCCGGCACTCATGAATAAAATTGACACACGCCGGTTGAAGGGTTGTAATGGCCAATAATTTATGTTGGCCATTGTAATAGTTGAAGTCGCCGTGGTCTAGTGGGTAGTGTGTTGGCTTATTAGACAAAAGGCCCGGGTTCGAATCCCAGGTAAGACATCAAAACGAAAAAATATTTCTTCGGCGACTTCCTCTCAGCAGATTTCTGGCAAAGACTCTGAGAGTAAAAATTGCCATGAAAAGCTTCTCAAAGTCTGTCGTTCGGAGTCGACTTTAAACTGTAGGTCCCGCCACTCATGTATAAAATTAGCACACACAACATAAGTGGTGTGAGAAGCTAGGTCGTAATCCTGACTGAAGGGTTGTAATGGCCAATTATGTATGTATGTTAACAGATTGTCGGACTCTATTATCTGTGTTGGGTTATTACACGTGAGGTCACGTGTAAGAAATCTATGAGAAAATAAAATTGCGATGAAAAGCCAATTAAAAATCTGTCGTTCGGAGTCGAATATAACTGTCCCGGCCATCAGGAATAAAATTGACACACTCCGGTTGAAGGGTTGTAATGGCCAATAATTTATGTTGGCCATTATAATACTTTAGTCCAGATTATGGCCTTATGCTGTGTGTACTATTCAAAAATTGCTTGACCAAGTGTTTAACATCAAGGGAGGACTGTAGACCTGAAAATATTATTCATGGCTATAAGTAGTTAATCGCAGAAAACTGTTGAAAGGAATTTGTCGAAAGCACATTTTATTTACAAGAAATCAAAGCTAAGGTTTGTATTCTCAAGCTCTACTCTTATTCACCGACAAACTACTCTCCAGGCTACAATATATCTTGAAGACTTTTATATTTTCCATGTACTACTACTTGATTGAAACTGAAGACATAAAGCAACAAATGAATGGATAACCTTTCCTTTTGTATAAAATTATCAAAGGTTGAATAACATTGAATTGAATTTAAATTCAATTATTTCAATCAAATACAAAACGAATCATAAAATTTTTTTGTGTACAGATAGGTACACCGTAACGTATGAGCGAGAAAAAAGTTTAATTGGCTAATGGGGCGTATGAGTGTTAAGATTTTAATACCATACATCCGAGTGAGGGTGTACGTGTTGGGATTATTTATTAAATAATTTTTTTTAAACAGCAGGGATTAATAATAAAATACGAAAATTTGATTTTAAATTTTTGAAAATAATTTTTTTTCTGCTTTTTTTTCCTTTAAATTCGAAAGCTTTTGAATTTAAATTTCTTAAAATTTTTCTTAATGGATTAGCAGAGATGCCGGAAATGAAAATAAAAATTTATTTATTTATAATTAATTTAAGCAGAATATTATTTTTTTTATTTAGTTTTAATTCTTTTTATTGTATTTTTTTTTTTTTGTTTTGAACTTGAATTTTAATTTTTAAAACTTTTTTTCTTTAATTTCTGTAAGTCCTTGATATTAGGTTTTATTTTTATTTTTTATTTATTTTCCATTATTTTTTGTTTTCCATTTTTTTAAGCGTGATCATAAATATTTTAGATTTTGTTTTTAATTTTTAAAAAAATTTTATTTTGTTTTTTATTGTTTTTATTAAAAAAAATATTATGTGTCTGCAAATATTCTATTTGGCACATGCAAGAAGAGAAAACTAAATGGCCAGTCAATTTATTATTAAAAATAGAATTAAAATATAGAAGAGAAACTAAAATAATAAAAAAAAAAATTTTTTAAAAAACTAAAGACAGTTTTTTGGAATGCGTAAACACATGAGTCATGCACGTGTTTGGATAAAAAAAAAAATAATAAATAAAATAAAAATAATAAAAAGTTTATTTTAATTCAAACTCGATTATGAGAATACTCTTTATTAAATTGAATTTGGTTGATGTACGGCAACACTTGCCAATTACGGGCTAAAAATTCTTAAAGTCTTACAGTCCCTGCTGTTTCAATTCATATGCAGTAAAATGCTTTCCCTTTATCCGTAAAAAATCTAAATCACTTGGATGGATAAATATTTCAAATAAAATTGTTCTAAGAAACATTGTCCATTTGCAAGTACAAATAGCCAGTTTTTTGTACATTTTTGTATACACAGCTACAGAAATTCCATCAGAATTCTTAATGATTTGTAAGAAAAACTCTTAAAGAACTCATTAAGGCCTTTCCCTCCCCAGTACATACAATACGTAACTGATAATTAAAATCCCTCAGTCTGGATTACGATCTAGCTTCTCACATTACTTCATTTACTTTATATATGGGTGAGGGGGCCTACAGCTTACAGTCGACTCCCGATGACAGATTTTTTTGAGAATCTTAAATTTTTTTATTTCCTCTCAGAGTTTTTGCCAGAAATCTACAGTCGCCTAAGGAATTTATGTTCAGATTTCTTTTCGTTGGACATGTCTGACCTGAGGCTTAAATCATGACCTCATCTTTAATAAGCCAGCACACTAGCCACTATACTACTTCGACTTCATAAGGACTTTTTAATTGTTTCTTTTCAAGCAACTTACTTGGAAATTCACACTAACTTTGATTACAAAGCAGCATCAATTTTGACCAAAAGCATCATTTAGGTTTAGTGTTGAGAAACTTATGGTCATAGCTTCCCCAACAGGAAAGAATCTGAGCACCAATTCAGATGGAAATTGAAATATTTTAATATCAGTGGAGTACTTAAAAAAAAAATTGTTTCCTTCTGGAGAAAACAATTTTCATTTTCAGATAACCGTAGACGTATGCTAACCGTAGACCATGGATTGGTTGGTTGGTTAGAAATTTGGAGAGGTAAATTACTACGTTACACAGATGCTATCGGGTCACGGATATTTTAGGAAATATCTGCACAAAATGGGCAAGACCGCCTCCCCTTACTGCCTCTATGAGGAAGGGGTAGTAATTAATGATGCAGAGCACACTGTTTTCGAATGTGCACACTGGCAGAGCTATCGCTCTGTATTAGCCTTAATAACTTATCGCGCCCGCTAACATTTTCGGGATTATAATTGCGCGCAGGGATAATTGGGCCTCATTTTCGAATTACGTGAAGCATTCTAAGATTAAAGAAGATCTTGAGGCTGCGAAACATATCGGTACGCCGGCATAGATGATGCTGGCACTCATGTCAAACGAGATTCGAAAAAGGGATCTGGATGAAAGGAAACTTTAGATACGCAATCCGGATGCAAATATGAGCACGCAGGGGTCTAAGGGCCAAAAGAACTCCACTCCGAAGCAATACCACTGTAGTTCCAGAGATTTAGTGGGTGAGGGCCCATACACAGAGGATGTGACGACTTCCTCTATGGTGCGGTTAGGTATATTTACCTCTCCTTGGCGTAGAAAAAAAAACATTTTTTATAACGCTACGACCTAGATTGCCAAACCATCTATGATGTTTATCAGAGATCAGCAATAAGTATTCAAAACGATGAGTACGTTCGAGTCATACTTATTCATCATTTTTGGTACAATGGGTCAATTTCGACCTCCGGGTACTGTGCTTGTCTTGACCGACAGGTGCACGTCCTCTAACCTATTCATTCATACTTATTTTAATATCATACTCATACTACTCATACTCAAAGTTGAAAGTGCTCGTCATATTCATACTTAAAAATACGCATGATGCTATTGACTTCGACTCGTCTCTACTTAACATTTACACGAAGAACAAAATAAGTATGATTCGCATACGAGAACTGCAATACTCACAAAAAGATTGTGTGTATGCTTTGCTTGTTGTCTTTGTCTTTCCTTTCTTCTTTGTTTGTATAGGCAACAACAATAAAGGCTGTAAATTTTGATGAATGATTCGAATCACTAATAATTATTATGAATTATGAATGATTCGAATCGCAAGAATGACTTATAAGTATTTTCCTAAATTTATGAATCAGAATGAGTAGGCCTATGAATCAAAAAATATTTCGAATGTTGTGAGATTGATGTCAAGGTTGTACTCATACTCATTGCAACTTGTACTTATAAATCAATTTTGTAACGAGTACAAATGAATCAGAGTATTTGAATTTCAATTCTGTTGCTTCACTCATTCTCCAAATTGCATGAGTGCTTATGAGTAGCGGAAAATCGATTGATTGCTGATCTCAAGCCGATTTGTCAAACTATTTCAAGGTAATTGGCTACTCTCATAGAGGAAGTTATTGTTCTGTTATTCCAGACACTCCGGCGATACGAATATTATCTTAAGTATCTTGTGATACGACCTACAAGTACGAGTGCTTGCTGAAGCATATGTATCCGTAAGTAAGTTATTTCGTAGATATTTCATATGTTTAGTGAATAATGGCGTCGAATGAATCGTAAACTACTGCTTAACTATATTGCAACGTAAATGTAATGGCTTTACTATGTCGTACATATGAGGAAGAGTGGTTTATCAACTATCCAAGATCTTGAAATTGGATTCTAATTATGTTTAGAAACCAACTGGTTGTGACTGATGATTAAACCACTACTGAACTTATGATATGCTTTGAATAATGTTGTAATTCAAACTGAAGGGTTGTAATGAGAAAGTGTATATTGGGGATGCCAATCGGGAAATCCCGAATTCCGATATTCCGGGATTTTCGGGATTCACTAATCCCGAATTCTTGGATTGTTAAAAACTTATCCCGGGATTTTTGGGAATGTATTTTGATCCTGCAAAAGGTTTAAAAACGAAAATTCTATATCACTTGACTTTGATAATAGCATCTCAGATGAGAAAAACCCAACTTCCATTGCTAATAGGTCAGTTGATGCCCTCGGGATCAGGATTACAAAATCCCGAATCCCGGGATTTTTAAAAATCGATCCTGTTTGGCATCCCTAGTATGTATGTATGCTTACTTTAACAATGGGGTCCTGATCTCAAATTATTAAAAATTATCTTGAAAAGCAAACAATTTTTAGCAAAATTCATGAAAGAAAGTTCATGAAAATTAAAAATATTTCCTTTTCTATACGAAATTATTAAAATTAAAATTTTTTGTTTGTTTTACAATGAAATAATTCTATGTCGTGATTGGTTTTTGGTTGTAAATCCATCGTTGGCTGTGGTCAAGTCGATAAAATAATTTTAAATAATTAGGCTTCACATGAGTGAAATTAGTTTTCTATGGAACAGTGAAATTATTTTGCGATTTTCATTTTCTATGCCAGTATTTTCTTTTTCTTTAAACAATTCCAAAAGAAAGAAAGAAAAGCAAGAAAAATACGAACAAAATATTTAAAAGATTTGAGTCACCATTAAAAGAACTCGTGTTTTTCGTTTTGGTTTTGCTTTTACAATAAAAAGTTATTATTATTGGTGGTATGAATAAATATTTATTTATTTTTCTATTTATTTATTTTTAAAATAAATACTTTTTGAAATCAGAAATTTATATTTTCATTTAAACAATCATACCATCGTACGTACGTATAAATATTGTTTCGATTCTTTGTTATTTTTTTTTTTTTTCTGATTTTCATTTCATTTCATCATGCAAATAAATATTCATGTGGCGTACATTATCATTCATATAAATGAGTATAAATGTACATAAATGACTCATGTCAAATAAGTAAATCATTTCAATTTCAATAAGCCTTTTCAAAAAATAAATACAAAATTAAACAAAACTTTTAAAAATAAGCAAGGATTTCATAGTTTTAATACCACAATGTGGTAGAAGCAGGCATTAAATTTGAAAAAAAAAACAGCTTTAAACCAAAAACCTATCACGGGTATTATTTTCACTGTCAATAAAGGCCATGAAGTATTTTTTATTTTTTATTTTTCAATTTAAATTTATTTTTTATTTTTTATTTTTCAATTTAAATTTATTTTATAAATTATTATTGACAAATCTGTAAAGCTTTTTTTATTAACATTGGAAAAATAAATGAAAATTTTTAATGTCAGGAAGGCATTATGAATCAATTTAACGCAGCAAAAAAACAAAAAAATTTATGAATTTTCCTAAACCTGTACAATGCACTGCATGAATAGGGGCCATCCCCTGATTTTAAATCTGTAATTATTAAACAATTTTTTATTTTTGTTTTAAATGAAATATCAATGAAACGAAAATGGGGACTAATTGGTGCTGATTATTTATGGATATGGACAGTGAAAGAGAGGAAGAGATTCCCTCATGTCTGTGTCAATCTCAATCATGGCCTGTCAATAGAAGTCGAATTGATCCTATGTTTTTCATTTTAAATTTATTTGACAAATTTATTAATCAATTTCACAAAGTTCCAGTTTAATTGTCATAGAGTTGAAATTTTTTCATCAAATGGTTTTAAGTTATTTTTTTTTAAAGCAGGTGTCCGCTGAAAAGTCTGAAACTTCAATTTCTCTCCAAAGCTATGTTAGGTTAGGTTAGGTAAGTACAAGTACAGTACTCGGTGGTCGAATTGACCCATTGTACTACGTCCTAGCTTGTCACACCACTTATGTTGTGTGCGTTAATTTTATGCATGAGTGGCGGGACCTACAGTTTTAAAGTCGACTCCGAACGACACATTTTTTGAGAAGCATTCCATGGCAATTTTTTTACTCTCAGAGTTTTTGCCAGAAATCTGCTGAGAGGAAGTCACCGAAAAATTATTTTCAAATTTTCTTTTTGATGTCTGACCTGGGATTCGAACTCGGGTCTTTCGTCTAATAAGCCAACACACTACCTACTAGACCACGGCGACCTCAAAAAGCTATGTTAAAAATAATGAAAATTCATTAGCAAACCAATGGTTTTCGAATCATAATAATTAAGAATATTGTGAATACTGGTTTAAATGGGCAATAAAACTCATGTGAAGCAAGCCAGGACATCTCTTAACTTTTTTTTATTAAACCAGCACTCAGGGGATGACCCCTACTCAGGCAGTGCATTGTGCAGGTTTAGGAAAGGTGGAAAGAGGGAAGATGCGAACGGTAAGGAAACGAGTTGCTACTGGTGACTATAAAATGGCCAGTGCCTTCACCATTAGATAGTCTACAGTCTACACACACTTATGCTGTGTGTCTTAATTTTATACAGAAGTGGCGGGACCTACAGTTTAAAGTCGACTCCGAACAACAGATTTTTGAGAAAATTTTCAAGAAGAGAATGAGAAAAATCGCCGAAAAATTCATTTTGCATTTTTTTTTAATTTTAATGTCTGACCTGGTTCTCAAACCCTGGCTTTACGTCTAATAAGCCAGCACACTACCTACTAGACTACGGCGGCCCCCAACTAAACTGGATTTGGACAACCTACTTGAAAAATAATAATAAAAAAAAACTTGTTTAATAAACCAGCGCCCTGGTAGTCTAGAGGGTAGTGTGCTAGACTATTAGCGTGAGGGTCGTAGGTTCGATACCCGCCAGAGGCTACCTACTAAACTACGGCGACTTCATATAGTGTGACAATAACATATAACAATAATAATATCGTATAAAGAAAAACATTCTGAATTTAAGACTAAGTGGAGCAGATTAATTAAAGCAACAACAGGTATACTAAGACCATCAGGTCAATAATGAAATGAGAACCAGTTCGATGATATGTTTTTGCTGTAAGGAATTGTAACGGACAGAGCAGCATGTTACTCCATCTTTTATTGCATTAAGATTAAAGCAAGTTAGGGGGATGGGATAGGAGTAGAAATATTCTTTTAGTTTCCCATGAATGCTAGGAAAACTTTTTATTTGCGCTTAAGCCAGTCAGGAAAAGGTAAGGAATTCGAAGGATAACATATTAGAATATATGGCAGGAAGCTGTCATATGAAACATATTGTTCAGATTTTTGTTTGTCGGAGACGTGGTTTCGGCTCAATGTTATATGCTACACTTCATATTGCAACCATAGAAAATATACAATATCAATAAGGATTATTACATAGGACACACCTGGTTCCTTTGATAAAGATTTAAATTACTTTGGCCTTGCGAATGCGAAAATTGGTCGTAATACTTTAACGATACCAAGAGGAAGCCATATAAGGAAGTATACATATGTATTTATATATATTGAAGTCGTCGTGGTCTAGTGGGTAGTGTGTTGGCTTATTAGACGAAGGGCCCGGGTTCGAATCCCAGGTCAGACATCAAAACGAAAAATATTTCTTCGGCGAATTCCTCTCAGCAGATTTCTGGCAAAGACTCTGAGAGAAAAAATTGCCATAAAAAGCTTCTCAAAAATCTGTCGTTCGGAGTCGACTTTAAACTGTAGGTCCCGCCACCCATGTATAAAATTAACGCACACAATACGAGTAGTGTGAGAAGCAAGGACGTTGTACAATGGGTCAATTCTCGACCTCTGGGTACTGTATTTGTCACAGTTGACAAGTTCACGTCCTCTAACCTAACCTAAGTTTTCTCACTCTCCATGTTTAGATGCATATCATTTTCAAAAAGTAACCGAATCTTCGTTTGTATTAGAGTTAGAACTTATAATAGTTTGAGGCTTAAATATTTTAGATTCGATATCAAATCAATTTTTTATGTTTAAGAACCAAAAACATTTAAAACTTATTTTAAAAATCCCGCAAAATAATAATACATTTTTAAATTTATTACAAAATTATACTTTCCATCATCAGCTGTTAACTTTTATCACTCATTGTAAATGCGTCAAGTAGCTCGATATGTTTAAGCCTCAAGAATTTTATAAATACATACACACATACATAATTGGCCATCACAACTCTTCAGTCAGGATTACGACCGAGCTTCTCACACCACTTATGTGTGCGTTAATTTTAAACAGAAGTGGTTGGACCTACAGTTTAAAGACGACTCCGAGCGACTGATTTTTTGAGAAACTTTTCAAGAAAGAGAATGAGAAGAAATCGCCGCAAAACTACTTTTTGTATTTTTTTTTTATTTTGATGTCTGGCCTGTGATTCGAACCCTGGCTTTACGTCTAATAAGCCTGCACATTACCTACTAGACCAATGAAGGTGCTTTTGAATATTTTTTTAAATCGAAAAGTCTTTAACAACAATTTCAAAAGGCATTATTGAAAGGCTTTTTACGATTAAGAAAATTTGTATGGCAAAAAATTAAGAAATTTAAAATTTTTTTTAGGTTTTTTTTTTGGGAATAAATATACTTTAGAAATTACTTAAAAGTTAGGACTCATTAAATTGTTTACTGCAAAACAATTTCGGTTTATTGCTATACTTTCACGACTTTCACGTCTAATTAAAAACCCTACAAATTTTTTTTTTTATGAATTTTATGCCACAATACTGTGGCATCCAAAAATCTGAAAGTAATTTTTAAAATAAAATTTTTTTTTTTATAATTTGGTTTATTGTTGTTGTGAATTTCAAAAAATTGTTGTTGAATTTTTTTTTTTTATAAAATTTTTTTTCATGTGGTTATTGTTGTTTGTAATTGTTGTTTAGATTTTATGGTTGGAAAATATTTTATGGATTTGTGTATTTGCGTGTGTTTATTTTGTTTTGTTGCATTTTTTTTAATGCAATTTTATGGTGGTTGTAGTTGTTGTTGTTATTACTGGTGTTTGTGTAATTTTTTTTAATTTTTTTGAAATATTGTTGCTATTTGGTTGATGGTTTTGTGTCACTGAAATGTCACAGCGTAATAAATGAATGCAAATATTTTCAAATGTGACATTTAAAAATAAAAAAAAATTTTTTTAATTTTTTTTAATATTTTTTAAAAACTTTTTTTTTTTTTGTTGGCTGTTTAATTTTTGTTTTCTGTTTTCTAATATATTTTGTGTTGTTAGTTATAAAAAAAAAATATTTTTTTTTTATATTTTTTAATAAATTTTTTTTTTTTTTTGTATTTTTATTAAAATATTTTTTTTTGTTTTCTAATATATTTTGTGTTGTTAGAGGTTGAATGTAAAAATTTTTATTTTCTTTTTTAAATTTTTTTTTTAAATTTTTTTTAAAAAATTTTTTTTTTAAATTTTGTGGTTTTTTGTAAATTAAAAAATTTTTTTCTTGTTGTTTTAATTTATTGTGTATGTAGATGTATGTATGTATGTATTGATTTTATGTGTATTTTTTTTTAAATTGCTTTGTTTGTTGTTGTTGTTTATTTTGTTGGTATATTTTCTTTTGTTTGTTTTTGTTTTTTTTTTTGTTTACTGTGTATGTGTTGTTGTTGTTGGTGTTGTTTATATTGTAAAATTATTATTCATAATCTTAATATTTATCCATAATTGGTAATATTTCCATAATTTTTTTTTGCGTTTTACAAAAATAGAAAAAATTTATTGCAAAAAAAAAAATCTGAATTTTTGTTTCTTTCTTTTTTTTTTCATAAAATCTATCTTTTTTTAAACTCTTAACGTTTTTATCTATTTTCTATAATTATGGCTACGCGAAAATCAAATTTTTCGTAACGCTCACTCACTAAAGAACTGCGAACGTATGCCGTGTTAAAGTTGTTTTTAGTTGGCGAAAAAGTAGCAACACTTTCCCAACTGAGAGCCATTCGGACAACAATCCTATTAGCTTGGATAGAAAAAAAAAGCTCAACCCCTCCCTATTCAACTCGCAATGAAACAAACAAACAAACAAATAATCAAGCAAACAACCAGACAACTAAACAGTCAGCTGTAGATCCAGCCTGCCTACTACTACTACAGGCAATGAAAAATGTACAGAAAAAAAGAAACCCCAAAAAATTTTTATTTTAAAAACTTAAGAGATTCGTTTCTTTATTTGATTTGTTTTCTATAAAGAGCTCTTTGTGTCGTTCTTTGTCGATCATTTCATTTCAAAATGTTTCTTCGTCTTCTTTTGATTTCCTTGCAGCTGATGAGCATTTTTCAATGAAAAAAAATTAAAAAAAAAAAAAAAAATTTACACTCATATAAGCAAAAGTCCCCTTAGATTCTTTGATACACACAAAAATAAAGAAATAAAAAATTTAAAAAAAAAACAGAAACGATATGAAATGATTAAAAATTCTTTTAATGATTTGAATGGACAGTTTATCTATACCAGACATTTTCTTTCGAATTTATTTTTAGCATTTTTGAGAGGGAAAATAAAAACTGTCAACATTAATGATGTTGAGTTATTAGACAGTCTTTCCATATTTTTCCGAAATCATTCTTTCGTTTTTTCTTTTTTTTTTTTAATTTCTTTATTACTTTGGATACTTTGGAATCAAAAAAAATAATTTTGGTTGCATTTATTTCTTCTAACAATAACTTGTACTACGAACCCTCAAATTCCAGTAATTTAATGAGACAATCTTTAGCACAAAGTAACAAAAAAAACAAAGATTTTCGAAGAGAAATGTTATGACTTTTGCTGACTGACGGCAACTAAAACAACGATGTCTGTATTTTATATGGGTACCGGTCCAGGGGCCCTAATCCCATGGTCCTCTTCGAACAAGGTGAAAATAATGCGTAGACCGATGCCCCTGCTTTTATGCTGCAAACACTGGCTATAGCCAGAAAGTAGGTACCAATTCGAAGTCATGCTATTTGGGCATGACCGCCCTCTTGTTTAGAAGAAGAATGAAGTCGCCATGGTCTAGTGGGTAGTGTGTTGGCTTATTAGACAAAAGGCCCGGGTTCGTATTCCAGGTCAGACATCAAAACGAAAAAATATTGCTTCGACGACTTCCTCTCAGAAGATTTCTGGCAAAGACTCTGTGAGTAAAAATTGCATGAAAAGCTTCTCAAAAATCTGTCGTTCAGAGCCGACTTTAAACTGTAGGTCCTGCCACTCATGTATAAAATTAACACACACAACATAAGTGGTGTGAGAAGCTAGGTCGTAATCCTGACTGAAGGGTTGTAATGGCCAATTATGTATGTATGTATGTGTGTATGTATGTACCGCCCCACCGTACTCGCGCACTCCCCGCGATTTGGGTCTAAACCACAGCCACCACGTGCTTCTCGAGGGGACCTCACCATTGCTAAGCAGGGACAAGTCACCCGTGGTACCAGATTAAAACCTCTGGCAGGCTTTGCAGGCAAGCAAGACCAGACTGCTGCCAGTTGAACCCCAAACAGTTTCTGACTGGTAGCAGCACCCTTAGTCGCCATTTACGACAAGTATGGTGATCACTGTGGTAGTATTCTCTACCCTCCAACACACGGGGAGGCAACTAAAACAACAGCATCAATGGGTACTCTAGCACTCTTTCTAATCTAGGTTTTATCCATCAACTGGAATTTATTTGTTTGCTTAACGACAACTCGCTGAAGTCGCTGTAGTCTAGTAGGTAGTGTGTTGGCTTATTAGTCGTAAACCTCGGTCCAAACCACAGGTCACACATCAATCTGAAAAACATGAAAATATTCGGTGACTTCTTTTCTGCAGATTTCTGGCAAAGATTCTGAGAGTAAATAAAACTGTCATGAAAAGCTTTTCAAAAATCTGTCGTTGAGAGTCAACTTTAAACTGTAGGTCCTATCACTCACGTATAAAATTAACACGCGCAACATGAGTGGCGTGAGAAACTAGGCCAATAATCCTGACTGAAAGGTTGTAATGACCAATTATGTGTATAAATGGATAGGGAGTGTATTGGCTTATTAGATGAGCTCTCTTGGTTCAATCCTTGGCTCAAACATTTTAAATAGAACGAAATATTAAAAAATATTTCTTTGGCGACAGTCTCTCAGCAGTTTTTTGACAAATTGTTTAAAAGTAAATACAATTGCTACGTAACTTTTCGTAGCAAATCTGTAACTTTACGTAGCAAATCTGTCAAAAATCTGTCGTTCGGAACCGACTTTAAACTGTAGGTCTTGCCACTCATGGATAATATTAACAAACATAATATGGGTGGTGTAGGAATTTGGGTTGTAAACCTGACTAAATGATTGAAATGATTAACTGAGAAGATAAGTAAGCGTATGGAATACTAAAATAATTGAAAATTATAACATTTTGTTACTATTTTATGAATATTTTCAAGTTTGTGATTAAATGCTCTCCTTTTTCATTGTATTTTAAAAATAATTTTTTAT
This sequence comes from Sarcophaga peregrina, assembly GCA_014635995.1. Lineage (NCBI taxonomy): Eukaryota > Metazoa > Arthropoda > Insecta > Diptera > Sarcophagidae > Sarcophaga > Sarcophaga peregrina. The sequence goes on along the minus strand of CM025789.1, from coordinate 22,070,714 downwards.
TTTATTTTATTTTTTAGATGAAAAACCATCATTTTAGTTTTTTTTTATAACTTTTAAACATTTTTGTTGTTGTATTTCTTATAACATTTATGTTGTTTTTTTTTATTTCAAAAAATTTTATCACTTTCCATACGATTATTAAAAATCACTGCCACTAACGTTGTATGAACTTCTTTAAATAAAATTTTACACTGTTTTTCGAAACAGAGAAATGCAACAAAAATTGTTTTTTTTAATTTTTAAAAATTCTTTAAAAGTCACTCGTACATTATCTTTCCGTATTTTTGAAACACTTTGAATTTTTTTTTTAATTCAAATTGACTTCTTATTGCCACAACACTTTGTTTTAAGAACTGAAAGTCATATCGTTCGGTTTGTTTTTGCTTTCAAATTAATTCATCAGAGTCTGAGTGCAAATGTGATGCTGTTGGTTAATACGAATTATACGCTATGCATAGCAAGAAAGACTAAGTATGTGCAACAAAAATTCACTACAACAATAATAACAACAACAACAATAATAATTTTAATAATTTATGGATATTTTTTGTTGTTGTTGTTTTTCTTTTGATGCGTAAATTAAAATAATTTTTGTTGTTTATTATACGTTAATAATGTTGATGAAACAATTTGAATTTCAAAAATTTTAAAATCTTGTTGCATTTACAGTTCATGCAATTGCAATCAACCTCTTGATATAATTTTTTTCTTTTATTTACACTTGATACAAATTTAACGGCCTTCGTAAAAGAGAATTAAAATTTATGTACTTGGGAAGAAGAAATCAATGTAGTCTAGTAGGTAGTGTGTAGGCGTATAAGCCGTGAGGGCAAGGTTCAAATCTCAGGACAGACATCAAAACGAAATTGTAAAAAAAATATTTCTTTGGCGACTACCTCTCAGCAGATTACTGGCAAAAAGCTGTGAGAGTGAAATAAAATTGTCATGAAAAGTTTTCTCAAAAATTTGTCGTTCGAAGTCGACTTTAAACTGTAGGTCCCGCCACTCATGTATAAAAGTAACGCTCATAACACGGGTGGTGTGAGAAGCTAGAACGTTGTACAATGTGTCAATTCGACTTCCCGGAACTGTACTTGTCACAGTTGACAAGTACACGTGCCCTAACCTAACCTAACCTTTTTTGAATTAGTTTTCAAATTTAAAATTTGGTTGAAGTAATATTTTTTGGCAAAAGATACTCTAAAATTTTTTTGTCCCACCGTTCACCTAGTGTCAAGTGTATTGCTAATTGAGTTCTCCTGTTTTCACACACTCAAATTGGCATTAATTGTGGAAAAATCTTACACAATTGACATTCGATTTTGATGTCTTTGTTTCACATAAACGTCAGAGAAATCATTATAGCGGGCGTTAAGGGGATGAGGACAATAACAAAAAAATACTCATCTTTGTGCTAACAAGGAACAATGAACTGTCCTTCTAGGAAAATAAACAACACAATGAATTAATTTTTTTCATTCAAATGATTCACTTTAAAGCAAATGAATCATTTTGTATGGAGAACAAAAATAGCAACAGCTGTGCATACAATTTATAAAAAAATTTTATTTTTATAAACAATTTATTGGAATTTGTGCATGTGATGTTGTAAGTTTGTAATAAGTTATGGCGATTTATTTTAAGAAGGATAAGTTTACGTGTCCTATAAGGAGCATAGACATCAAAAAATTTGATTTGCTTGAAGGTTATGGAATGTTTGGCGATCCGGATTCCTTGATAAGAAAAGTTACATTTTTTCTTTATTAACATTTGTGTAACGCTAACAATCGTTATGGTGGTTTATTTCACATTCTAAGTGGCAGGTACCTACAGTTTAAACTCGACTCCGAACGACAGATTTCCTGAGAAACTTTTCATGGCAATTTTATTTCCTATCAGAGTTTTTGCCAGAATTCTGCTGAGAATAAATCGCCGAAGACATACTTTTTGTACTTTGTTTTGATGTCTTGCCTGGGGTCGAATCCTGGTTATACGTCTAATAAGTCAATACACTACATACTAGACTATGGCGACTACTACGCTAACTGCCACACATTGACTACTGAATTCTTGTCTTTTTTCTTGAATTCTTTAATTGACTATAACTTCCTGGGCCCATCATTTTAATAAGAGTATATTCTTAAAAGTAATTGTACGAACTTCTGTCTGTTGAATTTATGTAATTTGGTTTTTAAGATCAAAAATAACGTAATGAATTCTATAGGCATTACATCAGAGACTTTATAGGAAACACAAGTAAATAATTCTCTTGAAGTTCGCTGCAAATTAAAACCATAGAATTAGTCGACTTGTAGATATCTCTTAAAGGAGGAGGATTACCGATTATTGTTATCGGCTCTGCGAACTTACCCAACAAATTGCATTTGTCTACGATCAATATGTACCTTAATATTCAATTTTAATGATTTGCCACGACCTCTTAACATTTAGGTATAAGAAAACTATATGTGGTCGAGATATCCACACAAAATTTCATGAAAAATTCGGTCAATCCATTTCAAAGGAGTTTAACCACTAACACCTTGACACGACTATTTTATATTATACAGTTTGTCAAAAAAATCTTTGCACATAGAGAAAAATTAAGAAAACTTAGAAAATTCATTGATTTCCAATATAAGTAATCAAATTTTAAAATTTTTTCAAACAGGATTTTATAAACATATGTTTTGTTAATATAATAATTAAAAAACTTTTATAACAATCACAATTTCTAATGTAAAATATTAAAAAACAAAAACAATTAATTTTACTGCTGTCAAAAAAATGTTTCCACACTTGATAAAATATTAAGACTTATGCAATTTTTTTAAATTTATAGTGCAAATATTTTGTGTGTCCACTTTGAGCATTAATTACCGCTTGCAGACGCCTTCTCATGGATTGAATAATCTTCGGAATGTCATATTCTAATGGTATTTTTTCCCACTCTTCTTTGATGAACTTTACCAAATCGTGATTTTTTGTGGGCGATCTTTTCCCTACCTTTTTCTTTAGATGAACCCACAAATTTTCGATAGGGATAATATCAAGACTTTGGATAAGAGTATCAATAACTTTGGTGCAGTTGAAAAGTAACCTGGAGTTACATAAACAAGATTTATTTTAAGGATCATTATCATGACAGTACTTCTAATGAAATTTATTCGCATTAACCGGGTCAATAAAACCAAATTTCTTCTTTTCATTTTATAAAATATCAAGATGTACTTTCTTAGTCATTATTTCATCCAAACACCAACTCCCATGCTGAATATATAGCCGAATATCATTACAGACAGTTTTCCAAACTTTACTGTAGGAATAAGATTTTTATTTTCTAGTGCTTTCAGAGGCTTACGCCAAATTCCTTGCGGTCCGTCATTATAATAAAGCAATATTTTCGTCTCATTTGAGAAAATAACATCGTCCCAGTACTCCGGAGGAAGTGAAATGTATTCGGTGGCAAATCTTAATTTCTTTTCGACATTTTGTGCTGACAGCAGGAGTTTTTTCCTAGTCATTCTTGAAGAATATTTGTGTTTTTGAAGAACATTTCCAATGGTTTCTTGGAAAACATGTAACCCAAAGTCTTTTTGCACTGGATTGCGGTCTATCATACATGGTTCTAATAATTTTTCTCTGAACTCGCTGCGTCATATTTTTTTCCCTGTTTGTAGATCCCTTTAAGTCAAGTTTTCCTTCTTTTTCAGCACGGGATATAAAATTATATACAGTCCTGATGTTTAGGGAGAACATATCGGTGATTTCCTTGGCAGATTTGCCTTTGTAGTAGTTGAAATAGCCCAGTTGTATAATATTTTTTGAAACTTGTTCTTCTGGCATTGTTTGTATTCAAATATAGGGACACTTGTTACATAAAAAACGATCCCTTCATTTCGAAAATGCTATTTATCCCTTTTCACATTCCATCTCATTTGTAAAAATCTCAAGATGCGCAACATCTTTGGGAAATAACGGCATATTTTTGTGATATTTTTATTATTTTCATTCAATATGCAAAGATTTTTTTGACACTTTTTATATTGAGCAAAGATCTTTTGTTGTTGTTATTATTATAATGCGTGTTACTATTAGAAAACTATTGGTGCCTAATGGTCGTAACCAAGTACAGTTATAAAATGTGTGCAAAAATTATAAATTATATAAAGATTTTGTTGTTGGAATTCTTGAATGAAAATAAAATTTTACATTTTTTTTGTATGTGCATTTTTTTCGTCTGTTTCGATCCTTCAGGGCGATTAAAATGTACGAATATGCCCTCATTTTCTGATCATAAAAGACTCTTTCGTCGGGGGAAAAAAGTGACTGCGAGCGACTCTTCTTAAAAAGTCACTTATGAGTCGTTCTCTATATTATTTTAGAGTAATTTTACACCCTTTTTCTAGTATATTTATAATAATTTTCGAATCACTTATTAGTCTGATTGAATTGAAGTCGCCGTGGTCTAGTGGGTAGTGTGTAGGCTTATTAGACAAAAGGCCCGGGTTCGAATCCCAGGTCAAACATCAAAACGAAAAATATTTCTTCGGCGACTTCCTCTCAGCAGATTTCTGGCAAAGACTCTGAGAGTAAAAATTGCCATGAAAAGTTTCTCAAAAATCTGTCGTTCGGAATCGACTTTAAAACTGTAAGTCCCGCCACTGATGTATAAAGTTAACGCACACAACATAAGTGGTGTGAGAAGCTAGGTCGTAATCCTGACTGAAGGGTTGTAATGGCCAATTATGTATGTATGTATTAGTCTGATCATTTATTAGTCTTATTTACCTTCGTTTATAATTATTTTTCGAGTCGTCTTTCAGTCATCGTTTAATCGCATACGAGTCGTTTATGAGTAATTTAGATATACTTTTAAAATCGAAATTTACAATTGATATTGTGGGACCTTAAATGCTTCAATTATGTTTCATTTCTGTTACTAAAGAAAGCAATTCAATTTCAGTAAAAATAATTCTTAAATCATATGACTTACACACGTAATATTAAGGTAGGTTAGCATTTAATTCCAAAACTTACCTAAAAGAGAAGAGAAAATAAAAATTAATTTTTTAAAATTAAAATTTGTTATTATAAGTCATTCAAAATGTAAAAACGAATCATAAATTCTTAATTTTTTGACGATACCATCGCCTTGCAATGAATTATTTGTTCAAAAAATTTCAAAATTTCTTGGTATTGCTTACAAATATGGTGTTAAGCAAAGCATAAAAATTAAAAATAGACAAAAAAAACATGAAATCCATCAAACATAGAAAAATACATTAAAATTGAAATTGTTTTCCCCAACACAGACGTCATCGTTATTTATTACATCATTTCGCAGATAAAAATCAAAATATGAACAGCAGATTAATCTTTCAAATGATCTCATTATTGAAATTGATTTTTTTTTTGTTTGTTTGTTTGTTCACCTCTCGAAATTTGTTTTTTTTTTTTTATTAAAATTTTTTTTCTTTTATTATTTACCTTACGTTCCAATTACAAAGTTAAAAATGAAACAAAACACTGAACATCAATACAGATTTTCAAAATATTTACAAACAATTGCCAATTGCCATAAAAAAAATGCAAAAAAAGCGTCTAAAATCCAAAAATAAAAAAAAAAATTGTGAAAATAAAACTTTTTAAATAGAAAAAAGTATTAAAGTTTTCAGCAACGATAACGCCATTAAAAAAAAAAAAATTAAAAAAAAATTTTTTAAAAAAATTCCCAAAAAAATCTGCAACATTGTTGAGAACAATAGAAAAATGAATTGAAATTTATTTTTCCAGATCGCTGGGAGTATACATTTGTATATGGGTGGTATGAGCATGTATGTAGTTGTAATACAACAACAACACCAAAAGTAATAAATAATTTTACAATAACAAAATCTGTTGATAGTGTTGATTTTTATATTTTTTTTCCCCCATCATGACTGACCGACCCAAAGCAAAACTTATTGAACCGTTCGACACTCAAAATAAATATTTTGTTTTACGTTCTTGTTGTACTCTGTGTATGTATGTATGTATGTGTACACAAATATTGCAAAATATTTGTAAATGCTTTTTTCTGTTTGTGCTTGTGTTCGTGTGTACAGGGTGGCTGATATGTATTGCAACCAACTTCAGGTTGTTATCATTTGTAAACCGCTCGTCTGACAGCTGACAGATTTATTCCAATGACAGTTCATTTTATTATTTACAATCTTACAAAAGCATTTTGATCTATTGCATTCAGAAAAAAGTTTTTCGTGATGGAATTCAAGCGTGATAGTGTGATGGCTTTATATTTGGCTGGAAAACCACCGGTGGCTATCGTTAGAGGCCTCCAGCATTTAAATGTGAATAAATCTTTTGTTTCTCGCAGCATTGCTTGTTACCGTGATACTGGCAGTGTTGCATCGCATCCGAAAAGTGGACGAAAAAAAACAGTAACAACACCAGAAATGATCCGAAAAGTGAAGGCTAGATTTGATCGAAATCTACGCTGCAGTGGTAGGAAAATTGGAAGTGAAAATAGGAAGTGAGTTGAACATATCGCAAGAACGAATGCATCACATATTGAAAACTAAGCTTGGACTGAAGCCATTGAAGTTCAGAAAATTGCAAGAGCTCACTGATGAACAACAAAAAAGCAAGACTGGAAAGAGCCAAGGAGTTACTTCGCTTGTACGAAAGTGGCCAGTTACCGAATTTGGTTTTCTCCGATGAGAAGCCATTCCAAATTGAGGAGTTTGTGAACAAACAAAATGATCGGGTTTACTTGCCAAAGAGGTCAGCTAAAAATTTACACCTGCGAGTGGCCACCAGAGCTTAAGGGCCGCCGATGGTAAAGGTGTGGGCCACCGTAATGGCCCATGATCCATCGACCTGACCCCACTAAACGCCAAATATTATCGAAAAAATGTCTTAAAGACAGCATTGAAGCCCTGGGCAGACAAACATTTCGGCCACAGACCATGGACATTCCAACAGGACTCAGCACCACCGCACTCAGCACGCGTCAACCAAGAATGGCTTAAAAAGAAGGTTCCTCGCTTCATTTCTACCGCACAATGGCCACCAAAATCTCCGGATCTGAATCTGTTGGACTTTTGCGACTGGGGCATTTTGGAGAGTAAGGTTCTCACTAAGAAAATACCAAAGTGTCGATCATCTCAAAGCGGCTCTTCGCCGGGAATGGGCCAAAATACCACAGAGCCACGTTCGTGAAGCCTGTGATGGCTTTGTTGGTCATTTGAAGGCCATAATCCGTGGCCAATTCGAACAAATCTAAACTGATTCTAAAATTTGATGTTATTTCCAATATTTTTCGCTTTTGAACAATAAAATTAAAAAAAAAATTAAAAAAATATAGCGCTTTACTTTGTTGCATTATATATCAGCCACCCTGTAGTGTGTACGAATATTATTTTAAAAACTTTAAATGCTTTTACTCATGCATTCAATTCAGACAAATGAAAACATTTTCAGAATTCATTTAAAATCAATTCAGATGCAGTGTGTCAGAGTGAATAGACGAAAAAAATCCAATGACAAGCGCAATATTGTGGATTATTTGCGTTATTTTAGAATACAAAGACAAATATTGCGCTGTCTCTGGAATTAATATCCTTGTATGATATGATGTAAATGGCTTGTTGTTGGTTACAACGAACAGAAAACGGTAAACCCGGGGGGATCAGGCATTGAATCACTTTCCCTAACAGCTACTAGGTGTGGTCTCAATATGCAGTTAGATAGCAAAACCCTCTGTTGAGCAATTGCACTACGAGTAGTTCAAACTCTCCCTGCTTCTCATACCGATGCATCTGCGTTGGATGTATCGCGATGTACAGCGAGATTTGTCGAATATTTCCGCAAGTGTACCGACAATCAGCTGTAAGAGCTCTTTAACTACACGGAATTATGTTTAGAGTATTAACATTCAGCAGCTACTTAAGCTAGGCCACTTCAATCGGATGTAAAAGAATGCTGTATTAAGAATGAGCCAAGAGTTAGCGCACATCGGTGTTGAAGTCATCCTTGCGTGCGGTATAAGGACCGAGGAAGAAAGACCTATCATCGATTGGTTTGCACTGTAACTGGTCGAATTTCATAAAAAACACCGACAGTTTTCCCTTATAATAATTTCCTAAACATAAATAAAATCCTTCCGAATAGTCGAAAATAAAATATGGGGTCCATAGATGTCTGAGTCTTCTGGTGATATCAATCCCAAATGACAGCAGTTTTATCTGAGCTGTTAACATAATCGAGAGTTTAAAATTACATCGTTCTGATGGCATTATTCATGCTGACAACAGCGCACGGACTTGGTAGTAGCGTCATCTCAATCACAATGGTCAAGCTTACGGGTCATTGTGTTTTGGGTAGGCAAGAGGAAAGAATGCAGCTCCCATTTAAAGACTTTTGCCGTGGCTGTAGATCCATTAAGTAAGAGGAGATTGTTATCTACTCTCTTTGTCAATGCCTGTCTCTTGCGAGTTGCAGATGTAGGTTATTTGGCTCTCAATTCTTATCAGTTTGATGAAGCTATCATCTTCTAAAGTCAAGCATATAGCTTCGTTTAGCAAACTTTCGGCCTGGTTTTTCAGTGTAGGGTAGTCGTGATTTTGGTGTGCAGCCCTTGCGCGGACCAAAATCTTCTTCTTCTTTCCAAGTTTGGTAGAAAGTGGTCAGTACAGGGACTACGTTCACTTGTGGGGCCACAACGGGCCGCTATATGTGCTCAAGTATGTCTTTGATATCAAAGCTACTACATCACTGACCTAACCAACCCTACAGCAGTTCAGGAATGAGTCATTCCCTGGATTCAGTACATTTTAAAGGCTTGTCTAGAGCTCGCCTACGTATTCCTCGGATGACAAGAATAAAAAGAAGCAATTTCTATGGAAAGGTTGTGTGACATCATTATCATCCTTGGCAAATGGAAGAAAATTTAATGAAATTCGTGAAAGATTGTAAGCTAAGCTTATCATCTAACTATCATCTCAACGTTGCTTCCAAACTCTGCTCTCAGAAAACAATCCAACAACAAGAAGGAGCTCACAATGTTTGTATTCGATGTTGAAACACAATCTTTCCAGACTGAGGGAAAATAAACTTTGTTTACCCTCGATTATAAACTTTTAATGTGGTTGGATATTAATTGTAAAGAGATTATCGTTGAAATTTAGGAACCAAAACCTTCGGTAATATTCAGCCTTCCTACACCCTTGTGTAGCACCTCTAAGGCAATGCAATTATAAAATTCGAAATGCTGTCAAAAGGCGATTTTGCAGTTTTTTCTAGCACCCCGGGGATTGTCCACAGCAATTTATGCCGTGCTGAAATTTATTTCTTACGGCGCTATTTCTGTTTCTTATGTGGCAATCAAGCTGAATATGCCGGATTGCTGCCGTAGTTTACTTCTTACGGATACTATAACCATTAATCCTTTGTGCCTATTGTTTTCATGACTCTATGTAATTACCTAAACAGGTAATCCTAGTTATTTCGAGTAGAGCCAGTTGGAGATCAGGAATAAATCGTTTTTCTGCTTCTCATAAGCACTCATGCAATTTTGAGTATGAGTGAATCAACAGAATTGAAATTCAACCACTCTGATTCATTCGTACTCGTTACAACATTGATTTATAAGTATAAGTAGCAATGAGTATGAGTACAACGTTAACATCAAACTTACAACATTCGAAATGTGTTTGATTCATACGCCTACTCATTCAGATTGATAAATTTAGAAAAATACTTGTAATACTTATAAGTGATTCGAGTGATTTGAACCATTCATCAAAATTTACAGTCTTTGTTATTGTTGCATTTACAAACAAAGAAGAAAGGAAAGACAAAGACAACCAGCAAAGCATACACAAAATCTTCTTGTGAGTATTGCAGTGCTCGTACGCGAATCATACTTATTTTGTGCTTCGTTTATGAGTACGAGGAGTATTTCAAACTATGAATATGAGTAGTATCAGTATGATATTGAAATAAGTATGAATGCGTATAAGTATGCATCAGAAATTATGAGCATGACTCGAATCTACTCATCGTTTTAACGACCTACTAGCCTACGCAGTCTTCAATATGTAGTAAATAAGATGTCTTGACACAAATTGCCATACAAATTTCAAAGCAAAAAATTGAACACGTACCCTGAACCCTGCATTGGGTTTGCAAATAAGATGGCTCCAGGTGTACTTCCAACTTTGAGTATGAGTAGGATGAGTATCATATTAAAATAAGTATGAATGCATGTAAGTATCGGAAATTATAAGCATCATTTGAATCTACTCATCGTTTTGAATACTCGTTGCTGATCGCTGATACTGAGGGCTTGGTTATCAATGCTTATATAGATTCTGAAAGCATTAAAAGAGTGTTCAGTAGGAATGTATTCCCGGCGAATATATTGATCTACTCGGATGATCAACGCTTATTCATGTAAACGGTAAATTTTTCTGGGAAAAAAAGGCTATTCGAAAGCTTCCAATATTTGTCGTCCACTTTTTTTTTACAACTGCAAGGCTCAAATAAATTTCCACTTATAGGCTACTTGTAAATGACCAACGGAGGGTATTATTCATATTAAGTTTTACCATCTAAAAGAGTCTTAAATGTCTCATGTCTCTGTTCACTGCCCATAATCAATCTGATTGATTAGTTATTTAACACCTTTGCAAGTCATTCCTGAAAACTAAAAAGAAGCCTGTTGACTATAATCCTGTGTTTGGGAAAAGGCTGACAAGTTCTAACATTTTGAAAATAATCTTCCAAATACCCTTACGACTGTAGGGCATTTAGTTTGATTTCGCCATCAAAATGACTCGTAACGTGGAATAGACGGAAAAAACTAAAAAAATTTTGATTACGAAAGTTTTTTTTTTGGTTGCAAATTTTTTTTTTTTTGCTTCCTCTCTTTCATTCAAATGTTTCAATATTTTATTGCTTTATTGTTGCTAATGTTGTTGTTGTTTTGTTCTTGTTTTATAACACTTCCTGCTATTGTTATTTTGAGAAGTGCAACGTTTTTCATTTGTTTATACCATCGGGGCAAAAAACTGACTGACTGTCAGATTGTCTGTCTACAGTACCTTTTTGTAAACTAAACAACAAATATGTATGAATGTGTGTATTTTCTGAGCATTTAGCAAAACAACACAATAGAAATAAAAAAATAACAACAACAACTACAACAAATGTAAACAAATTTCTGTAAATAGAAATAAAAAAAACTGAATGAATAGCACAGAAAAAAAAATACAAAAAAAAGTACAAAAAGTACTTTAACCTCACACATTCCTTACATATAGGCACACACACACATACACTCACTCCCCCATACACTTCTATTTCATAAATAATAGACAAAAAGAGAGAGAGGAAGCCAATCTTTTTTAATACTCCCCAACCCCCCTCCCATTAATGTTGTTTAGTTTGTTTGTTTATAATACTCTTGTCATGAATTGAACGTGTGTGTGTGTGTGTAAGTGTATTTGTGTAAGCTTGATAATGTGTTTGGGTGCTTGTATACTGTAACGGTAAACAACCATTTAAATTAGCTTAAGAAGAGAGCAAGAGAATTATCGTTTGGGTGTGTGTGTGTGTGTGCGCCCGTGTGTTAGTTTAATGTGTGTATTCAACTTTTATTTGAATACCTGACAATTGCACACTCATACACACATAAACATACAAAACATAATATTATTCATAAAAGTTAGCAGAAGTGTGTTTAATAAAGGGTCTTTCAAGTTCGTGTGTGTTTGCTAATATTACAGTCTTTTTCTTGGTGATTTTTTGGTTAATATTGTAAAATCTATGAGTTCAGTTTCCCACCAAACATACATACAGTGGAGAGCAGAAGTGAGTTTATGTTCACAGTACTGAGTTTCGTCATTCACAAAAACAAAACCATACACGCAAATACAAAGAAAAATTAATTTTAATTCTTTATTTTATTCTTAAAAAATAGCAGTAAAAAAACAATAATTAATGAAATGAATTCAATGAGTTTAAATGAAAAAACGAAAATAACCCACATAAACTCTATTTTGCACGTTTCAAGAAAATTCAAGAATCCAACCCAATTTCAATATTTGTTCCATAGACCCTTATTAGAAATGGAAAGCAGTACTGCTACCGAAGACCCGTGGAACGCGTTCAAAGATACCATATGATGCAAACTGTAAAACATAGCGGCGAAAATATAATGGTTTGGTGATGCTTAATAAGGCGGCATGTTGACCGTCTATATTTAGTAGATGGTATCATGCGAAAAAAGATTATCTACAGATTTGGTAAACCCATCTTCTGAATTTTGTGGACAAATGTGCTTATCCCGAATAATAAATTTGTTTTTCAACAGGATGGTCATCCGAATCACACAGCAAAAATTATCAAGAATAGGAGTGGGAAACAAAATTTTCAATTGTTGGAATGGCCAGCACAAAATCCCGACCTCAATTCGATTGAAAATCTTTGGCCAATTCGTGAAAATCCGGCTCGGGCAGTACGAAACAGCCACAACAAACGTAGACAAACTTTGGGATCGTTTAATAGTGAAAAGGAATCGAATTCCGAAAGATGTTATTGATAATTTGGTAAAAAGCATGTCAAACCGCGTAAATCAAGCCATTTCTAATAAGGGTCTATAGACCAAATATTGAAATTGGTTTAGTTTCTTGAATTTTCTTGATACGTGCACAATTGAGTTTATGTGGTTTATTTTCGTTTTTCATTAATTAAAATTAATTTTTTTTTGTGTTTTCTTGTATGGATTTGTTTTTGTGGATGACGAAACTGAGTATTGTGAACATGCACTCACTTCTGCTCGCCACTGTACATAATTGGTCATTGCAACAATTCAGTCTGTATTATTGATCTAGTTTCTCACACCACTTATGTTGTTTGTGTTAACTTTTATACATAAATGACGGGACCTACAGTTTAAAGTCGACTCCGAACGACAGATTTTTTATGAGAAACTTTTCATAGCAGATTGTTTTTACTCTCAGAGTTTTTGCCAGAAGTCTGCTGAGAGGAAATCGCCAAACAAAAATTTTTTTGTATTTTGTTTTGATGTCTGGTCTGGGGCTCTTCATACCAAAAGTGTATACAATTATTCCACTCCCTTTCCCTTTACCAAATCTTTCTCGTTTATTAGCCTTAATATTAGGCCCTTTTCATATGTTGGCTTAACATTCATAGCTTTCTAGCAAAATGAAAAAAAACCTACTTAAAATAAAGAATGTTTTGAAAAGATTACATAATGGTCAAGCAATCAACCAAGAGCTTTGTTTGGGATCAGTGATGGAATACCATCTGGCCTAAAAGCCCAATTTATGTTGAGAATTAAAAGAACTTTTTTATTACGAGCTCAAGCAGTTGATGTTTGCTTTCCGGCAGTAATAAATCTCTTCCAAATAAATTGTTTAAAAGCTTATCGTTTTTAGCCTGGCTAGTGAACGTGAGGTGATTCTGTACTGTAAGAATCAACGCTGTTCCGCTTAACGCTGTTTCAGTATTAAGCGGTAGTATTGGGATTCCTCTAAATCGGCATACTGTATTGTGTGTGCAAATGAAACTGGCCATGCACCAACTAAACACGGTGCACTATGTACATATATAGCGACGGTGTATACTATTTATCTTTCAACGTTTTGTTTTTTATTATACTATCGAGAATAAAGATTCCAATAGTATTTTACATATCATCGTGGTGGCTGTGGTTTGTACCCAAATCAGCGGGAAGAGCCTATTTAATGGGCTCGGTGATGGAGTTGCATTTTTTTCCAACCGGGTGCCGTGACCCAAAGATCGGAAGGAGTTTTAGATAGGCTGTGCTCCTAACCAAGGGGGAAGTCATGTCCAAAAATATGGCTTCGAATTGGTATTCAGGTTGTAACAGTCTGTTACATTTGGGGCGTTGGTAGACGTATTGTATTTCACCCTGTGCGAAGAGCACCGTGGGATTAGGTCCACGCGGACAGGTACCTACGTAAAAGCCATCGTTGTTGTATTTTACATGTACGTGTTAAGTTGGCTCGTTTAACGCTGTTTCGTTTAGCGCTGAAACTTATTGGAACGTATCCTCTGTGTTAAGCATGGTCTTAATAGGATTCGAATTAGCATTGTTTTTTACCCTAATAATTGTTAATCAGGGGAAAAAGGTTCAATTAAAGCTGTGTTTTGAAAAACTTAGCACTTCGGCACACGAAGTTTTCGTCGTGGCATTACGCCATTTTCGGAAAGTGTCCTCTCTAGTTTTGACTGCCAATTCCACAAAAAGTCTTACGTCTTGATTTAATCGACATCCTTCGTTAACTCTGTTCTTGGCAGAACCAGTAGTACGTTATGATTTATAAACTACTTCACAACGAGACATAGTAATAAGATTACATAGAGTAATCTGGAACTTGCATGCTTTTTTAACAGAGGGCTATTGTAGTATATAGATAGACTAAGAACAGATATTGGCATAGGCGGGAGAGGTTTTTCTTGCCAGAATGAAATGTTTTTAACCCAACGGAAAACTCGTTAATACCTTCAACGCGGAAGTTGATGCCACCGAAAGACGTATTCAATTTAACTTGTACAGATGAAACAAGGGACGGGCAATACACTCTGAGGATTAGGCCACCATTCGAGTACTCGTCTGTTATAAGCTTAAATCGAAGATAGTGTGCTAATATCTGGGGAAGCTAAATTAGCTAGGTAAGGTAAATTAATATACTGCAGGGTCCCAGAGCGTGTAAGTGTTCTCGGCAATGAGTAGACAGACAAGCCTACATGAAAGGGAACTTCCACGCCGTTGATTTCTCCATTCACATTCTGAGAAGTGGGAGCGAATGTTTGGAAAGATTTGTTCAAAGAAGGGGAAGATAAATACAGGCAAAGATTCTTCTTAAACCAACTAGATTTTAGGCAACCAAAACTTTTGTTTTGGAAAATTACAATTAAACTGAGTTGAGCATCAGTCTACCCAGAATATTCTGATTCTGACGATATTTTGACTAGGTTCTATAGACTCAGAGTATGTACACTTATCCACAATAAGAATTGTCTCAAGCTTAAGAAGTTTTTTGATGATGAGGATGAATCTGCGAAATATATTCTTAGAGCCCGTAGGGAATTAATTCATCCGAGAAGAAAACACTTTGGACCATAGATTTTGAGGAGGGATTGAAGGCATAGCTTCTAAACTTTGGGAGGAATACAGTAGATCATATAGTTTTAGTGCTATGGCACCTCTTCATATTAATATTTGCTCTCACACAAGTAAAACTGAATCGCTGTAAGCTTTTACTAACTCTGAAGTGGTTAGCAATGAAGCATAATCTTTCATGTTCGAAAGACGACCAGTGGGCGTAAATTTGAGTTGACTGTCTGAGAGATTTCACTGTTTGTTGGGTGAAATTGACAAATCTTAAATTATACTTTAAATAATGCTTTCTGGTCTATTCTGATAGAATTCAATTTAAAAATTTCCGTTTAATTTGATTTTGAATAAGAAA
Source organism: Sarcophaga peregrina (assembly GCA_014635995.1). Taxonomy (NCBI): domain Eukaryota; kingdom Metazoa; phylum Arthropoda; class Insecta; order Diptera; family Sarcophagidae; genus Sarcophaga; species Sarcophaga peregrina. The sequence continues at coordinate 22,055,190 of CM025789.1, read as the reverse complement.
TTGGCACTTGTAGAAGCCTGTTTTAATTAAGAAAGAAAATAAAATGCTTAAGAAACAAAGCCAAGTACAATATGCCATAAAAGATTTTAACATTGTGTGAGTATCTTCACCCACATACATACGAATAGCTTCCTCTCATTATCTTTATTATGCTCTAAAGGTGTGAATGACTTGAATGTGTTCACATAAGAAAAGCAGAATTAAATTTTTTTGTTTGTATAAGGCCACCACACACACACACACACATACGTACACATACTAAATTTGCATTATTAAATTGTAGAATTATTTGCTAATTTTGTTTAATTTTTTTCGGTTTTTTCTGTTTATTTTTGTTTCTATTTTTGTTTCTATTTTTATTGCTCTCAGCTGAAATAGAATGAAAAAGAAGAAGGAAAAGGTAATTAAATTTAAGATGATTATCGTTAAAGATTAAAGATGGACGGACGGCCGGAATCATTAAAACAACAAAGAATCATTTTGTAAGGACAATAAAGATTTCTTTTATTAATCTTGGCGAAAATGTATTTTGAGGACTTCATTTGAAATGTTTTAACAAAATTTGTTCAAAATGTAGACAATTTTTTTCTTGTACATTTTATTTCGAATTTTAATTGTAAATTATTTTTTAGGCGCCCACACGTCTTTTCTATAACACGGCTATTATCATTAGCAATAACAACAATAAAGATTTGAAAAATATACTCGATATGGTACAATGTATCCACATAAGTACATACAGACAATCACTTAGAAAAGCTCATGACATTGTGGAGCAAAAGGTGTTGAAAGAAACAACAAAAAAAAAATTTTTTTTTAAAGAAATTCTCTTAAAGGTGTTCTTATAAAAAAATAAGAAATAAATTGAAGAGTTTTTTTATTAACAAAATTGTAGTGAAAAGAGTAATTTTTTGTTTGTTTAATTTACTCTTAAAAATAGTTGTCAAATATGTACTCTTGAGTGAAAAGTAATTTTGAGGAAGAAGAAAATCAAAGAAACAAAAAACAAAAGAGAATAAATATGTAGAAAAGAGTAAAAAGTAATGAAAATGATTATTTATAAAAAATTTTCTACAGCAGTGATTCCCAAATGTTTTCTTATAAATAAATTCCGCAAAAGAAATGGTAAACTGAACACTTAAGTAATATTAAGCAGCTTGCGAGACAAGCACAAATCTTGTTTTGTAACGGGACCGCCATCTAAAGTTTTTTTTCTCTCAACAAGTGTTTATTTCATGAATACTTATTGCTGATCTCTGGTAGGTACCTATGGCATTGGTGTTCACATAAGTTCAGGCATGTGCATATATGTGATGGGTCCGCCATTTAACATTTTTTTTTGGTTCAACTAGTGATTATTTCGTGAACGGTAACACTTAGCTCATGTCTGATTTGTTAGATAATTACTCTTATCCTTCCGCTAAACGAATATGGTTGTGTAAACGCTTGAAGAACGCTGGGAAATATTGTGACATTACTTTGAAAATCATGATAATGTTGCAAAATGGAAGAAGAGAAGCACCGTCAGCTCCGTACACTAGTTATCTTGTGAAAAAAGTGATAGAAATTGGCATCCTCATCGATAATGCGCAAAGCGCGAAAAGCCAAAAACAGTGCCTACAACCGAGAATATTGGTGCAGAAAGTGTGCGTGAAGCGCCTTCAACATCAATTCTCCATTGTTCTCAACAATTGAACATTTCGGAGACATCATTGGCGGGTATGAAAACAAGCAAAATTGTCGCTTTTGGGGGGGGGGTCACAGAAAACCCGCACGCAGACATCAAAAAGCCGACGCATCCAACGAGGCATAATTAGGCCATTTTATTTCGAAAATGAGCAAGGAGTGGCCATTACAGTCAATGGCGATAGTTATTGGGCCATGTAGAATGAAATTTTGTTCACAGAAATTGAAAAAGAGGATATTGGTAACATTTGATTTAAACAGGACAGCGCTACGTGCCACACTGCCGAAGCTACACTTGATGTTTTGCGCCCTATTTTTGAAGATCGCATGCTGATGTCGGTGCTGCAATTTGACATAGTTAAACCATTATTTGTGACGTGCCGTCAAAGATATGTGTTACGCCTACAAGCCAGAGACAATTGACATTTTAAAGGACAATATTCGTGAAGCAATTGGTGAAATATAGCTGCACACAATCGATAATGTGCTTAAAAAGTGTACCTATGCAGTAGCCTACACTGCATGGACAGCCGAGGCAGCCATTTGAATGAAATTATTTTCCATTATTAACCGGAAGGATTGTAGTTTCAAATAAAAAAAGAAATTTGAGAAAATATTCAGTAGTTCTTTTTTTAAAGCATTTTCAAAAAAAAAAAGTTGTTTGGCTGAGCCTTTACAAATAGTTTACGATAAATGCAAATATAACTAAAAGGGATTTGTAACTTCGAAAAAAGTGTGAACTTTGGGCGACTATAAATTGTTGCCTCCATTATACAGTGCTCTATTAATAGCAATAGGCTCTGTTAATAGCAACAATGCTCTGTTAATAGCAGCAATGTTCTGTTAATTGCAACAGTGCTATGTTAATAGCAACATTCTGCACCATTAAAGGGAAATTTTGATGTTTGCATCAAAAGGAGCCCAGTGGACCACATGAATTTGCGTCTTTAGTTTTTTGAATGCGAATTTATCTTCACACACATATGTATGTATGTCGGTCTACTGTTATTAACGTATTGCAGTGAGAACAAATTCATTTATTTTTATTTTAATTTCATGGCGTTAAATAATTAAATTAAAAATTTTATTTTTAAAGCATTTATTTAATGCATAATTGCATAAAAACCAAAACATATTAATCGATATGTCAAAAGGGATTTAATTGACCATTGCAAGCATTTCAATAAAATCTCTACACTTTTCATCTTAACCTGTCAGTAGCAGTGCTTTAAAAGTGTTTTATTTTATTTTTTACAAAATACGGTAGAATTCCTATACTCCATACAATATTTAATCATAACTTTCCTGCCACTTCAACTATTACTACTGCTAGTACTACTACTGCTACTGCTACCAGTACTACTGCACTATTAGTGCTATTACTACTACTCCTGCTGCTACTATTACTACTACCACGTGTACGGAAAGACAGTAAATGTTGACGACGCCAGAAAGAGAATCATACAACAATGGCAAGAGGAATGGAACACCGAGACGAGCTGCAGATGGACTTTCGAGAACTTCTGTGATGTGATTCTGAACAGCAATTAAAATTGAAACAGCATAGCCACACTGAAGTATTACTGAAATCGAAGAAAATTGACTTGGATAAGAGAAGTAGAGTGGATGTCTAAACATCTTCTCGGATTTTGTTGCGCAATCCGGATAAGGATATGAACTACTACTACTAGTACTACTACTACTACTACTACTACTCCTCCTACTACTACTACTACTGCTACTACTACTACTCCTTCTTCTACTACTACTACTACAACAACTACTACTACTACTGCTACTACTACTACTACTACTACTAGTATTACTACTAGTACTACTACTACTACTAGTACTACTACTACTACTAGTACTACTACTACTACTAGTACTACTACTACTACTAGTACTACTACTACTACTAGTACTACTACTACTACTAGTACTACTACTACTACTACTACTTCAACTACTACTAGTACTAGATTACTACCACTCCTCGTACTACTGCTACTTCTAATACTACTACTACTAGTACTACTACTCCTCCGGCTACTACTACTACTCCTCCTACTACTACTACTACTATTCCTTTTACTACTACTACAACTATGCTACTGTTTCTGTGTTTTTTCTTTCCTTCTTATATTTTTAAATGATTCTGACACATTTTATAGTTTCGCTTAATTAACTGCTGAGGCAAAAGTGTAGAAAAGAAAGAAAATTAAAAAAAAGAAAATTGAAAACCAGCATCAGTATAGCACGGCCAGCAGTAGCAGTAAAATGCTGTGTGATTATGTGAGAATTTATTGTTTTTCTAAGTGGTCTAATGATTCTTCTCAAGGCTCTTTTTCGTTTATTGTGTTGGCTTTTTATAGCCGCTGCTCTTAGCTTGCAATAGACTCTCAAGTGCATTTCATTGCTAAGGTGGAGAGGACTGACAGCCGTGGTTTTCTAATTTTAATTTTTTTTCCTTTTCTTTTGTTTTATTTTAAATTCATAAAAATTATATTCATTTTCTATTTTATAGTTTTTAAATACGATTTTAGAAAATATAATGAAAAGAATTTTTTGTGTAGTTATGGCCGCACGTAGTAGTCCGTTTTGGAACATTAAAAAGCAATAAAAAAATTTTTGATAAAATTTTTATTTGAAATATTTTCAAAACTTTTCAATAAAATTGTTAATTTATAATGGTCACATGCAGCCTATTCGCATTTGAATTGTTTGTAATCACGTAAGAAAAACTATAAAAAAAAGAAACATTTATTAGAAATTTTTAATCTAAGTCCCTGGATTTAAAAATTTCGTTATTAAAACAAAATATCATCAAAGTGTTCATTATACGATATGAAAAGCATAAAACTAGAAACTTGGCACTGGAATGTTCCTCTTGTGATGTAGAAAATTACGTTAATTGCCAGTTGAATGGAGGAAAACATAACAATTTTGTCGAGCTTAAATAATTAGGGGAATAAAATAAATGTTTACGTATAGAAGAAGGCCTATATTAATGAAAACAAGAAAAAATATTTCAGTATTACGATGAATATTTAGTATGAAAAGCTATTTGCTCAATGAAAGGACAAATAAAGGAGTCAAAGACTTTTCTCAAACCATGAGTGTTTGAGGAAAAATAAACTTTTGTTGGGAAACTACAATAAAATCAGATCCGAGTCATGCATCAGACTATCCAGAAATAACGCGATACTAGTGACCATTCTTTCGATAGGGCACTGTAGACTCAAGATACCCTTCTTCCGAATGGATATTGTTTAGAGTTCAACATGTAGATTATGTGACGATGAGAATGATGCATTCAAACATATTCTTGAAGCTTGTGCATCCCTCGATGCTTATCAAGTATTAAGCAAGGAATTGTCACTGTCCATACCAAGCATCGTGAAATTTATCAGGTCAATAGTTGAGGCAAATATGCTCTTAAAAGATCTACTAAGATATGCGTTGAAGAACATTTAACAGTTTGGAGAGCTTTTTCGCCTATTTAGTGTGGTATGAAATCATCGCAGATTATTAAATGATGTGTTGGCTTATAAAACAAACGAAACATGAAAAAATAAAATTTATTTTAGCGATTTCCTCTCAGCAGTCTTCTGGTAAAAACTGTGAATGTAATGGCAAAATTGTTATAAAAAATTTCTCAAATTTGGAGTTGCCCATCACTTCTCGAACAAAATTAACATACACATAGCATGAATGTTAGGAGAACCTAGATTGTGTAGCTAACTAAAGGGTTGTAATAGGGCGAGTATAGTAAGTAAGTGATATCCAAGGTTCTTATCTGAGATGTTCGTCGGATAACGGATCAGCGAGACTGTGCTAATTGATTATTTAGTGTGGGCTTATCACGATTTTATGAAGTCGCCGTAGTCTGGTAGGTAGTGTGTTAGCTTATTAGACATAAAAGCCAGGGTTCGAAGCCCCAGGCCAGACATCAAAACCAGATACAAAAAGTGTTTCTTCGACGATTTCTTTTCATCAGATTTCTGGCAAAAACTCTGAGAGTAAAAAAAAACTGCCATGAAAATTTTCCCAAAATAAAAAATTTGTCTTTCGGAGTCGACTTTAAACTGTAGGTCTCGAAACTTATGCATAAGATTAACACACACAACATAAGTAGTGTGAGAAACTAGGCCAATAATCTTGACTGAAGGGTTGTAATAACCAATTATGTATGTATTGTAGACTCAGAGTACATCTATTCCGTATGGGGGTTGTCTCCCAATCGGAACATATTCTTAGTCTCTGTGGAACATAAATACATGCCAGAAAGAAACACCAGGGAATTGTTACTGTTGACACCGACGTTTGCCAGGGAAATAGGTTTCGAAGGACCCTCTCAGAAGATCTTCTAAGATGTTCGTTGTTGATGTTGTACGATATGATGGATCAGAAAGCTTTCTGGATGGATTATTTACTGTGGAATTAAATCGCTGTAGTCTAGTAGGTGGTATGCTAGGTTACTAAACGAGAGCCCGACTTAGGCTTCTCGAAGAAAATGAAATATAAAAAACTATTTCTTTGGGAGACTTGTCGTGTAAAATTTCTTAAAAACTTGTTGTTTAGAGCCGACATTAAACTTGTAGATCCCGCCACTTTTGAATAAAATTAACGCACACAGCATAAGTGAGGTAAGAAGTTTGGTTCCAATCCTTTGGTTGCCCAATAAGATAAGTAAAGTAACTACGAACCATATCCAAGTATAAAAGAATAGTCATCTGGCATTTGTACTCTGTCAAAGGTGAAGATGTTTGCTGTATGACAGATCTGCAAGCTTCTTGGATGGGTTATTTAGAGTGGGACTATAGAATTTTCCTAACTTTTAAAATTAGAAAAAATATGAAAAAATATTTTTCTTGTTCTATTTAGTTAAAGCATAAATCGATCGTGTTTATATTCAAGAAGTTTATCTGCCATAACAGGGGATTTTAAAGAAAATGCTAATTTCTTTAAACAAACCAGCACGCGATGTGAAGACAACAAATTCAGCAGCAAAGTAATTGATCTTACTATTCGGAAAACAAGGTTAAGATTGTGGGAACTAACAACAAGTTGACTACATAATACTGTCAGTGAGATGGAGTAACATCTTTATTGATACTTTGAACAATAAAGGAAAAAGGACTTACACCGAATATGTCTAAAATACATTAATAAACCAGTTTGCGACCTCGTTCTGTGTCTGCTTCGAAGTTGCGATTTTTAAAATTTCTGTGATTTCGAAGTTTCATCGTTTTTGTTTCAGTTTCCGTCGCATGTTTCGAAGTTGCGTCGTTAGTGCTTCGATTTGCTTCGTTATTACGAAAATGTTTGTACAAAGCCAAAACAGAAAAAGAGGATTTCCCATTAAAATCTAGTGCAAATTCGAAGTTGCGTCTTTTTAAAATTTTTGTGATTTCGAAGTTGCGTCGTTTTTGTTTCAGTTTGTGTCGCATGTTTCGAAGTTGCGTCGTTTGTGCGTAGATTTGCGTCGTTATTATGAAAACGTTTGTACAAAGCTAAAACAGAAAAAGGGGGTTTCCCGTTTAAATCTAGTGCAAATTCAAAATTGTGTCTTTTTAAAATTTCTGTGACTTCGAAGCTGCGTCGTTTTTGTTTCAGTTTGCGTCGTTAATATGAAAATGTTTGTACAAAAATAGAACAGAAAAAGGGGATTTCCCGTTTAAGTCTAATGTAATTACATACATACATACATATGTATGAATTTATGTTGTCTGATGGTTGCAAGTTGTAGGTCGTTAGTAAATTAAATATTTTTTATTGAAAATCTATTTTTTTAGCTAAAATTATGAATCTCGAAACCAATTAAATGAAAACCAATACAAATTTATGGGAAATCGTGATTCGTTTCGGTTTGCTTTGCGTTTCTTCAGGCCCTATTAGCGACGCAAACCGGGGTATTAGTGTATATGCATATTTCATACATAATTGGTTAAGTTACTATTGCCAATTGCAATACTTATATTCAAACTAATATATTCGATACTAAAATTACCGCTTTTTACACTACCCCTATCCGTCCAATAAATATTTCGTGTTTGCTTCACAGAGCCAAAGAGATCAAATTAATTTAAAGCCTTTTCATGGCACATATTTATCAATTAAAACCAAATGGCCGATATGACAGATTTTTTTTTTGTCAAATTTTATTAGAATTTATTATTATTATTATGGCGTATGGAAAATGGGCACATGTTTCAAAAAATATTTCTAAAACTGCGTAAATCTTCAATTATTTTCAACAACGAAATTAAAAAAAAAAATTTTTTTTTCTAATTTTTATATGTTTTTCAAATATGGCCTGATTTTTTGAATACATATTGTGCGTCTGGTAATAAATTCCAAATTATTTCATTCACTGTGTTTCATATGATTATGCATTCGTTCAAGCATTCATTCATTCATTCATTCATTGAACAATAATTGGCCACAAATTGTTGAATGCACCAGAAAAAAAAAGAAGAAGGAAAATCTCGATCAATATTTATGGTGAGAGACAAACAAACAAATTAAAAATAATTTGTATGCAATTCAGAAACATTAATAAATAATTCATGATGCCATCACAGATAAACACTAAAAACCCCAAAAACCAAAATCGAAATCGAAATAAAAACAACACAACACCCCATCAATTAAAAGAAGAGGAAAAAAAATCACGAAAGAAAAACATTAAAATGAGAACATTTTGCAAACTTTCCATCAATTATAATAAATGTAATACAACAACAACTACTACAACACTAACAACAACAACAAAAACAAATACTAGCACAATAAAAAAAGTGTAAAAGAAAACCAACTAACGATGAGAAGAGAACAGAGAAGAACGAAAACAATTTTGGCAACTGCTGCTTATCGATGAACATATTCTCCCAGTGTTTGGTTATTCGCTTGGTTCACAAGCTGAATAGCGAACAGTAGCAATAACAATAACAACAACAACAACGACAACAACAACAACAAATAATATATCATATTGCATATGGTGGAGTAATTAATTTTGACAACTGCAAACACTCAAATCTAAACGACGAAACCCAAGCAAACACCAAAAAATCTATACGAAAACATATACAGTGAACTCACGATAACGAGAACTAATTTTTCGATGTTCGTCCATGTTTGATGTATGTTCGTTGCCTTTGTGAATTACAGCGAGCATGACTTCAGCAGTAAGGACAGTTGGTGACGAGTTGCTGGTAAGGCAGGTCGATCTCGTAACATCGACATCACAGGTGGTACAGTTCTCCCCCTTGTGAATTGTTTACAGCCAGTAAAACGCTGGTAACTGTGACGGGAAGGATCCCAGACGTTTCAGAGCGTACGTACGCAGAGTATCTCGTGCGTAGGCCATTTGATTGTTGCCCTGACATTCCCCCTTTGGTTGACTTGACTGACTGTGCCGGGGTGCTAAACAAGGGACAGTGGAAGTTATAGTCATCCAGAGCGAGCGTATGCCGTTTGACGTTGGTTCTGAATTAAATCCCCCTTAATGCTTTCGACACTGATACTGGACGGAAACTAAAGATTTCAGAGCCACAATCATCCAGAGCGTATGCCGTTTGATTGTTGCCCTGACATTTCCGCTTTGGTTGACTTGACTGTCTGTGCCGGGGTGCTAAACAAGGAACAGTAGAAACTACAGACCGTGTGACTGTTGTTCGGACTCTAACCCCCCTGACGCTTTAGGCACTCGTGCTGGACGGACACCAGAGGTTTCCGAGCCACAATCATCCAGAGCGTATACCGTTTGATTGTCGCTCTAACATTCCTCTTTGATTGACGTGACTGACTGTACCGGGGTGCTAAACAAGGGACAGTAGAAACTAACCCCCTGATGCTTTCGGCACTAATACTGGACGAAAACTAAAGGTTTCAGGGCCACAATCATCTTGTGCTTAGGCCATTTGATTGTTGCTCTGACATTCCCCCTTTGGTTGACTCGACTGACTGTGCCGGGGTGCTAAACAAGGGACAGTAGAAACTACAGACCGTGTGACTGTTGTTCTGACTCTAATCGCCCTGACGATTTAGGTACTGGTACTGGACGGATACCAGAGGTTTCAGAGCCACAATCATCCAGAGCGTATGCCCTTTGATTGTTGCCCTGACATACCCCTTTGGCTGACTTGACGGACTGTGCCGGGGTGATAAACAGGGGACAGTAGAAACTACAGACCGTGTGACTGTTGTTCGGACTCTAACCCCCCTGACGCTTTAGGCATTGGTGCTGGACGGACACCAGGGTTTCACAGCCACGATAATCCAGAGCGTATGCCGTTTGAATGTCGCTCTGACATTCCCCTTTGGTTGTCTTGACTGACACTGTTACTCGACGAACCGTATTTGGTCGGCCTAGGGCTTATTAATTAATTTTGGGCTTAATTTCTAACTTGTTGTAGCCCTAACGTAGTGTAATAAATCGGATATTTTAAGTTATTTTACAAATTGTAAATAAATAGCCTAGAAGGAGAAGGGAATGACTTTTATTTATGTAACCACTGGACGCCGCTGAACTAACCCAGCATCCGAGCGGAAACGTGCCGTTACAGTTGGCTTATCAGGCGTTCGAGCCCCAGGTCAGACATCGAAACAATAACAAGATCTCTGGCAAAGACTTTGAGAGTAAATAAAATTGCCATGAAAAGTTTCTCAAAACAAATCTCTCATTCGGAAACGACTTTAAACTGTAGGTCCCACTACTTGTATATAAAATTAACACACACATGGTGTGAGAAACTAGGTCAATAATCCTAACTGAAGGGCTGTAATGGCCAATTATGTACGTGTGTTTAATAAGTAAAAAATCATCGTTGTCATCATTGTCTGAAACTAAATTTGAAATATTTTTCCAACAATTGTTTAAAATTCGTTTACGAAATTCTACTCCACGCTAAGTCCAATGGTCAAATTCTATTTGTTTTTTAGCCCCTAATGCCAAAAATCTGTTTCTATAATACGGTTTTGTGATTTTAAAAACATTCTGGTGCTTAGGGCTGAATTAATAACGTGATGAATGCGTGCATTATCAGAAATCAATTGAGATTTAAGGGCGTTTACCGGTAGCCCCTTTTTAATCAAGAACTCAGTAAGCTAAAACCAAAAATTATAACAAAGTTTTCAATTTTAAACATTTCACGTTTCTGAGACGTTCACACTTTCGAGTGTTCACGTTTTCGTGAGTTCACTGTACAAAAAACACACACAAGAAAGAAAATGCAGTATATTTTTAGGGGAAAAGTGTGCTAGTGTTCAATCACCTACACTCAGAGATTATTTCTATTTGTGAGTCAATCATTAACATGTAAAGACTGTTTGTGATATTCATTAGGGCCTCATCCCTAATATTCCCCTTAGAAAATTGTAGTCCTTTAAGAGAGCATACGTGAATCAAAAAGTCCTAAACTGAGATCATGAAACACCGCAAATTCACTTCCTTTATTCAAACCCATTACATTACTTAAGTAAGACCGTTTCCTAGAGTATTAAACCAAAAATACTTTTTCTTTATTTTCTTTATTGTTATAAAACGACTGTCTACAGTGATAACTCGAAATACTTTCCTATGGCTGCCCTATCAATTCTTCTTCATGCCACCTACTGGGGCTCTCAATCGTTTTGTTTTAATTTCCGTCTGACAAATTTTTCTCGTTGTAGATTACAGTGGTTGGTAGTGAAATCAGCAGCACAATAAAAACTGAACTGCTTAAATGCAATTGCTGGTGATTTACTAAAACTATGCGCCTATTTGTCTTATAACAGCAATAACAACAACTATAATACCAACAATGACGATATTAACCGATATTAATGACGCACAATTCTGGCCACCACCACTTGCTTTTTCAATTTTAATGATTACAACTTGCCACTACAGACACACCAGCATGTAGACATATACGCATATATACATACATTACGTTGGTCTCATGTAGAAAGGCCCTAACTCATACTTTTTTCAAAATTGATTTTTTTTGAAATTCCAATACAATACAAATACTTACACCGCCTCACAAAAATTACATAAAAAAAAAAATATGCGAGTTAGGGCCTTTCTACATGAGACCAAGACGATACATTTATATGTTACATGAGGGAGAAAGGGTACCCATTAAATTTTACTTGAGAACTGGCCCCTATTAACGGTGAGTGTAGTTTTTTGCTACGCACTCTACTAGTGACGAGTGGTATTTGAATTACTTTTTTAGACAACTGTTATTGCAATCGGTGGAGATATGTAGCTATCTCAACGACCTTTGGTAATAAATTGATTTTGTAAAATTTTCTTTTCATTACTTTTTCGTAAAGATATGACGACCATTCATCACCGTTACAATCCTTCAATCAGGATTACGATCTGTCATCTTGCACTACAGGTTAAAGTCGTCTCCGAACCACAGATTTTTGAGAAACGTTTCATGGCAAATTTCATTTTCTTTCAGAGTTTTTGCCAGAAATCTGCTGAGAGGAAGTTGCCGAAGAAATTGTTATCATATTTCCATGCATCTGCTGGGAACCGAACTGAACTCTCACGTCATCTAGTAAGTCCACACACTAGCTACTACTACAAGCAAATATATTGTAACGAAAGTGGAAATGGTGTAGTTAAAATAATCAACAAATCTCCCAAAAACAAAACCATGGACCTGTTCAGGTGATCAACGAATCAGTAAAAAATATAGCAACAAAAATAATGGCTTGTTTACAAGATCGATGAATAAACAGAAATAAGAGATAAAAGATGTAAACAGCCAACAACAAAGTGCAGCAGACAGAGAAGTAAACAACCAAAAATAAAGTGCAACGTAAAAAAATAAAATAGCGGATAGACGAATACACAAGCAACAACTACTCTGCCTGGACGAATGTAAACAAGATACACAAACAAAAATGAAAACAAGTTGTTTACATTTTTGGCCGTCATCCTCCTTTGAGAGCATTCATCACACTATTGATGCAGCGATATAAAAGGCAAAAAAAAGCGAGCAATGCAGGAGTTCGAGTTAAGTTAGTCGTGTGTGATGACGTCACATTAGATTCAGTAAGAATTCAATCAGTTGTGTGTGAAAACACGAGATCGTGCTATAATTCAGTCAGTCTTGTGTGCAGACAAGTTGCGTGTGAAGAAAACAGTTATTAGTGTTGTGCTTACAAAAAGGTTGTAAGCAAAGAAAAATAACTAACAAGTGTTGTTGCTTACAAAAAGGTTGTAAGAAGAGAAATATAACGAACAAGCACAAATTGTGAAAGTCATCGTTGTACTATATACGAGGTATAAGGTCGAACAGTGGCACAAAAGTAGTCCGGAAAATAAAGAATTTATTTAAAATTTTAATACTTTAATTGCAATCTACGAACTCAAATTTTTAACATTTTTAATTCAAAATCCCTTTGGCTATGTCATCCCTATACATCCAGTAAATATACCAGTGCGAACACTATCCCCCCAAAACTGTTAAGTTCATCGGTAACTGAAAGAGTATATTGGTCTACTTATGTAGTATATGTGTATGTATAGTATTTGTGTATGTGTGTAGGAAAGTGAATGCTTAAACGAGATAATCAAATCAAGTGAACATTTTACTGTAATCGTTTTGCAGCCATGAACCCTGTAAATAAAATGAATACAGACTGAATGTGATGAATTTGTGTTAATAAATAACAAGATTTTTTACCAATCGGACCCAAATTTTTTCAAATAAGGACTACATTTGATTGAAATATTTCATTAATACAGTGTCTAAAAATTTTGATTGGCAACTTTCATCCTTCAATCACTAGATTAATAGGACTTTCTTGTGCTCTAAAAAAGGTAACTTAAAAGCTCTCATTATTTTAGAAATATGACAAAGAAACATCATGAAACGGTCAGACAGTGCCAAACACCAAAAAAATAACGAAGACAAAAAACTCGAAGACTGCATGGCAGTAAAATAATCATTGCGGCTGGTAATGTGATCTTCAAAAACAGGGCGCAAAATATCGAGTATAGCTTCGACTGTGTGGCACATAGCGCTGTCCTGTTGAAACCAAATGTTGCCAATATCTTTCTCTTCAATTTTTGTGAACAAAAATTCATTCAACATAACCCGATAATGATCGCCATTGACTGTAACGGCCACTCTTTGCCTATTTTCAAAGAAAAATGGCTCAATTATGCTTCTGGACCAAAATCCGCACCAAATAGTGACTCGTTTTGGGTGCGTCGCCTTTTCAATGTATGCGTGCGGGTTTTCAATGCCCCCCAAATGCGACAATTTTGCTTGTTTACATACCCGCTAACGATGTCTCCGAAATGTTCAATTGTTGAGAACTACGGTGAATTGATGTTGATGGCGCTTCACGCACACTTTCTGCCACAACAGCAATATTCTCCGGTGTACGCAGTGTTTTTTGGCTTTTACGCTTTGGGATGCCAGTTTCTTTCACTTTTTTTACAAGATAACGAGCGTACGGAGCTGACGGTGCTTTTCTTCTTCCATTCTGCAACATTACCGCGATTTTCCAAGTAATGTCGCAATATTTCCCAGCGTTGTTCAAGCGTATATACAACCATATTCGTTCAGCGGAAGGATAAGAGAAATTATCTGTCAAATCAGATATGAGCTGAGTGTTGCCGTTCACGAAATAAGCATTAGTTGAATAAAAACGTTAGATGGCGGACCCATTACATATATGCACTAGAGCGACTCAAGTTGTATGGAAGCGAAATTCGTGCTCGATGTACCCCTCTAAAAATGAACCTTGGACTTTTTTAAGACAACATTTCAAATATTTCGGCTCCAAATTCAACCTCTCGTGAGCTGGACCATTTTCAAAAACGGTCTATTTTTGAATATTTTGTTATTTTGTGGATCTGTTTCCTTACCAACATATACAATATGTATATCATAAGGAAGGTTTTTTTAAGGCGCGGCCAACAGTGTATACAATTTGTCCAAGGATGATCATTCATGACCGCTTTTTAAGGATATTCTGTAAAAAAAATGGTTTTTGAATTTTTTGTTCGGGGTAGTTGGTAATAGAAATGCCAAATTAACATATTTTAATCTCTAAACGATTTAATTAAATACGGGTCTCAGCTTTTTTTGAAATTCGAGGTAGTTCGCGTTTTGTAGTAGTTGTAGTTTGTAGTTTTGTAAGTAAAAACAATAAAATATTATAACATTTTTTAAATTGGGAAACAAATATGCCGCCAAAAAGTCATGGATCATTTCTTTTTTTTCTTTATTTAGTCCTGTCTAAATCCATACATGATCTAGAAAATAATTTCGCTATTAAATTAGAGTTACCACAAAATTGCATTTTTATACATTCTAAAGCACCATGTAAAGTGCATCTAATTTGCAAAAATCGAAATTATTTTCATATAAAGATGATGTACCTGGCAAAAGAAAAAAATTGATACCCAATAGACCCATTTACAACGAAGGGTTGCCACTACATTGCATTTTTTTTCAAAACGCGAACTTGCGCGAATTTCAAAAAAAGCTGAGACCCGTATTTAATTAAATCGTCTAAAGATTAAAATATGTTAATTTGGCATTTCTATTACGAACAACCCCGAACAAAAAATTCAAAAACCCTTTTTTTTACAGAATATCCTTAAAAAACGGTCATGAATGATCATACTTGGACAAATTGTATACACTGTTGGACGCGCCTTAAAGAAACCTTTCTTATGATATAGATATTGTATATGTTGGTAAGGAAACAGATCCACAAATTAACAAAATATTCAAAAATAGACCGTTTTTCAAAATGGTCCAGCTCACGAGAGGTTGAATCTGGAGCCGAAATATTTGAAATGTTGTCTTAAAAAAGTCCAAGGTTCATTTTAGAGGGGTACATCGAGCACTTTTTTTGGTGAGTCGCTCTAATATGCACATGCCTGAACTTATGTGAACACCAATGCCATGGGTACCTACTAGAGATCAGCAATGAATCGACCTACCATAGATCAGCAATAAGTATTCAAAACGATGAGTAGATTCGAGTCATATTATAATTTCAGATACTTATACGCATTTATACTTATTT
This sequence comes from Sarcophaga peregrina, assembly GCA_014635995.1. Classification (NCBI taxonomy): domain Eukaryota; kingdom Metazoa; phylum Arthropoda; class Insecta; order Diptera; family Sarcophagidae; genus Sarcophaga; species Sarcophaga peregrina. The sequence goes on along the minus strand of CM025789.1, from coordinate 22,039,443 downwards.
TAATATGATACTCATACTACTCATACTCAAAGTTGGAAGTACTCGTCATATTCATAGTTAACAATACGCATAATGTTATTGACTTTGACTCCTGTCTACTTAACATTTACACGAAGTACAAAATAAGTGTGATTCGCATACGGGTACTGCAATACTCACAAGAAGATTGTGTGTATGCTTTGCTTGTAGTCGTTGTCTTTCCTTTCTTCTTTGTTTGTAAATGCAACATTAACAATAGCTGCAAATTTTGATAAGTGATTCGAATCACTCAATTCACTAATAAGTATTGTAAGTATTTTTCTAAATTTATGAACCAGAAGGAGTAGGCATATGAGTCAAACATATTTCGCATGTTATGGGTTTAATGTCAACGTTGTACTCATACTCATTGCTACTTATACTTATAAATCAATGTTGTAGCGAGTACGAATAAATCAGAGTAGTTGAATTTCAATTCTGTTGTTTCATTCATACTCAAAATTACATGAGTGCTTATGAGTAGCAGAACAACGATTCATTGCTGATCTCTGGTACACACACGCTTGCACAATGCTTCTCCCATTCTCTTATTGCACCCGTTCTTTGCTTCGAAATGAAAATGTGTTTGATTCATACACATTTGAGTTTGATGTCAACATTTTACTCATACTCATTGCTACTTATACTTATAAATCAATGTTGTAGCGAGTACGTATGAATCAAAGTAGTTGAATTTCAATTCTATTGATTCAGTCATACTTAAAATTGCATGAGTACTTACGAGTAGCGGAAAAACGATTCTTTACTGATCTCTGGTACCTACCGCTGGATAGCTTGTTCATATTCGAAGTAATTTCGACAACTAATGCATGATATCGTTGTGTACACTTAACATATTAGTCCACCTGCTATGATGCATAATTGCTTGTTATAGAAAGCCTCCCTTCTATATCAAATTCTTATCACTTTTCTTTCTTTTTCAGATTTAAAATCGAATTGATTCGTTAATTAATTTTGCAAGTCTTAAGCAATTGTGCTCATGAATTCTTACTCTATTCAAATTGCGTGTAAATGTCTGACAGACATTTATAGTTGCACGCTGTTATTTTGTATGATTTTTGTTAGTAAATGTCTGGGCCAGAAAGAATCATCATTTGAAATGAATTTAATTTTATATGATGATGTGTCTCATAACTCATCTGGTATACAGTTTATGGCAAAACATACAACATGACTCCAAGTACAACAGCAACAGCAATAACAACAACAAACGACAATGAGTTGTTGGCAATATTTCCGGGATCATGATGTGTACGACAAACGATTTTTCAAAATCCTTTTGCTGATGTTTTGCTTTCGTTTTCTTGGGGTTTTTTTTCGATTTTTTTTTTCTGACAAAAAGAAAATGAGAAAGAGTAGGTTGTAGAGGAAGAAGATTATGAAAAGAAAAGATGCGTTTTTAGTTGGTAAAGGGGGAATAAACGTCATGTCTTTAAGTGATATTTTATGAACACATGCGAGGAGTGTGCGTGTGCCTGTGTGTGGTAGGCAACAATATTAATATGCAACGCAATGGCATTATCTTGCTCGTACATGTGATATTGAGTGAGTGTTTCATAGAGGGTTGGCAGACGCATATTATTTAGCTGAGGTTGTTGGTGTCTTGTTCATGTTTTTTATTTTTTATTTGTTTCTCTGAAAACTTACAAGCAACGACTAATTAGTTTTACAAAATGCAGTTCACATACATGAATTTTCTGAAAATTTTAGATTTTTTTACAAACAATTTTTGTTGATATGTTGGGACATTTGCAATCTATTTGGTGGTTTTCAGAAGTGGCATCAATTTTCCTTTGAAAAAAAAAAAAAAAACACAAAATTTAATGCATTTGAGGCACTTAAGTTTTGTTTGTTTCTATTTTCTTGTGTTGCTATGGCATTAAGCCTAATGATTTGATGTGCAGTTTGGAGGCAAAATAAATATGATGATTCATCAGCCAGGCAGGCAGTCAGTTAGTCAGTTTTATGCCATAGAAGTTTGTAGTTTGTTTTTATTTTAGTTGTTGCCTTCATTACACATGTTTGCATTGAGTTTTACATCAAATAAATGAAAATGAAAATATTTTGAAATTTTTATTTCAAACTTTTTTCTTTCTCAAGAAAAACTAAAGAAAAAAAAGTGAACGAATTTTTTTTCTTTTTCAAATTGAATTCCGCGTTCTTTTGATCGCGCCTGTATTTAAGGGAAATAAAACAAAATTTTTTTGTCAGTTTGTAGGGCAAACAAGACAAGCAAACGATATGAAAAAAAAACAAATCAAATTTACATGAAATTTTTTCAAATCTTTTTAATGTAAATGTATGTTGCAACAACTAAGGAGTGCGCACAAAAAAAAAAAAAAAAAAAAATGGGCCTACTTTTAAGCTTATAACTTTAATCATTTCGTTTCAAATCCTACAACAAAACTTTTAAGCTTACATTCAGTGCTGTGACATAGATAAGGAGTGTGCACTAAAAAAAATGGGTCTACTTTTAAGCTTATAACTTTTATCATAATTGAAAAAAATCTGAATACCGTTACATTGTTTTTGTTAGTCATCTGTTTCAACATTCACGTGCTAAATTTCATTGCAATAGCAAAATTAGTCCATTGAAAATGGGCACCCAACAAGAATGTCTTAAAAAAATAATTGAAATTTTCTGTGAAAAACCATGCCGCTTACAAAAAACGATTGCTAGGCACGCAGATGTTAACTAAAAATCAGTTTCTAAGGTAAAAATATAATAAGGAGTCTTTGAGTATTGAGAGAAAGCATGGAAGTGGAAGAAAACAAAGCAATTAAAACAATACGTATTTTTCTAAAACACCCTAACATGTCTGGAAGAAAAGTGGCTTAAAAAGTTGAATGTCTCGGAGTATTCAACTTTTTGAAAAAAAAAAATATTTTATACACAAAAAGAATTCAAATACGATTTACTTTAATTGTAATTAAAAAACGAAAAAAAATCCGCCCCTGAGTTTTATTTCTATAACGAAAAGTGTAAGTCCAATTTTTTTTGTGCGCACTCCTTATTTGTTAAAAGCCTTCTTGCTGTATATTAATTTCTTGTATATTTTACTAAAAGTCAAACAACAATAACAACAACTCACACATAGAGAGAAATTCAGAACATTTTAATGATTTCAACATGATTGATTACGCACTTGTTGGTGTGTGTCTTGAATACGTAAACATTTTGCCATCCATACACCACAATACACGTTGTCGTCGTACATGTTGCATGTAAATTTCATTTTACTTGTTGTTGTGATTTGTTATTTTTTAAAAAAAAAATCCCTTTTTTTGTATTCATTTCGTTTCGATTCTATTTTTATTTTAATTCTCATCTTTATACGCCTGCCTTTATGATTTTCTATTGTTGCTGTATGTGCGTAACAGTTTATTGAAAAAACAAAAAAAAAAAATAGGAAAAATTCAAATCAATTGAAATTTTTATTTCAATATTGCAACATGTTGCATTCATGTCAAGCATTTGTGAATTTTTAATCAAAATAATGTAAAATTTTTGTTTCCCTTTAAAACACTAAAAGCCAGGCAGGGGCGCAGAAATTTTTTCATTTTCCAAAAGCAGCCGCATTCATCAAACTATTGGGTTGTGTAAGCCAGTATAGATAGGCTAACAAATGTTAGTGCATCTCAAGTGCAATGAAAGGTTTCTCATTTAAGCCGGAGGTCCACACCACGCGTTCTACGCGTTCTCGCATTCTACGCGGCTGTCAAAAAAGTAAAATTAATGCATTTATATGGTGCAAGGTATACGCACAAAAGCGTAGGATGCCATGACACATAGAACGCGTAAAGTAAATCTACTTTCTACTTTTGTAAGCATCACAAGCGGCGCGCGTACAAAACAGCTAACTTTGACAAGATGTTTTGTTTTAATTTATTTAAATTTTTCAAAGAACAATGGAGGAAAAATTAATCGAAGCTGTGAAAAAAAATGAAGTCCTATATAAAAAAGCTCGCTTGTTTATAGGAATAAATTTAAAAGAGCAGCTGCTTGGAAGTCCATTGCCGAGGAGGTATTGAGGACAGTATTTCGTATTGTTTTTTTTAGAGAACGTTTGCCAATATCGTTGGAAAACTTTAAGGGACCGATTTGTAAAAAAATGCACGGAGAGCAATCATGCCGCTGGTAGTGCTGCAGAATTCCCTGAAAACTAGTGGGCATATCAGCATAATCGTCGTTTGTTCTTTTGGAGCTTGTTGTACACACTTGTGGCACAAAATATTATATTCACAAACTCAATTAATTCTATAAATTCTTTTAAAATTTCAATTTCATTTGCCATTTTTGTACGAAATGTTTGTTCAAGTATTTTCAATCAAATGTTTTTATCTTGCTAACAGCTGATCAAAACAAACATTGGCGCGTAAAAAGCGTTGCATGTAACTTGAAGCGTAGAACGCAAAGAACGTATGAAACGCAACAACGCTTTGGCGCGACAACGCGTGGTGTGGACCTCCAGCTTTACCGCGGAGAACGCATTAAAATTGTTAAAATTTTCAATAAATCTAGTGATCAAACCTGGTCACTTTTCTAGCATTACAAACTAATTATGGACATGATAGTCGACCTACTTTGTGACGATGATTATAAAAAAAAAGAAAAAAAGCCTTACAGATATGTTTTGTTAGGTTAGACAAGGTGGTAGGCCATCATTATTTACGATCATTTTGATAGGACCATCAATATTCAATCCAGGAATCAAACAATCCATAGAGAATTTTGCATTTGAAGGCACGGTACAGATATTTTAATGCTTTGTAAGATAAATTTGAATTTAAAAACCAAAGACGCAAACCCAAACTTTTAGCAATGCCACCTTGCCTCTAACAGGGTAAACATTGCTATTAACAGAGCACTGTTAACTGTTTAACAGTGGCAGTAGTAGATTATTTTTCTACTTTGTAATTACATACATACATACAGAATTGGCCATTACAACCCTTCAGTCAGGATTACAGCCTATCTTCTCACACTATTCATGTTGTGTGCGCTAATTCCGTTGATTCCGAGCGACAGATTTTTTTGAGAAAGTTTTTCATGGCAGGTTTATTTACTCTCAGAGTTTCTGCTGAGAGGAAATCGCTGAAGAAATATTTTTTTTATATTATGTTATGATGCCTGACCTGGGATACGAACCCGGGCTTTACGTCTAATAAGCCAACACACTACCTACTAGACTACGGCGACTTCTACTTTGCAATTATTTCAGATAATTGACATACGATATAATTCTCATTATGATCATTGAAAGTAAAGGATGGTTGGATGGAATTATTTCAGCTATCTCACTACCACAGTTGGAAAGACGACTCTCTGGACTACCATTGATATATAGCCTATATGGTGTACTATTTCTTATATGTTCCAAAATGACCACTGATCTTCTAGAGAATTTTCAATCCAAAAATTGTTATTTTGAAAGTCAATTTTCTCAATACCTTATCACTTTATATGCGAGTATATTGCTGATTATATTAACAGGCCTTGGAAACTTCCTTTGCTTATATTATGGTACTCATAGACCTAGAGTATTTCCCAAAATTAGCTCCTTAACAAATGGGCTTGTTCAGATGGATACTGTTCAGAGATCACCAAAGAGTATTCAAAAAATCTGTCGTTCAGAGTCGACTTTAAACTGTAGTTCCCGCCATTTATGTATAAAATTAACACACACAATATAAGTGGTGTGAGAAACTGCGGACTTCTTGGGGACGATTGCTGTAGACTATCTAATGGTGAAGGTATCGCACTGGCCATTCTATAGTCACCTAGCAGCAACTCGTTTCCTTGCCGTTCTCTCTTTCCACCTTTCCTAAACCTGCACAATGCACTGCATGAGTAGGGGCCATCCCCTGAGTGCTGGTTTAAAAAAAAAAAACGATGAGTAGATTCGCGTCGCGTACTTATTTCATTATCATACTCACACTACTCATATTCAAAGTTTGAAATACTTATCGTACTCATACTTAACAATACGCACGATGTTGTTGATTTCGACTCGTCTATACTTAACATTTACACGAAGCACAGAATAAGTATGATTTGGATACGAGCACTGCAATACTCACAAGAAGATTGTGTAGTAAGCTTTGCTTGTTGTCTTTGTCTTTTCTTTCTTCTTTGTATGCAACAACAACAAAGGCTGTAAATTTTGATAAATGATTCGAATCGCTCAATTCACTAATAAGTATTGTAAGTATTTTTCTATATTTATGGATCAAAATGAGTAGGCGTATGAATCAAACATATTTCGAATGTTGTTAGTTTAAAGTAAACGTTGTACTTATATACTCATTGCTACTTATACTTATAAATCAATATTGCAGTGAGTACGAAAGAATGGGAGTAGTTGAATTTCAATTCTGTTGATTCACTCATACTCAAAATTGAATAAGTACTTATGAGTAGTGGAAAAACGATTCATTGCTGCTCTCTTATACTGTTATATAGCAAATAGTACTGATTGAATGCCAAATGTTTGCATGGTTTGCGTCTTGGATTTTCAAATTCGAATTTATCTACACACATGATATTTTAAGTCCTGTACTGGCGAAAACATTGCTTATGTCAGCAAAAATGTTGCAGACAATCGAAATTTATTGATTCAATGGTCTTCTCGGTCAAGGGTTAGTGTATTACGTATCAATATGTTTACCACTCATGTATAAAATTAACGCACACAACATAAGTGGTGTGAGAAGCTAGGTCGTAATCCTGACTAAAGGGTTGTAATGGCCAATTATGTATGTATGTATGTATGTTTTATTTTTGTTAGATTAGCACCTCCAAACACCGATTTACGGAGTTTTTAATTTAAGGTTTGGGTTTGTTAGATTAGCACCTTCAAATACCGATTTACTGAGTTTTCAAATTTAATTATAAGAAAATTTTCTCCCACCAAAAAATTAAAAATAAAGCCGTCCATGTTTTAGTGTAACTGTAGAGATCGCTACAGGAAATTCAATGTTATTGAAGACAATAGGCCTTTAGAATTGTATTCGTTAACGGCTTTAAGACAATAGCAACAGTTTGAAGGACAACATTTCATTTCATTTTTATTTGAATAAAAGGATTACCAGCATTTTGTTTTATATGCCTTTAGGCAAAAAATACTGAAAGTGAAATATTTGAAATTTCTAAAACGATTGCAAATGGAAATGTTATTTTTAAAATTATTGTTGGAATTGAAATATTTACGGTTAAATTTAAATTCGAAAATTTGTTGATCGGAATCGACTTTAAATGTAGGTTCCGCCAGTGATATACAAAATTAACGCACATACCACAAAAGTGATACGAGAAGCGGGGTCATAATATCAACTGAAGGATTGTATTTGCTTTCCTTAGAAATTAACTCCACAGGAAATTTGGTCCCTGGTTCTTACACTACAAAGTGGCTGATATGTATTGCAACCAACTTCAGGTTGTTATCATTTGTAAACCGCTTGTCTGACAGCTGACAGATTTATTCCAGTGATAGTTCATTTTATGATTTATAAGCTTACAAAAGCATTTTGATCAATTGCATTTAGAAAAACAGTTATTCGTGATGGAATTCAAGCATGATAGTGTGATTTCTTTATATTTTGCTGGAAAACCCCAGGTGGCTATAGTTGGAGACCTCCAGCATTTAAATGTAAATAAATCTTTTGTTTCTCGTACCATTGCTTGTTAGTGTGATACTGGCAGTGTTGCATCGCGTCCAAAAAGTGGACGGAAAAAACGGTAACAACACCAGAAATGATCCGAAAAGTGAAGGCTAGATTTGTTCGAAATCCACGCGGTAGTGGTAGAAGAATTGCTTGCGAGCTGAACATATCGCAAGAACGGATGCAACACATATTGAAAAATGAGCTTGGACTAAAGCCATTGAAGTTCCAGAAAGTACAAGGGCTCACTGATGAACAAAATAAAAAGTAAGACTGAAAAAAGCCAAGGAGTTACTTCGCTTGCAAGAAAGCGGCCAGTTACTGAATTTGGTTTTCTTCGATGAGAAGCCATTCCAAATGGAGCCGTTTGTGAACAAACAAAATGATCGAGTTTACTTGCCAAAGAGGTTAGCTGAAAATTTACACCTGCGATTGGCCACCAGAACTTAAATGCCGACGATGGTAATGGTGTGATGCCGATGGTTGCTCCCCTTTCGTATTCATCGACCGTGGGGTCAAAATAAATGCCGAATATTATCGGGAAAATGTCTTAAAGACAGTATTGAAGCCCTGGCCAGACAAACATTTCAGCCGCAAACCATGGAAATTCCAACAGGACTCATCACCACCGTAGTCAGCACGCATCAATCAAGAATGACTTAAAAAGGAGGTTTCTCGCTTCATTTCTACCGCACAATGGCCACCAAAATTTTCGGATCTCAATTCGTTGGACTTTTGCGCCTGATGCAGTTTGAAGAGTAATGTTCTCACTAAAAAATACCAAAGTGTCGATCATCTCAAGACGCCGCTTCGCCGGGAAGAGCCACTTTCGTACAGCCTATGATGGTTTTGTCAGCCGTTTGAAGGCCATAATACGTACCAAAGGTGACCAATTCGAACAAATCTAAACTGATTAAAAAATTTGATGTTATTTCCAACATTTTTTTTGCTTTTGAACAATAAAATTAAAAAAAAATTAAAAAAATAAAGCGATTTACTTTGTTGCATTATATATCAGCCACCCTGTATACCCCACGAGACTACTTCACCGTAATGCTAAGTGTGAAAACGGCCATTATTAGTGGTTTCGAAGTCGCTAGGTTCTAGGTAGGCAGTGTGTTGGCTTATTTGACACCAGCCCGTGGTTCAAATCCCTTGTCAAATATCGCGAATAAAACAGAATATACTCTCAATTGTTTTTCCTGGCAAAAATTCTGAGTGTAAATTAAATTGTAATGATGCCCGGAGTCAACTAAATTTAACGCACACAGCATGGGTGAGTTAAGAAGCTAGGTTGTAATGCTGACGAAAATGCTGCCATGAGCAATCTAGTTAAGTAAGCCATTACCGAACATAAATACATACGTTATTGGTCATTACAACCCTCCAGTCAGGATTATTGACCTAGTTTCTCACACTACTTATGTCGTGTGTGTGTTAATTTTTATACATAAGTGGCGGGATTTTTATACATAATTGGGTGGGACCTACAATTTAAAGTCGACTCCGAACGACAGATTTTTTGAGGAACTTTTCATGGCAATTTTATTTGCTCTCAGAATGTTTGCCAGAAATCTGCTGAGAAGAAATCGCCGAAAAAATCCTTTTTTTATATTTTATTTTAATGTCTGGCCTGGGATTCGAATCCTGGCTTTACGTCATTCATTCATTTCTACCGCAAAATTGGCCATCAAAATCTACGGATCTCAATCCGTTGGACTTTGCGGCTGGGCCAAACTGTCGAATGAATATTTTTACCTTAAATTTTTTCATTTTATTTTTCCCAATAAAACAGTCTAATGGTGAGTATATAAAAATTCCATTTTCAAATAAAAATTCATTAAAAAACAAGCCACAAAAAATTTAAATCTACCACAAAAACATGCGACTTATAATTCTGAACAACTTCTATTTGTTCTAAAAATACAAGATTTATGCTGGTCGCACTGAAATCAAAATGAAAATAAAAATAAAAATGATTTGCTTATGGAGCATAAATTTAAATTCGTTAATAAAACTCAAAAAAAAAAATGGATGATGATGGCCCAAACAAATATTTGTTCAGCAAAATGTTTGTTTGCCCGGTAATAAATTGTGATTATTATTACAGGCCCAAGTAAATATATCGTCCAAAACACGACAGCATAAGAATAAACAAAAACAAAACAAATGAAGATAACGTTGAAGGACATCATCAAAAAAGCCTTAAAATCCTTAAAATATTCCAAGAAAATAACACAAAAACAAAAACCATCAAAATACTCAGACAGATTTAAATTCTTGGATTTGAAAGTCCATTTAATGGATAAAATCAATAAGACAGACAGAGAGAGAGAGAAAGAGAGACGACATACTACATGTTCATGCAAATCACAGAGAAAGCATGAGAGAGAGCGATAGTAGAAGTTTGTTATCTAGAGAAAATTATAAATCTTGTTAAACTGATTATAAAAAATCAAGCTACCATATTACAATAAATATAAAATATTACAACAACAACAACAACAACAATAATAACAACAAATCCAATAACAATAATTTATAAGAAAATCCAAAGAAAACATATGTTTTCCTAAGAAATCCTTACATAACCATCCCAATACAAACATGTTCACTCATACTTACCTACAAATCCCTACCCTGATTACAACACTTTTGTACCAAGAAAGATGGCAGTGTGTGTCTGTGAGTGTGTGTGTGTAGAGGAGGAAATCCTATGCTTACATTTACAAAGCGTAAACAGATTTAAGCAGCGCAATGTGTTAAAAAAAATCCCTATAAGTAGACTTCTAATACTCGTAATAAAATCTCATAGAATTTATCACACACACTCACAAATGTTTTATGCCAGGGTTGGGGAAGTGACATCATATTGGCAAACAACATAAAGAAAAAATTACGATAGCAAAAGAAAAAAGAAAATAAAGGAAATAGGAAATGAACAGAAAGAAAAAAAACATTTTTAAGTAAACGTAAATAAAATAAAATTTTTAATTTTTTAAAAACTTCTTTTAAACGCTTTAATAAAGTAATGGGAAGCTAAAGCAAATTTATTAAGAGAGTTTTTGCCAGATATTTGTTGAGATTAAGTCAGCAATGATAATTTTCTTCATATTTCGTATTGGCAGGCAAAAACTCCAATTGATCAAATGCCCTATTTATCAGTAGGTACAGCTAACAGTTGAAATACATCACCTCAGTTAAATAATGGTTTTGAGTGAAATACATTTGGTTCAGATAAGTCTTAAAGTTAATGAGTTCTTCACCAGGAATTTGTCTTTGTCAAGCAATAATCGTTAAAACTCTTTTAAATCCCATTACATTTGACGCCAGTGAGATTGGCAAGCCTTCGTACAAGTGAGACCCAGTAAGGGCTAACGCATGTGTTAGTTTTCCTAGGATCTGCAATGCATAATCACAGAAAAGAGGGGGGCGGTGCAAAAGCAGAAGATTTTTGGGGGGAGGGATTAAGGTGTATCGGAATGTTATGTATCTAGGTATGTATGGCCTAATATAGACAGCGCTAGAAAAGGGTTTAGATAAGATCAGCCTGAGGTTAGTTATTGACTTAAGTCGCTAACGAATATCTGAAACAGACCCCAGCCGGATTATTACAGCGTATGTTGCGATGAGACTATCGAACAAATCTTCTTCAACTGCCCATTCTTGAACTGTACAGTCCTTTGTAAATTGAGGAGGAACACCCTAGCCAGGGGCTTTTTCGAAGGTTTAGACTCTTTATTAAAAGCTGATATTATGGCTCTCCATTGATTCATAAGTAGATTGAGCTAGTTGAGAAGTACTAGGACATCAAGGTCGTACTCGCGGTCTCTTGGCTGTTTGTGCTCCAGTTGTTTTCTTCATACCCTATCCTATCATCATATCGTTTTGCAATTTCCATATTGTTTTGGAGAGAAATTTTATCAGGTTTTACTACTTTAACTTGAAGTTTCTATAAGTTGAAGTTTTTTTTCTGGATAATGGTAATCCAATTAATAGAAATTCGACTATATATAGGTATGAAAGGCCTGCTATAGCCAGCGATGTAACAGGGTTGCTGCTGGGCTTAAGTAACGCCAGTCTGAGGTTAGTTATTCGTTTCATTACAGGACACGGCAAGATAGGTCGCTGATAAGGATCTGGAACCGTTTCTAGCCGGACTATTACAGGGAATGTAGGGAGAATTTTGAGACTGTCGCACAAATCCTCTTCTACTATCCAGTTCTTAATATGTTGAGGATGAGCAAGCTCGGCTGGGGCTTGATTCATAAGTAGATTGAGCTAGTTGAGAAGTACTAGGACATTAACCGTTTGACTGCTAAGTAATTCTGGTGAGAACGTTCGAAAATTGCTCGAAAACTTTAATTAATTATTATAATAAAAAATCTACAAAATTTTAATAATCTATGTATAAAGATAGACCCTATAAATCTCGTCTTTTGATTTTATTTTAGCTTTTTGACTAATTTTTACACTGAAATTCGCAACGTGAATGCGATTTTCGTAACAAATGAACGCAGCGCTTTTGCGCCGCGTAGCAGTCAAACGGTTAAGGTCGTAGTCGCACTCTCTTGTGTGTTTCTTTAATTCTTCGTATATTATATCCTGCCTTTTCTGCCTATTATCCTTTTCCAATTTCCTTATCTCGCCCTCTCTGTTTCTTCCTAGACGAAATTACAATGGTTCGTTTTGACCTCTGGCTATTGTACACTAATACCCCCGGTTTGCCGGGCCTGAAGAAACGCAAAGCAAACCGAAAAGACGCAAATCGAAGCACGATTTTCCATACATTTGTATTGATTTTCTTTTAATTGGTTCCGAGATTCATAATTTTAGCTGAAAAAAATAGATTTTTCAATAAAAAATATTTAATTTACTAACGACCTACAACTTGCAACCATCAGACAACATAATGAATGTAATTACATTAGACTTAAACGGGAAATCCCCTTTTTCTGTTTTAGCTTTGTACAAACATTTTCATATTAACGAAACAAAAACCATGCAACTTCGAAGTCACAGAAATTTTAAAAAGACGCAACTTCGAATTTGCCCTAGATTTGAACGGGAAATCCCCTTTTTTCTGTTTTAGCTTTGTACAAACATTATCGTATTAACGACGCAAATCGAAGAACTAACGACGCAACTTCGAAACATGCGGCGCAAACAGAAATAAAAACGACGCAACTTTGGAATCACAGAAATTTTAAAAAGACGCAACTTCAAAGCAGATGCAGAACGAGGTGACGCAAACCGGGGTATTAGTGTATTTGTCTTAATGATCTGAACACGTCATCTAACCTAACATAACACATGTTCAAGAATTCTATTTTCCACTGGCCAATATCTATATTGCGCTACAGGCCGCAGTTAGTGCACTAAACAAATCAATTGGATGCACATCTTCCTAATGACTCTGAAAGCGATCACCAAGGTTTTTATACTAATTCCATCAATAAAGTTTGATTGACAATTCCACGTTTTGCTGTTAATGGAACACAACTAGTTTTCCTTGACGTTGTCATAAATTTCTACTTTTTCTTTAAATTCATAAAAACCAAGTGTTTTAATCAATTAAATTGAATTTTTCTTAAATTTGTTTTTAAATTTTTAAAATTAAATTTCCGTTTACATTTCAAGAGCTAAGCCATCAACTGTTTAACAAACAATTGTTTTATTACACAAGAAAAGGAAGAAAGAAAGAGAGAGAGAGAGGGAGACAGACAAACACAGAGAGTTTTTAAATGTTTTATCGTTTAGTTTATGGCTTCAATATCAGATTGTGTTTTAATCTGTTGAGACAAATTTCTCTATGGGATGTAATCGAATTTAAATGGTAATTTAAACAAACAATTCAAGAAAATAAAAAAAAAGAAACGAAACAGAATTTAATCAATTTAAAACAATCAACAACAATAAGAAATGCAAAAAAGAAAAAGAAACAAATTTTTTTTTTTTTCAAATTCGAAAAAGTCCTTGGCAATGATCTATGAGATACAAAAACTAAAAGAAGAAAAAAAAAGAAGAAAAATAAACAATAGGAAACAGAAAAAACAAAAAGAAAAAGAATAGAAAACAATTTTCATGAGCTAAGGAAAAGAACATTCCATTACCCCCTTCGATTGTGTCTACCACAAGCTTCATACGTCTCATTATCAGAGACAACCAATCATTGGCATAAGTACTCTTTACTGTTTATAAACGTAGAAAAAAACGAAAAAAACGTATGTAAACGTGTATACGATTACATAGATATACGTATGTGTGTGTATGTGTATGAGTATCCAAGTAAAGAGTGTTTGTGGCGTTAGAATATTTATCGCCAACAACAGCTATCGACAGCATCAGTCGTATCTCAGTAACAAGACAAGTAAACTGAAAAAAAAAAACAAAACCCAACCATTACCATCACCATCATCATCATCATCATCATCGATATCAACAACATTATCATCATCATCATCAAACTCGTTGTGGTTGTTGTAATCGTCATCATAAAAATGGATGCTTTACAGTCACCTACAATGCATTTTGTGTTCGATCTTGCATTGGTAACCAAGGGGCCAATATTTCTGGGAATATTTATCATACGAGGATGGTAGATTTTCTTTGTGCTTAAAAGTTGCTAAGATAACTTCAATCCTAAAAGGTGTAATGGATTGCTCTACGCTTTTCTAAATTATGAAAAATTGTAGAGTCCAATAAGCCTCACATACGGTACAATACGGTAAGCTGTCCACTCTTTCGTTATTCACTAAATTTTCTTCAAAGTAAAATCGTGTCCATGGATTTGTATGATAACAAAAACCCGAGGAATTTTTACGTTTTTAACAAGGCAGAAGGCAGTATTAAGCACTGCACATCTCTTACATACACACAGTTACAAAAGTATTCATACGGTTAACAAATTTCAGAAATTTTTTAACCATTCCGTTTTCGTCTATCAACTTTCCTCGATTTTAAGACGATCTTGGTTAAAAAATTTTTAAAGTTTGTTAATGTTTGTGGGCCTGCAGAGACCTGGGCAAGTCCACGAAATTATACATACGGTTAACAAATTTCAGATATTTTTTAACCAACCCATTTTCGTTGAAAATCTTTTTAATTGTCTTACATTTTTCCTCGATTTTAAGGCGATCTTTTGTATTGCTTTCAGAAATTTGTGAAATTTATTAACAGTATGTATGCACAGGCCTGGACAGGCCCACAAAAGTTAACAAATTTCACAAATTTCTAAATGCAATGCAAAAGACCGTCTTAAAATCGAGGAAAAATGTCAAACAATTATAAATATTTTCAATGAAAACGAATTTCCGTAATTTTTTAACCGTACGTATACTTTTGTAACTGTATGTACATACATAATTGGTCATTACAACCCTTCAGTCTGGATTATTGATCTAGTTTCTCTCACCACATACGTTGTGTGTGATAATTTTATACATAAGTGGCGGGACCTATAGTTTAAAGTCGAGAAAATCTAGGCCGTAATCCTAACTGAAAGCTTGTAATGACCAATCATATATGGATGTATGCATAGATTCTAAGAAGCAGCTTAATCGGTAATTAATAAGGCTGCCAAGAATCCTAGCCTAGGAAAGCTTTCTGGAAAGCTTTCTATTCATTCGTTATTCAGTTTTTCTTCTCCAAAGCAAAGTTTTTTTCCACGATGAAAACTTTTTGTGTTTTTCACAGATTATATTATACAGTCGAACTTCTATAAATTGAATCACCATTATCCAGAGAAAAACTTCAACTTATAGAAACTTCAAGTTAAAGCAGCAAAACCTAATAGAATTTCTCTCCAAGATGTTATTGCTGTGCTTCAACTAATAGAAAATTCAAATAATAGAGGTTCAAATTATAGAAGTTCCACTGTAATTCCACCTTTTTTTCTCGTTTGCATGTGTTTATCCTTGTAACAGAATAAAGCAAAAACAAGGCAGTTCCTTAATGATTTGGACACATCTGCAACCATTTAATATCGAATTTTACATCTAAGCTTGTGTGCATGTCGGGTAGATCTGAGGATTGGACAACATCTAGTTTTCATATCCCTAAATGTTGAGAGGGCGTGGCAAATCATTAAAAATGAATATTTAAGTACATATCGATCGTAGGCGAATAAAATTTGGTAAGTAAGTTTGTAGAGTCAATAGCGACAATCACACCAAAAATGGGCGTGACAACCCCTCCCCCTTTAGGTGATACCTATAACTCTTAAACTACTGAACCGATTTTAACCATTCTTTTTTTTTTCGAAAACTTATAAGGTTTAGGGCCATTATTATAATTTACCGTTAATTAAAGGGAAGATTTTAACGGAGAGATAAATTGTTTTTCATTATCACGAGTACCTATTAAGATAGAAGTGAGCGTTAAGCTAAAGGGAAGATCATCCTACCTTTAACATTTAAAGGCCACTTTATGTTTGAACTTGCCATATCATATACTATTTTCGATATGGCAACTTCGAATTTAAACAAAATTAGCATATAAAACACAAAAAAAAACGAAGTTCACTGTTGCCACTGCGTTAAAAAAGCTTGTTTAATTGAGCTGTTTTATCAACTTTGCTCCGGCACTGCCATATTTTTGAAAAAATTAATTTTCTTTTACCTGTAAGTTGTAATAACCAAAATAAGTTAAAGCTTACTTTAGCGTTCACTTAAGCTAAAGGTACTTTCAACTAACGCCAACTTTAACGGTAAGTTGTAATAATGGCCCTTAGATGGTTTAAAATAAAATTCGATTTAGCAAAAAGTAGGCGTGGCAAACCTTTAAAATCGAATATTTAGGGACATAGTGATCTTAGACGAATACAATTTGGTGGGTAAGTTCCTAGAGTGGATATTGATATGAAGCGTAGTGCAATAAATACATAATGTGACCTCTCTTGGCCAATAAATAAAAAATCAATTTTGGGCGGAACGAAGTTCGTCCGGTCAGCTAGTTTTCCTATAAAATCGTTTTACGTTGCTCACAAATCAAACTAATTCGTAGGCACCATTCCGTTTTCCTTCTGTTTCTCAGTTTATTATCCTTGTAACAAAGCAAAGCACTGTATGAGCAGGGAGAAGGCAGTTTCTTAGTGATTGCAACACGTTGCCAACCGTTTAGTGTCTTATTTTACGTCTGAGTTTGGCTCTTAATCATCCCCAACTTCTAGATCTCTTAAAATGTCTTCTAACAATACGTATTTGATCTACATTTCAATACAAAATTCGAACTCGAAAAGCCCTTTATAGTTAGCTCATCGAGTAATCGGTTTTGTCTATGCATTCTTCCTCCATAATTGTTTTTCTTGTTCAATTTTATTTTCTGCTCGTTTTCCCTCTTTATTCTGGTGTTCAATACAACTGCTACTGCTACTGCTTTCTCCATAACACAGATTGAAAGATGCGTTACTGTCGATAACATTTCAGATAAAATTCCCACAGAACTCATACTCGCACACACACATGTGAAAATAATATATCTTTACACATGTATTTAATACCTCGTTTAATTCTACACATACATACATATCTAGCTATGTACATACATATGTTCATATAAATATATGCCAGTGTAGATGAACTTATATTCCTAAGTGTATGTGTGTGTGTTTTTATTTTACATTCTCTTCCTTAAGTTGATTTACAATTTTTTTTTTTTTTTTTGTTCTATTGTTTGTGTAACAACAACAAATTGTTTATTTTTACCTTGAACGAAGCCCCTATTCAATGAAAGAGAAAAAAAATGTTTTTTCCTTCTTGTATCAAATGGAATAAATTTGAATGTTTGTAACACTACAAGTATTTAAAGAACACACATAAACAAACAAACAAATCAACGAACTTAAGAAAACATGCCTACAAATTTACAAGGAATACTCAATACACTCATACACAAAGTTTTACGTACACTTGAAGTAAAGAATTATTTAAAAGCACTTAATTACAGTGGATTCGAAGAAAGAAAAACAACGAGATGAACTGCAATAGCAATACCATTAAGGGACTGCCATCACTGTAGTCAAGTGCTTTAGGAAGGCAAACTGGTAATATCCGTTGAATTGATCTGAAGATTTTATTGTAAACTGTACAAAGGGTCTGCCAAATAACATTTTTTTTTGTAAATGCTTTAAAACAAAAAACTACTGACTGTTCTCTCATTTGGAACTACAATCCTTCGAGTTAATAATGGAAAATAATTTCATTCAAGTGGCTGCCTCGGCTGGCCAAGTAGTAGTCTACACAATTGGTACAATATTTAAGCAGTGCAGCTGTATTTCACCAATAACTTCACGAACATTGCCCTTTAAACCGTCAGTTGTCTCTGGCTTATCGGCGAAACATTTATCTTTGACGGCACCCCACAAATACTAGTCCAACGGTGTCAAATCGCAGCTCCGAGGTGGACAAATGACATCAGCTCTGCGGCTGATAATGCGATCTTTAAAAACAGGGCTCAAAACATCGAGTGTCGCACGTACTGCCATCCTATTGAAACCAAATGTTGCCAATATTCTCTTCTCTAATTTTTGTGAATAAAAATTTGCTCAACATGGCCCGATAATGATCGCCATTGACTGTAACGGCCACTCCTTGCCCATTTTCGAAGAAAAATGGCCCAATTATGGCTCTGGACCAAAATTCGCACCAAACAGTGACCCGTTTTGGGTGCGTTGGCTTTTCAATGTATGCGTGCAAGTTTTCTGTGGCCCAATGCGACAATTTTGCTTGTTTACATACCCGCCAAGATCAAAATGAGCTTCCTCTGAAAAGATGATTTTTTTTTTACCAAAATCGGCATTTTCCATAAATCGATCGCAGGCCTATTTAGCGAAGCGAAAACGAATTGGATAGTTAATATTCGTTCAGCGGAAGGATAAAACTAATTATCTGTATTACCATTCACGAAATAAGCACTAGTTGATAAAAAAAAACAAACGTTAGATGGCGGACCCAATAGATTACCTAGTCACCGTAGTCTAGTAGATAGTGTGCTTACTTATTAGATGTGAGGTCAGGGTTCAATTCTTAGGTCAGACATCTTCAACAAAACAAAAGATAAAAAATATTTCTTCAGCGACTGAAAAGCCTCAAAATCTGTCATTCGGAGTATACTTTAAACTATAGGTTCCACCACAGATAAAATTAATAAACACAACATAAGTGGTGTGAGAAACTAGATTGTAATCTTAACTGCAGGATTATATTGCGTATATATAGACTGTGAAAGCAAAGTCGATTGACAAATTCCGGTCTGCTATCAAAATCATTGGAAAAGCACTTGAGGGACAAAGTAATGTAACAAATATAAGGAATTATTACCCTAGTCTAATAGGTAGTGTGCTGGCTTATTAGACGTAAAGCCTGGGTTCAAGTCACAGGCAAGACAACAAAACAAAATACAAAACATATTTCTTTGGCGATTTCCTCTCAGCAGATTTCTAGGAAAAACTCTTGGAGTAAATAAAATTGTCATGAAATTGCCTTAAAAACTTGTTGTTCGAAGTTGACTGAAAACTGTAGGTTCCGCCACACATTAATTTAATTAACACACACAACATAAGTGGTGTGAGAAACTAGATTGTAATCTTAACTGCAGGATTATATTGCGTATATATAGACTGTGAAAGCAAAGTCGATTGACAAATTCCGGTCTGCTATCAAAATCATTGGAAAAGCACTTGAGGGACAAAGTAATGTAACAAATATAAGGAATTATTACCCTAGTCTAATAGGTAGTGTGCTGGCTTATTAGACGTAAAGCCTGGGTTCAAGTCACAGGCAAGACAACAAAACAAAATACAAAACATATTTCTTTGGCGATTTCCTCTCAGCAGATTTCTAGGAAAAACTCTTGGAGTAAATAAAATTGTCATGAAATTGCCTTAAAAACTTGTTGTTCGAAGTTGACTGAAAACTGTAGGTTCCGCCACACATTAATTTAATTAACACACACAACATAAGTGGTGTGAGAAACTAGGTCAATAATCGTGACTGGAGGGTTGTAATGGCCAATTATGTGCTTATGTATGTATTATCTTAAACGTAATCCTGCAGCACATAATATAGCATGTCGTAGTGTAATTACTTATTGCCTTAATTGGTTGTTACAAATGCGAATATTTCTTCGAAGACTTCCTCTCGATAGTCTTCTGATAAAAACTCTGGGAGCAAATAAAATTGTCATGAAATTGCCTTAAAAACTGTAGGTTCCGCCACTCCTCATGAATAAAATTAACACACACAACAGGGGTGATGTGAGAAACTTGATTGTGAACCTGACTAAATGATTGTAAAGACCAATTGAATTAAGTTAGTCTTGCAGGTTCCATATCACATGGACATTCTTGGGAATGTGCAAGCTGAATGGCTTAAAAGGAGAGGTGTTTCCACACTGTTGATGGGTGGTGGGAGAAGCTAGGTTATAATCCTAATTGAAGGGTTGTATTGTCCAAATTGTGAACTAAGGTTTGCTCTTTTGCTTGCAACTGTTTAGATCAATTTGTTACTTATTTTTATTAGTAAGCGCTCTTGCTCTTTCTCTTGTCCCACTGTACGGTGAGTGCAAAATATTTTTATTTAAAAAAATTTGAGAAAAGCAAAAAAACAAAACCCAAAATATCACACCCAATTGTGTTTTGTTCAACAATCTTGTTTGAAAAATAGAACAATTTATTGCTAAAGAATTGAAATAAAAGAAGAAATTGAGTAAAAGAAAAAATAAAATGAAAATAAAATGAACATAGTTGAGCATTTATTGAGATGACAATTTCTTTTTTTTTTACATCAACGTCACCACCTTCATCATCAACCGAAAAACCCATCTGTTGTTGGTTGTTTAATGTCGTTGGCAGTGTCATCTATCAATGTTAAGGGGTTGTTTCCCTATTTCATTCACTCATTTCTATTCAAATTCGGATTTTTATTAAGTAATAGACGAGAATATTTTTTGTTAGAAATTCTTTATTTAGTAATATTTTATAATAAAAATTTTGTTCTATTTTTTTTGTTGTTGCCTCTTTCTATAAAACTATGTAAGGTTTGGACCTTGAAAAAAAAAACAATTCTATTATACCATACAACAGTTTACAACAAGAAAAAAAAAAGTAAAAAAAGGTCAATTTGATTTATTGGCATTTTGTTTTGATAACCAACAAAAAAAGTAAGAGACTTTGCCTATAAATTTACAGGAAATCCCTTAAAAGTTCTTCTCCCATTTTCTGTTTGTCATTGAAAAATACTGACAATCAATAAAAATATTTTCTAGCCACCGGATACCGTACTGACCAGCCCAAAGTGGCAGCATTTGGTTAGGCAGGGAGGCTTGCAGGTAGATAGACTCTTGTTTTCGATTCTTACAAAGTCAATATTTTTGTTACCCCTCAAATAATAGCAACTAAAAACCAAAAATAAAACAACAAAAAGTTAAAAACATTTTACAAGTTATTGAAATTTGATTCGAAACCTTGACCATATCTAAGGTTTTTAAGTGGTCTTTATAAAAATTTAAAACGATTATTTTGCCTGAATATTTGAGTACAAAAAAAAAGAATGCTTTTATTGCAAAGAAAATAATAAAACAGACAGGAAGTCTAATGGAACATGGAACAAGGGAGGAAGCAAGGGAATTCGTTACATTAAATATCGTGAAACTAAAGCAATGAAACAACAGCCTGAAAAAAAATTTTATTGTAAAAAGAAAAAAAAAAATATTCGTGACATGTGACAATAACAAATAAATTCAATATTCTTACAATTTATTAAAATTTTGTTACCAAAAATTGAATTTGTTTTGTACTAGATGCCGTAGTTTAAATGTATGTGAAGATAAATTCGATTTTGAAAATCCAAGACGCAATCCATAAATTTTAGCAGCGCCACACTTAGCGTTAACAGTGCAAAATTTGCTTTTAACAGAGCAAAATTTGCTCTTAACAGAGCACTGTTAACTGTTTAACAGTATCCATTTGAATAAGGTCTAGGCGATTTTTTATTTATTATGTGACGATTATTTTTACGATTTCCATGAATGTCTTTGACGATTTTGACGATGTTTTTTTTTTAATATTTGACGATTAATGCTTTATTTATCTGGCTGTGGTTACACTACATCGAACATTAGCACTTAAAAGCCCACTACAGTTATTATGGGCTCTCAGCGAAGTGAAAGGAAACTGCCTGTGACAAGATGTCAAAGATGTTAGAAAGAAAGTTGACAGAGACAGAGGACCCTCAGTTTTATTCCAACAATTTCCACAAGTATGAGTTTTGTTGATGGAAACTGTTATCTATTCGACCTGCCGTGCTATACATTTATAAGAGGAGAGATTCGCCTCACAATAAAGAGATAATAAGGCTTAGGTAGGTAGCGGTGGCTGCGCATCCAAGAAAGAATCCTTGGAAGGACTCACTTAGGCCGCATTAGGCCCGTTGTGTTAATAATAAGGCTTAAAATCGTGGAAATCATGTATGATAGAGCCATATTTTATAAGATCAGGGAGAAGGAGCAATTAAGAAAAATAAATGCTAATCAGGCTTTAGAGACGGAGTAAGTACCTCGTTCCTTTCGACATAATACTTTTAGGGGTTAGCCTAAGAGTAGATACTGATACCTTGAACAATTGGTCTAATGTTTGTGTGTTTTTTTGCAACTATTATTATTTCCTTTTGCGCAAACATTGGCCAACTTCTGGTGGTCGCTTAAACGTGAAATTGAGACATTTTGTGATAAACAATCAAAATCCATCAAAAAAATTTTGAATATTTTTTAACTAAAAGTTCATTTGATGAGATGATATATGTAAAAAATACCACTTGACTGTTGTACTATTTAGATAATACATACATACATAATTGGCCATTACAACCCTTCAGTCAGGATTACGACCTAGCTTCTCACACCACTTATGTTGTGTGCGTTAATTTTATACATGAGTGGCGGGACCTACAGTTTAAAGTCGACTCCGAACGACAGATTTTTGAGAAGCTTTTTATGGCAATTTTTACTCTCAGAGTCTTTGCCAGAAATCTGCTGAGAGGAAGTCGCCGAAGAAATATTTTTCGTTTTGATGTCTGACCTGGGATACAAACCCGGGCCTTTCGTCTAATAAGCCAACACACTACTTATTAGACCACGGCGACTTCAAGATAATAACTACGGTAATTTTTATACAATTTTATCAAATAATGTTTCAATCTCTTCACAAGAGATTAGACTTCTAGAATATTAGCACTTATCCTATATTTTTCTATTAAAGTTTGCTGCTATGAATGGACAAACCCAAAAAAAACCCACGTTTTCCTCATCAAATCTCATATCATATTAAATCGAATAATAGAAATAGAGATAACATTTTAAAGATCCATCTCTCCCCTTTCCAACAATATTTAAATTTTTAAAATCGAGTCGGAAATATTGGAGTAATCTAGAAATTTGTACGTAAAGTAAAAAAAAAAAACAGTTTTTGTCAAATAAAACAAGTTTGGAGGGGACGAGAAATATAAAAAAAGATATTTTTGAGTTCTACTGGACTAAATCAACAATGTAGAGTATGTAGTCGCAACTTGTAATCATATCTTGAATGTAAAACACTCTCAAAAATTTTTTTATATAAAAATATTGAAGTTTTACAAATTCCTTGAGGAAACAGCATATTTAAAAGCCATCAATCAAGTTTTATGAACACCTTAAATCAACCTTTCCACTATCAAACATAAATTATTTAAACTTATTTGAATGGCGGTTAATAGTCACACGTCTTTGGTTCTTTGGTAACCCCTTTTTTATTGCTTTTCTACATATAAAATGAAAATAAATTTTTCTTCTTCTTATTTTTTATAATATTGTTGTTGTAATCATGTTCAAATTATTCCAACAAAAACAACATAATAAATGTCTCTTATGAAATACTCTTGTGTTTGCATATAGAATAGAAGACAAAAAGAAACAGGTGGCGTATACGCAATATTATTCATGTGCACAGTTCACGTTGCTCATACTTGTATGAGGATGTACGTACGTACGTATGCTGGCAAAGCATAAATCATATGGGGGGATGTAAATTTAATACACCGTGACGTATGAGTGTTTCTGTTTTTCTTTTTTTTAAATACAATTTCATGTGTAAATATGTATTTTATTGTTATTTTTTTTTAATATTTTTTCTGTTGTTGTTTAAATAATTTATAACTACCGGAGCTTTAATTGTTCGAAATGTAATTTAACGTAACGTAAAAGCAAACAAAACTTATGCAAATAAATATGACATCTAGATGTAGTACGTGAATGGCCAAAGATCTTTTCATATTGAAACAAAATTTTATTTTCACTTCACGCACAATCAATTAAATATTTAATAACGCATAAAAAATTGAAATTTAATTTTAGGGCATTTAAATTAAGCATACAAACACGTTGAGGGGCTTTATTTTATTTGTTATCCATTAAGACCCAAGAATGATAAACTAAAGATTACGCCATAGCAAAATTAGTTTTTTTTAAAGGGGGACCCAATAAGAATGTCGTAAAAAAATAATTGAAATTTTCAATGAAAAACCATGCCGCTTACAAAACACGATTGCTAGGTTTTTTTTTTTTTTTAAAACCAGCACTAGGGGATGACCCCTACTCATGCAGTGCATTGTGCAGGTTTTTTTTTAAGAAAGGTGGAAAGAGGGAAGATGCGAACGGTAAGGAATCGAGATGCTGCTGGTGACTATAAAATGGCCAGTGCTATACCTTCACCATTAGACAGTCTACAGCAATCGTCCCCAAGAAGGCCGCAGTTTCTCACACCACTTATGTTGTGTGTGTTAATTTTATACAGAAGTGGCGGGACCTACAGTTTATAGTCGACTCCGAACGACAGATTTTTGAGAAACAAGAAGAGAAAGAGAAGATGATGATGTCTGGCCGAGACTCGAACTTTGGCTTTACGTCTAATAAGCCAGCACACTACCTACTAGACCACGGCGACCACGGCGTAATAATAAAACAATATAAGGAGTCTTTGAGAATTGAGAGAAAGCGTGGAAGTGAAAGAAAAAAACAAATTTGCCGACCAAAATAAAGCAAAAATGTCTGAAAGAAAAGTGACTCAAAAAGTTGAATGCTCTGAGACCTTTGTCAGAGAAAAATTTTATATACAAAAGGAATTCAAATATTATTTACTTTAATTGAAATATAAAACGAAAAAAATCCGCCACTTGGTTTTATTTCTATAACGAAAAGTGTAAGTCCAGTTTTTTTAGGGCGCACTCCTTAGAAAGCTATCCAGAAGTAAAGTGAAAGCTTTGCATGGATAGTAAAAGCATGAAATAAATACTAGTTGGTTTGTTTCTATAAAAGCCCACAATAGTAAAGTCCGTAAAATTTATTTTATTTTTTATCTTTTTAAGATTAAAATGCTTTTAAATATGAGCTTAACTTACCTCCTCATCAATAATTGCCATTCTAAGCTTTAAATTACGTGATGAATAGTTTGAATTTCAATAGATAAATGTAAATTTATAAATTATTTTAAATAATATTTTATTACTTTTATTATAAATCACTATGTATTTGGATTATTTATATATTTGATGTACTTTTTAGTAAGAATTAATTTTTTTTTTTTTTTTGAATATTTTTTATTGAATTGATTTTTTATGTATTAAAATTTTTTAAAGTTTAAACTGGATATGAAAAGATTTTTTTTTATATAATTTTTATAAAATTTAATGCGATATTTTTTTCATTATATTTTCTCGATTGATTTTAAGTTATTTTTCGATAATTTGGTATTTATTTATTAAGATTTTCTTTTTCGTTAATACAATTTAATTTTTTTTTTTATATTTTTTCTCCTTTACTATTTTTAAATAATTTAAAACTTTTATTTATTTTTCAATATTTTTTTTTAATATATTTTTTATTATTTTTTTTATTTTTTATTTAATTATTTTTTTTTTTTATATATTTCGGCTGTTTAGAAAGGAGATTAAAAATCTTATTACAATTACAATTAATTCAAAATTATTATAATTTTTATAAAAGTTTTTTATTCTTTTAATTTAATTTATTTAAACTATTTGCTTACTTCACAATATTTTTTATTTCTCATTATTTTTTTATGATTTTCAAATATTTTTTTATTGTTTTTTTAAAGTCATTTAATTTTGTTTCTTTTACTTTTAGAAAATTTTTAAATTATTTATTTTATACCATGTATTAAAACTACTATTTGTTAAAATATTTAAATAATTCAGATTTTTAAATCAAATTAAAATTATTACAAAAATGTACAATTTTTTTTTCAGTTTGCGCAGGTTTAAAAAACTTTTTAAAAAAATTAAAAAAATTTTCTTAGGCATTACCTGCCATGACTACATATTAATGTATGTATATACCAGGCAGCATACACAATTCAAATAGAAACAAGTTTAAAAATACCCAATATGACATCATTCCAAGGGGAGGTAATTGAATGATGATAAACTGAATTGAGGAGTAGGAAACTCCCCAATAGAAAGAATACTTAATTCTTGGATGAGGAATTCTCATAGAAATTAAGATCAAAAATCTAACAATAGTACATACAGTAAGACACCGCTTAACGCTGCTCCGCTTAACGATGTTTCAGTATTACGCTGTAGTATTGGGATTCCCCTAAGTCGTACACTGTATTGATGCTTTGTCGTATATGTGAGTTCAATAAATGGCAATGGACCAACCAAAATCCGGTGTACTATATAGCGACAGTGTATACTATGTATCTTGTTCAGCGCTTTTTTGTTAGTTCGTCCAGAATTAAGATTCCAACGGTATTTTATATGTACGTGTTAGGTTGCCGCGTTTAACGCTGCTTCATTTAGCGCTGGAACTTATTAGAATGTATCCCCTATGATGGCGAAAGTGGATAAGAGTAGCTACTCGAAGGATACGGCATATTGGGCTCATAGGCTATATTAAATTTGTGTTCGATACATGTGATAGAGAGAAATCGGCGTAATCTAGTAGGTAGTTTGTTGGCATGTTAAACGTAAAGCCCGGATTCGTATCCCCGGTCAAGCATCAAAACGACACACGCAACATGGGTGGTGTCAGACACTAGGTGGTAATCCTGATTAAAGGATTGTAATGACCGATTAATTAAGTAAGTAAGTTCACTATTATAGCGTTAACGATCGGTAAAGAGGAGGTGTCAGTTGATCAGCCTTTAAAAACTCTCTCAATAAGAGCTTTGGCGAATAGTTTTTACACGGCGGAATATCATGCATTATTCAAGTGAAGTCGCTGTAGTCTAGTAAGTAGTGTCTTGACTTATTAGACGTAAAGCCAGGGTTCGACAGCAAAACAGACAGCAAAACAAAATTCAAAAACTATTTCTTCGGCGATTTCTTCTCAGAAGATATCTGACAAAAACTCTAAGAGTGAATAAAACTGCCATGAAAAAGTTTCTCAAAACAATCTGTCGTTCGGAGTTGACGTTAAACTGTAGGCCACTTACGTATAAAATTAACGTACACGAGATGAAAGGTGTCAGAAGCTAGGCCGTAATCTTGACTGAAAGGTTGTAATGGCCAATTATGTATGAATTAGGGACGCCAAACGGGATCGATTTTTAAAAATCCCGGGATTCGGGAATTTGTAAATCCCGATCCCGAAATCTCCTCATCATCCTCATCTGGGATGCTATCATCGAAGTTAAGTGATACAGAATCTTTTTTTCAGGACATATGAATTCGCAATCCCGAAAAATCCCGAGACAAGTTTTTAAAAATCCCGGTATTCGGGATTTTGTGAATCCCGAAAATCCTGGGATTTCAGAATTCGGGATTTCCCGATTGGCATCCCTAGTATGTATGTCTATGTATATATTCTTTCTAGTTTCAGGATCCATTCCGTTCTAGAACTGTGCAACCTGGGCCTTAGGCGCCTGGAAATTCTCCAGTTTATCCTGCTATTTAGCCATGAACAATCCATAGGCCGTAATCCTAACTGAAGGGTTATAATGGCCAATTATGTATATATGTATGCATGTGATAGAGAAGAAGAGAGCCAAGAATAATGTAAGGCCAATAGAACACGTGCTGGGCAGCGTGTCCCGATGGAACGACTGAGTTCCTACCATTGCTTTAACTGTGTTCTAGGCACAACTTATAGGCTTTACGATTAAAGGATGGAGTAGTAAACCGAAAGCTAGATATTCTCGGGGCTAAACGCAAATATCAAAAACTGTTGCGGGGTACAGGAGAAGATGTACTTAATTCAACTCGAATAGCAGACGGAACGAGGCTTGGCAACGCTTTCTGGCTTTCTTAATGTTTGTTTTATTACTTTTTATATATTTTTTTCTTTTTTTACTTTAAAAATAATTATGATAATATTTTTTTTATATATTTTAAATTAGTTAATTTGTAGATGCTATTTTTAAATGTAATAATTTTCCTGACAGGAGAGAAAGAAAATATTTTTCATAATAAAAACTATTTAAAGGTAATTAATCATATATATTATTTCTAAAGCACTTTTTTTTGCCGGTTGCAAATATCTCCCATACCACCGCATCAAATTTAATGAACGATATCTCATTTTAAAGCTTATATCGAACACTAATGGCAAAAAATAATTAGAAATTGAAAAAATAATATTTTCCATTATGATTATATGTTTTTGTTCAAGTGTGCTAATACAGGGTCACTTAATAGTAATGCAGTTCTACATAATATAATATGAATTAAAATCCATTCTGGCAATACCGCTATTTACTATAATGCCATTTATTACTAAGTCAGTTATATATAATATGCTATAAAAAGCTGTTTTGGCAATACTTTGCAGTAGTTGTTAGATCAAGTGCGATAAACAGGGTGGCTTAATTGTAATGCTATTCCACATAATCGTATATAAAGTTGTAAAATTCATTTTGGTAATGTCGTTATTGTCATGGCATTGTTTGCTTGTAGTAATACGGGTTAATAAATGGTATCAGGCTAATCGTAAAAAACTTGGGAGAGCACATCATATCAGCAAAAAACTGTACTCGTACCCCGAATCAACCTTACACCTTCTGATCCAACTATGCCTTTCCGAATAACACGAAAACAATTCCCTGTGAAAGTTGCTTTTGCTATGACGATAAACAAAGCACAAGGTCAAACCTTTTAAAAGGTAGGATTGTATTTACCAGAACCGGTCTTTTCACATGGGCAGTTAAACGTGGCTTTTTCTCGAGTGCGTACGTTTAAAGATATTTTTGTTTGTATTAAGGATTCGTACGGGCAAAAAGTTAACGATGATCATGTCATTACCTCTAACATTGTATTCAAAGAAGTATAATAAAAGCATTTAAACATATGTACATAGGTAAATATGTATGATGATATTATGATTTCGAATATTTTTCTACTTTTAATAAAATTTCTATTAATTATTTTCATTTTATGTTACAAAAATTAGAACTAAAGGTGCGCAATATTCGCACGGGTCATCTAGTATTTATTTATTTTGATTTTTTTTATATATTTCGTTATAATAATTTGCTTGAAGGCCGAGTATTAGTTTTAAAATGTTTTCTGGTAAAGTCTTTATAAGATTTCCTTAATAAAAATGCGCATTTAATGCAGAAAATCTTTACAAACAACCTGATATATATTTTCTAAATAATAATAATAATAACAATAATAATTTGTATAAAAAATTTTCCAAAAACTATTGGAAAATAATGCGTTTTAGGAAACACAGAAATTTTCTTTGTTCACTGTTCCAAAGAAAGCTAATGAAACTTTCTAAAAGTAAAACGAAATTAAATCAAATAAAGAAATACATGGCGTAATGATTTTCAAATTTTAAATTCTTTTATTTTATTTACTTTTTTTTTTTATATTTTTATATTAAAAATGATTTTCTTTTATTTTTATTTTCTTGTTTACTGAAACAATATTTTTAAACAAAATGCACGTAAAACAATAAATATTTACTTCTGTCGCACACACTTCCATACATATGTATGCATACACAGATGATTTTCAAATTTTCACAAACCGATTTTTAATTTAATTTTTAATATTTTTTTTATTTTAATTTTTTACATTAAGGGCTAGAGGAGGAGTAGGAGGATTTATATTTGCCCGCCGCGTATTGGGGTTATTACGAGCTCGTGCAACGTATCCTTAAGATATTTTTGAAACTACTGAATATACTACGTTTGTTTGTAATTAAATTGCATACAAAATAAATGCAAAAAAATAAAAAAAACCAGAGAAAATAGAATTCAAATAAATTGGCATCAAGTTCATCTAATCGATCTAAACAATTCGTATCGCAAGCAATATTTTCTTTGTCTTTTCAATTTACGTACGTAGTAATGCTACACATCATCATCTGTTAAATGGTTTTGCGTTCTTTTTTTTTTGCTTTTTTAATTAAATTATAAAAAAATAGAAAAGAGAAAAGATTTGTTTTATTTGTAAATAATAATTTAAAAACAATTATTATAAAAAAAAAATTTATTTTACTTACTTTAACAAGAAAAACTTCATCAACTTACCTAAAAGAAAAACAAAAAAAAGTTGTTTAATTAGAAAGGAATTTTAAAAATTAATTTAAAATAATTACAAATAATATATTCCTGTAGAGTTTTTTTTTTGTATCATAAAAGAGTAGAGAGTAGTATTTTGTAAAATCAAAGTTTACTTGACAACACTCTAATGGTGTTTTCTTTTCTACCAAAAAATGTGCATTTTATTAAGGCAAAATGCAATTTTTGCGTTTGTTTCTTAAAAATGTTTCGCCCTCTAAAAGGGTGGTATGTTTTATTGTAAATAATTCGCACTTGCCAATAATGGAGGGCATTGCATTTTATGCCCTGTATAAATCGAGAGTGCTGATAATGCCCTATAAAGCAGATGACTTATGTTTATTTATAGGGCTACCAGATAAATATTTGAAAGAAGTCGGCTGGTATTGTTATCCAATTTGACGTTAATTTTTTTGATTGTTTTGTTGAATAACTTTAAGGAAATATTACATTATTAAAGCTACATGGTCGGCAATATAAAAAATTCCATTCAATGTAAGAAATATTTTTTTTTTATAAAAAAACCTCTCAAAAAATAAAGTTGAAAAATTTGCGATCTGGTAAAACCTTTTTAATTTTTACATTTTTATTGAAAATAAATCAAAAAATACAACATATTTTTTGATCTAAAATCTCTTTTTTGAAAAAAATATAAATATGGGTATTGCTGCGTCTATTTAATTTGCGTAAATTTAAATAAATGAGAGATGATGAGATTCATCTTCGTCATCTGGTGAAGAAGAATTACTAAATTTATTTCAACGTAGTCACATTTACTTTATAAGTGGTAAACAAAGGACATAACCTTTTTAATAATTGTGTTATGTTCTTCGCAAATAAAAAATGACATTACAACAGGGTTGGTCAAAAATTTTTAATGCACCTTGCAAGAGGGTGATATTGTCTTTGTAGAAAAGAAAACACCATAAGTGATGTAACAATGTCTGCAAGTAGCTAACAACTCTAGATGAACCGATCTTGACAATCAATAGTAGTAGGCTGAAAGCACTGCTCTTCTTTAATTTGCATTGAAAACCAGCTTGAAAATACAATGAAAATATTGATTGTTTTTGAAAACAATAACTTCATTGAGTTCATTATCTGTACACTTATTTTTTTTTATAAAACCAACACTCAGGGGATGACCCCTACTCATGCAGTGCATTGTGCAGGTTTTTTAGGAAAGGTGGAAAGAGGAAGATGCCAACGGTAAGGAAACGGGTTGCTGCTGGTAACTATAAAATGCCCAGTGCTATACCTTCACCATTAGACACTCTACAACAATCGTTTCCAAGAAGCCCGCAGTTTCTCACTCTACTTATGTTGTGTGTGTTAATTTTATACAGAAGTGGCGGGACCTATAGTTTAAAGTCGATTCCGAACAACAGATTTTTGAGAAACAAGAAGAGAAAGAGAAGAAATCACCGAAAAAATACTTTTTGTATTTTTTATTTTTGATGCCTGGCCTGGGACTCGAACCCTGGCTTTACGTCTAATAAGCCATGGCGACCAAGAAATCGTTTGAAGGTAATCATTGTCTGTAGGGTTGGCAAGCTCCCCAGAGCCGGTGCGCTTCTTCCAGAATCCTCTTCTGTTGTTGGCCGAGGCAAGTGGCACTCGGTCAAGTTGACCATTGCGCGGAAATTCTATTGGGACGCCAACTATTCTCTATATTCGCTAGACTAACCTGGCCCTTGATAGATAGAAGGAGTATCAACCAATTACTTGGTCTTGGTCGTGGACGTCATCTCTACTACAGTGGCCGTGCTTACAGGTCATTGCGTTATGGGTAGACATACGGAAAGAACGACTTCTGCCATGGATGCAGGTCCACTGAGGAAGAGGAGACTATTATTCGCTTTGCTAGTGCTCGTCTCTTGTTTGGTGTAAACATATGTTATTTGGCTCCCCATTTCTTAATCCTTCAGTCAGGGTTACAACCTAGTTTGACCACTTATGTTGTGTGTGTTAATTTTATACATCAGTGGCGGGATCTATAGTTTAAGTCGACTCCTAACACAGATTTTGAAAAACTTCTCATGGCAATTTAATTATCTCTCAGTCATTTCCAGAAGAAATATTTCCATACTTTTTGTTTTAAAGTCAGACTGAGATTTGATCTCAGGTCTTTCGTCTAATAAGCCAACACACTACCTACTACAAATTCTTGGTATGAAAATCTGATTATTTACCCTAAAAAAGTGTACTGAAGGTGTTGTAACCAACTGCTCGACCAAATTCTTGCCTTTTAATGCTCCTTTCTTTGGTTATTTGCAATCTAATTGCCACACATGTCATAACCCTATAGAATCAAATACAGCACTCACCCTGTCAAGGAGAATAGGAATTTGAGAAGGCATCTGGGTCGGTTACAAAAGTTTTTCCAAAATATATATAGGAAATATCGGTAGCCTCAGGCGAATTTAGAGGTGGTATGTACACTTAAAAGGCTGTCAAAGGAGAAGCCATTAGCAACACCTTCTTTACTTAAGATTCGTTACGCAACTTGACTAATACCCTTTACTTCGACCTCAAATACACCCGATTGTCCGGTTCCCTGTTCCAAGTTTAGCAACGTCCCTGTAGGTATTCACCTAAGTAGAGATGACAATTTTACAGGTGCAGATATTCTTACTTGGGTTTCAAATATCGAAACTTTGAACAAGATTTAGATTAGGAAAGCCATTTAGACTAATTGTAAGTCTAATTGTTGAATAATTAGAAGTACCCGTAGTCTAGTAGGTAGCAGAGATAAGCAACGAGTATTCAAAATAATGAGTAGATTCAAGTCATTCTTATAATTTCAGATACTTATACGCATTCATAGTTATTTTAATATGTTACGTATACTCATACTCAAAGTTGGAGTCGTACTCGTCGTATTCATACTTAACAATACGCATGATTATATTGACATCGCCTCGTCTCTACTTAACAATTACACGAAGCACAAAATAAGTACGATGAGTAGATTCAAGTCATATTTATAATTTCTGATACTTATAGGTATTCATACTTATTTTAATATGATACTCATACTACTCATATTCAAAGTTAAAAGTACTCGTCGTATTCATACTCCACAATACTCGTCTGTACTTAACATTTACACGAAGCACAAAATAAGTATGATTCGCGCACGAGCACTGCAATGTTTGTATGCAATGTTTGTATGCTTAGCTTGTTGTCTTCGTCTTTCCTTTCTTTTTATTTGGATATGCAACAACAACAAAGGCTGTAAATTTTGATAAATGATTCGAATCACTCGAATCACTTATAAGTATTGTAAGTATTTTTCTAAATTTATAAATCAGAATGAGTAGGCGTATGAATGAAACATATTTCGAATGTTGTGAGTTTGATGTCAACATTGTACTCATACTCATTCCTAGTTATACTTATAAATCAATATTGTAGCGAGTATGAATGAATCAGAGTAGCTGAATTTGAATTCTTTTGATTCACTCATACTCAAAATTGCATGAGAGTTTATAAGTAGCGGAAAAAACAATTCATTGTTGATAGGTAGTGTGTTGGCTTATTGGACGTAAAGCCAGGATTCGAGCTTCAGGCCAGACATCAAGACAAAATACAAAAAAATATTTCTTCCGGGGATTTCATCTCAGCAGATTTCTGGCAAAAACTTTGAGAGAAAATAAAATTGCCACGAAAAGTTTCTCAAATAAAAAATCTGTCGTTCGGAATCAACTTTAAGCTGTACACTTATGTATAAAAATTGACACACACAACATAAATAGTGTGAGAAACTAAGTCAATAATCTAGACTAAAGAGTAGTAATGACCAATTATGCATGCATGTTATGTGTATCAAGTTTGATCAGTTGTTTGTAAGTAATTTGTATAGACATCTGTTAGGTTTTACCAAAAAACGTTAAGTGTAGCGCGTAATTCATGGATTATGAAAGTTGTTAGGTTAGGTTAGAGGACGTGTACTTGTCAATTCTGATAAGTACAGTACTCGGTGGTCGAACCATTGTACTACGTCCTAGCTTCTCACACCACTTATGTTGCGTGCGTTAATTTTATACATGAGTGGCGGGACCTACAGTTTAATGCCGACTTCGAACGACACATTTTTTTTTGAGAAGCATTCCATGGCAATTTTTTACTCTCAGAGGTTTTGCCAGAAATCTGCTGAGAGGAAGTCACCGAAAAATTATTTTCAAATTTTCGTTTTGATGTCTGACCTGGGATTCGAACTCTGGTCTGTCTTTCGTCTAATAAGCCAACACACTACCTATTAGACCACGACGACCAAAAAAGGTTGTTAAAACTTTTTATAACTCTAGAGGCCAATGTTGGTCTCAAAAGCTCCTTAAATGTGATTATTTGTGTGATCTTTATTAATAGTCAGGCTGCTCTGAGGGGTGTTGGTGGTAAATGTCGTCTGCTGTAAGACACATCTAGCTTTTGATAATAGTGACTTCATAAAAGCCACTGGCCCAGAGCGGATCCTTATTTGTATGGTTCCGGAGCATAGTAAGAACGAAGTGGTGGATATTCTTGGTAGATTGGGTAATTTGTCTAAAGCAAATCACATGACCGGAACAATAACCGGATTAGCATAAAATTAATTTCATTCTTCCAATTCTAGACATGGTTGACATTATTTAAAGAAGGTCATGCATTCATAAACATACAGAACAATATTAAAATCTGTTCCTGAGTATGCAAAATAGAAAATCATTTCAAAAATTTCTTGTAAATCTTTAAAAGACCTTTTGCTTCAAATTGAATGACTGCAAAACTGAAAATTTCAATGTTCTTGCAACATCCAGTCTAAAGAAAATCTCTGATTTTGCCACAAGGAAGGAAAGAAGGAAGACAATTTGTGTACATTGTTTGCTTATGTACGTATGTACATACAACATGTGATGCTAATAATAATAATAAGAAGAGAATTCTAATAAAATTTATTTAAATAAATAAATTGTGATATTAAATAAACATTTTATTATTAATTATAAACATATGATGGGATGAGATGAGATTTTTTCTCACAAAAAAAATTTTTTTTTTTGTTCTTTTTCAAATTTTATAGTGCGTGCCTTTTGGCAAACACATTCAGTTCACTAAGTTTTGCCGCAATAATCAAAATAATTTGTATTTTTTGTTTTTTTTTTTCTTCTGATAATACAATTTAATTATTATTTTATTTTTGTATTGTTTGTTGTTGTTGCTGTTGTTGTTGTCTAGTTTTATATTCATTTAAGTGTTTAGTTTTTGCTTAAGAATTTCAAGAATGAAATGAAAAGTTTAGTTTCTTGTTTTCTTCATTGTTGTTGTTCTGTGCGGTTTTTCAATTGCAAATTGATTTCCGTATTGATTTGCCAAAATGTGAACATTTTGATTTTTTCTTTATGCCTGTGCTTTGCATGAATTCATCAGTTCATATCGTTTATTGTTCTTTCTTTAGATTTTTGCGTACGAAAACAAAAAAAGAAAAAACTACGAACGCACTGTTTATAGGTTAAAAATATTTTTTTTTGCTTTTTTTGTATTCAAATTAAGCAAGAAAATAAGAAATTCATTTATTTTAAGGAAGAAATTTTTCTTTATTTTATAAATAAATTCTGTATGCTTTCTATATTAAGACAACTTTAAATTCAACAAAACAATATAAAGAAAATAATATTAACCCTTAATAAATGTGGTTCTAAGCCTACATGTGAAAGTCCATTCTAAGAGCATGTAACTTAAACCAAAAGCAGATCTCAGAAGATTAGAAATAAAATTCCTGCGATGCATTGTAGGAACATTAAACCCTGAAGGAATAAGCAAACGATTGTTATTTATTTTAAAAGCCATTAGAATGCTTGAGTCAAGACTGCGCCTTAGCTGTACAAACTAGGCTTATTGTGAGTGTGTTAATTGTATCCATTATTGTATCTACTGGTTAACAACTACTCTGGGTTCCGGAAATTGCAAGAATGATAAACTAAAGATTACACCACCACGCACACAAAATTAAAACTTTCTGCACATGTTGAATCAATGACGTCACGAAAATTGTTTTCGTTATTTTCCTATTGGCTAATGATAATGTAAATTATATTGCAGGGCTGCCAACTACTTTCGAGTACACTTTTCACTTTACACTTTTCAGAAGAAATGTTAATTTTCACATATGAAAAAGACTTGGAAACCTTTAAAATAGCCCAACAACGTCATCTAACGGGAAATCATGCGCAAGTCGTAATCTTTAGTTTATCATTCTTGGGTTAGAGGACGAGTACTTGTCAACTGTGACAAGTACAGTACCCGGAGGTGTACCCCATTGTACAAAGTTCTAGCTTCTCACACCTCTGATTTTTATACATTAGTGATGGGACCTACAGTTTAAATTCGACTCCGAGCGACATATTTTTTTGAGAAGCTTTTCATGGCAATTTTAACTCCAGAGTTTTTGCCAGAAATCTGCTAAGAGGAAGTCGCCGAAGAAATATTTTCATATTTTCGTTTTAATGTCTTACTTGGGATTCGAACTCGGGCCTTTCGTTTTATAAGCCAACACACTACCTACTAGACCACGGCGACTTCAAAACTTGAACGATATAGAGCTATTAGCTGCTGGACATGATAATATGCAAATCAAAATTTCCTCATAGAAAAGGCATTTAGGTTTCAAATTCAACAATAAATCACAGGGTTGATGAATTCGCATGCCTTTGTAGCGACACATGGAAAATAGAGTAAGTAGGATTTATCCTCATGGGCAAATGACTACTAATTATAGCACAGCCCTGCATGGGTTTTGCAAATAATATGACTCCAGGTGTTTTCGAAGGCTTTTTGCGTGCAGAACACGAAAAACATTCCATCCCGTCAGGTTTTCGTGAAAAAAAGTGGTTGAAACCCCTAAAAATAGCGCATTTTACCATTTTTGAAAAATTGTTCAAATTATTTTCATTCACTCTCGGAGTTTTTGGCCAGAAGACTGTTGAGAAGAAGTTGCCGAATAAAATGTTTCTGGAAAGGTGCTCCAAGGTCTAGTAAGCTAATACGTTACTTATGAGAATAATGCTATAACGGCACTCTGCCAGCAAAACTATACACGGAAATATTAAGCAACCAGATCGTATGCAATAAGTAAAGATTGTTTGGATAAGAAGAATTTGAAGACGTTACAGCCCAATCTAAATTACGGCGTAAAGCACAACGTAATATAGCGCCCAGCTTTTACGCTGTAATGAGCAACCTAAATAAAGCGTCAACGTTGTGCCAATAACAGTAATGTTAACTTACCATGTTTAATAAAAATCGCCAAATGAAAATAATAAATAGAGAATAAATCGCAAAATTGGATTGAAAGCAGCTAACATGTCATTACTTAACAATGACAAAACTTGTTTTACAACAAACTTCACTTCTTAACGCTCTGTCAAAATGGGATTTTCCAATTGCAAAGCGTTAACGCTGCGCAATTATGGTTGTTCTCATACATTTTATATGGGCATGAGAAACCGACATTTATTTTGCGCTTTACGCCGTAATTTAGATTGGGCTGTTAGGTCTTAATCTTGACTGAAGAGTTGTTATGATCAAATATGTATGGAATCGCCTATGTTATAATAAAAAAAAAATCATATCAACAGTATTTCGTTAAGGTTTTTTCAAAGTTTTCTATATTTTGTTCTATTCTATGCCATTGTCTAGTCTGATCTAGACCGATTCTTTTTTCTTTTAAAGCATTGTTAATAAGGTCTTACCAGGTAACTCTTTAACTCACTCTACCTTTTACATCACTCTTTCGTGTTTTCGCAACTTATTTCGGCTGACAATACTCAGACACTCTTAGTGGTCGTTATAACCCTTTATTTAGCGTTACGACTCGATTTCTCACACCATTTAGCTTGTGTGCGTGTGTTAATTTCATACGTCTTCGGACGATAGATTTTATTGAAAAACTTTTCATGGCAAATTTTTATTTACTTTCAGACTTTTTTGCCGAAAATCTGCTGAGAGGAAGTCACCGAAGAAATATATTTTCATATTTCGTTTTTTTTTATTTTATTTTATTTTTATATGCCTATGAAATATTCCTACAGGACACTATGACATTCAATTTTATTTACAAAAACTAAGAATTTAAATACTTGATTATATTATTTTTTAGGACATTATTCGATAAAGAAAAATCAATCAAATTATACAATTTATTAAATTCGCTGCATATTCTCCTTATTGGATCAGCACCAGCATAGTTGGTTCTAAAAATTGTATTCATAATGGGGTAAAATGACGTGACGGACTTTGAGGAACATTAAAAGTCATATCATGGATTAAAAAAATGGAGCCAATATCACCAGTGATTACATTGAATAAGAACGAGATATTTAACATAGTTCTGCGATTTTTAAGTGTGGGAAGTTTGATTAAAGCTAGTCTGGCAGAATAAGATGGTAAGTTTGTGGGATAAAAATTCAGTCCTCGTAGACAAAATATCAAAAATTGCTTTTGGACAGATTCGATGACATCGGAATATTTTTTATAAAGAGGGTCCCATATTATGGATGCATACTCTAGAACAGGCCTCACAAGAGATGTGTAGAGCGATTTAGAAACATAAGGATCGTAAAATTCTGTTGCCCACCGTTTTATAAAACTAAGTACGCTTCTTGCTTTATTCACTGTCATAGCTATGTGCGGAATAAAATTTAGTATGGGATCAAGTAAAACTCCTAGATCCAGAAAGTTATCTACAAGCTCAAGATCGTATCCATCAAAAGCATAAAAGTTTTGCTAGAGATATTTGGGCTGAGGTTTGAACCACGGCCTTATGCATAATAAGCCAGCATACTACGTTGACTTGACCTTTAAGGAGCTACAAAATTTAATTGCAGAGCTGGTTATTACCAACGTTGCTTTAAACTTACAAATAGATTTGAGACGCCGTAGTTTAATAGGTAGTGTGTTGGCTTATTAGACGTAAAGGCAGGGTTCGAGCCCCAGGCCAAACATCAAAACAAAATACAAAAAGTATTTTTTTTGGCGATTTCCTCTTAGAAGATTTCTGGCAAAAACTCTGAGGATAAAATAAAATTGTCTCAGGAATTTGTCGTTCGGAGTGGACTTTAAACTGTAAGTCCCCCGCTGCTCATGAATAAAATTAACACAAACAACATAAGTAGTGTGAGAAACCAGGTCAATAATCCTGACTGAAAGGTTGTCATTATGTATGTATGTATGTATGTATAGATTTAGAAATACAAAACTCCTCATAGACAATATTTTTAACAGCAGTTTAATTCAAAAAAATCAAATGATTTTCGAAAAATTTTCAACAGAAATTGGGATTATTGTTGTCATATTTTCGTTTATTATCTAACAACTGCTGTTGGACTCTTTTTTTAATATTTATTTTGCTGTTCGATTTTAAACTTTTCCTACATTTTTTTCCTTCCTTCTTTTGTCTGTTGAAAGAAAATACAGAATAATCATCTTTTGGCATGTCATGTCGTATCATTTTTGTGTGTAAAAATTTCCTATGCAAACTGCAATACAATTGAAAACATTTGCAAAGATTGAAAAACATTATTTGATTGTGTGTTTATTATTTTCTTTTTCTTTTTAAAAATTTAATTTTTAATCTTTAAATTGTTGATTTTGATTGCAATTTATTTTCATTTCTTTACTTGTTTCTATCGTGTGCATATTTTTATTGCCTGTTTTTATTTGATTTTTATTGAGGCCATATTTTGCCATTCGCTAGATAGACAGTCATTTCCGATATGTTTTTATTTATTTTTTTGGTTTTGTAGTTGTTGTTAACAATACTAAACAATTCAAGTCATTTAATTAAATTTATTATTTTATAAATTATTGCAATTATTTTAAATTAGATTAAATATGATATGAA
Source organism: Sarcophaga peregrina (assembly GCA_014635995.1). Classification (NCBI taxonomy): domain Eukaryota; kingdom Metazoa; phylum Arthropoda; class Insecta; order Diptera; family Sarcophagidae; genus Sarcophaga; species Sarcophaga peregrina. The sequence goes on along the minus strand of CM025789.1, from coordinate 21,999,307 downwards.
AAATAAAAAAAAGAGATGAAAAAAACGAAGGAAATATTGACAAACATGTTGAACATGACAAGATCACTTATCAGCCAGCCAGACGAGACAATTACATTCAATTTACAAAAATTCAATTTAATGATTTGGATTAGAAATATGATTAGAATGTTTATTTTTAATTCTATTATGACATAAACAGCAAATTAAATGTGAAATAACAAGATATTCCTTTAATGATCTATTATAACCACGTATTTATCATTCTTAATAGAACGTCATCTTATTTACCAAGAGCGCCAAGTTAACTAATTGGATCATATTGATAAATAAACAAATAGAATTGAAGGAACTTTCTAGACTAATAGTGAAAGGTCAATATACGCGGCAAGCGGCAGCGGATGGCAACAGTATTACCAACCTACAAAAAGTTGGTTTGCTTACAAAAGAATTCATAAACACATTTTGTCAGATTGAATTTAATTGAAACTGGCAACACCGTTACAAGCTACCAAGCGACAAAGTTAAATTTAGTTCAACTTTTTATTTTGCCGCATCAACTTGTGAAAAAAAAAACAAGGTTAGAAAAATGGAAAGTATTGATGATAAGCAGCTTATTTCTGAGGTAATGAAGTTTAATAATTTATACAAAAAGCGCTCGCCCGATTACAGAAATAAATTTAAAAGACCAAAGGCTTGGGCAGAAATAAGTGCTGCGATGAATATTGATGGTACATCAACTTAAATTTTTTGAACTGTCAATAATCAAATTTTTACTTTAATTGGCCGCGTTCATTTGCCTATCAAAATCAAATTCAAGCGGCAAATAAGCCAGCTGATTGCCGCTCGTTGCCGCATGCCAGATTTTGATTTTATCTCTAAAATTAAAACAAAAAAAAAAGCTCTAAACGAAATTCTTTTTAAATCCCTGAACCATGTTTGACCGTCTTTAAAGTATATTTTGGATTGAATTCTTCTTCTCCCCCATGTAAGAAGATCTATCCATCAATAATTCAATCCAAAATATACTTTAGGGTAGTCAACATGGTGGTGTTAGCATAATGGTATGATAGACATTCTCTCATTATGGTATAAGTTCTCTAAAACGGCTCTTGATACACTGAAATTTTGCAAATGCAATGCTCCCGTATGCCGAACAAAAAATATGCCACTCAAATGGATTTTCCAGCAGGATAATTACCCCAAAGCATACGGCAAAGTACTAAAGGATTTGTTTTCAGGACAAAAAATTATTTCTGAGGGTTCGTTATAAAAAAGATAGAATGTATGAAATCTAATTACTGGGACCATTTAAAGTAGTTCCTTTTAACCGAGAATTCATAATAAACGAAAAATTGAAAATTTTTATAAAAATGTTGGGACTTGAAAATATGTACGTAATAACCAAGAATTCATTATAACCGAGTTCGTTATAAACGAGTTTGACTCTATATTGTAGGAATACTAAAAATTTTGGATTGAATTCTTCTTCTCCCCCATGTAAGAAGATCTATCCATCAAGAATTCAATCCAAAATATACTTTAAGGTAGTCAAACATGGTGGTGTTAGCATCATGGTATGATAGACATTCTCTCATTATGGTATGAGTTCTCTAAAACGGCTGACTACACTGAAATTTTGCAAAGTGCAATGCTGCCATATGCCGAACAAAAAATATGCCACTCAAATGGGTCTTCCAGCAGGATAATTACCCAAAGCATACGGCAAAGTACAAAAAGAATTGGTTCCAGGACAAAAAAACCAATATTTTAGAAGGGCCAGCACAGTTCCCTGATATGAATCAATAGAAAATTTGTGGAATCGAAGTTAAAAGGGCAATCAGGGTAAAGTGTCTAGCAAATTTCGACGAGCTTTGGAAAATTATACACGATCCGTATAAATATCTATTTAGTTTTACTTAATTTAGTAATGGCTTTAAGATTTCATGAAGTGTCCTTATTTTTTTTTTCACACGTTAAACTATATAAATTCATAAAAAATCACAAAATAAATATACAGTCAAACCCGGTTATAACGAACTCCGTGCGACCAGAAAAAATAGTGAAGTCATAGAAGACAATATAAAATACAAAGAAATTTTTTTATTTATTAAACACAAAAAGTATTTTTTTTTATTAAAAACCAGGAATATGTGTTCTTTTTACCTATGAGCTGGTTCAAGGTACTGAGTTGTAATTTAATGCTGCCATATCGAATAAAAGTAAAGATTATTGCCACACTCCAAAGTTTTTTCTGAGGGTTCTTTATAAAAAAGGTAAACTGAATGAAATCTAATTACTGGGACCATTTAAAGTAGTTCCTTTTAACCGAGAATTCGTAATAAACGAGTTCGTAATAAACGAAAAATTTAAAATTTTTATAAAAATGTTGGGACTTGAAAATATGTACGTAATAAGCAAGCATTCTGTATAACCGAGTTCGTTATAAACTAGTTTGTCTGTATATTGTAGGAATACTAAAAATTTTGTTTTTAATCTTTTTTCTACCTTTTAAGGAAAAATAAATCGTTTAAACAAGAAAGAATTTTCGATTTTTATTCGGTTGTAAATTTAATGTAAGTTTGGGGTGGGCACTGTACTTATTATTTTTCCCATCACTGTATAATAGGTAGTGTACTAGCTTATTCGAAAAGATCTAGAGGTTTAATGCTCTACTCAATCATCCCGAAAAAAACTATTCAAGAGACCTCCGGGAAAAAAGTTTCTTAAACTATAGGGCCCATCATTCAAAAATAAAATTGGCATATATAACATGAGCAGTTTGAGAAGCTAGGTTGTAATCCTGACTAAAGGGTTGTAATGAACAAATAAGTTAAATAACTAAGAGTGCTCTAGTAAACACAATTGTCGTATATAGGACTTGAAAAAATCCGTAGTGATTGTGGAAAAACTATTTAAAGTAAGGAGTGCGCACAAAAAAATTTCTTTTCGTTATAGAAATACAACTAAGTGGCAGATTTTTTTCGTTTTATATTTCAATTAAAGTAAATAATATTTGAATTCTTTTGTGTATAAAATTTTTTTTCTGACCAAGGTTTTTGAGCATCCAACTTTTTGAGCCACTTTTTTTCGAGACATGTTAGGGTGTTTTAGAAAAATACGTATTATTTTACTTGCTTTGTTTTGGTCGGTAAATCCTTTTTTTCTTCCACTTTAACGCTTTCTCTCAATACTTAAAGATTCCTTATATTGGTTTATTCTTACCTTAGAAACTGATTTTTGGTTAACACCTGCGAGTCTAGCATTCTTGTTGGGTGCCCATTTTCAAAAAACTAATTTTACTATTGCAATGACATTTAGCACGTGGATTTTGAAATAGATGACTAACAAAAACAATGTAACGGTATTCATTTTTTTTCAATTATGATAAAAGTTATAAGCTTAAAAGTAGGCCCATTTTTTTTTTTCGTGCGCTCTCCATATAAAGAAATACTATTTGTTATGTAATATGGTCTGATCCTTTTTTGTGTCATGGCCATGGAATACAAGCGATAGAGTAAATTTATAAAGCAACGAACGTATGACAACTGACATTTTTACGCTTCCAATTGAAGGTAATGAAGTGCACGTTACGCAGTTGCAAAAAAAAAAAAAACACGACCGATTTTGGTTTTATTTAATGAACACTTTCTAGAAGGGTAACGGAAGCTATTGCTGATGTTAATTGACCGTCAATATCAAACGATTTGACAAAATTAGATTTTTTTGCAGATATTCCAGGGATGAACATAGCATTGGAGTGCATTACTTAATTTATCGCCAGAATGAGAAAGAAAATCTGAGAAAAGAGGGTTAAAAATTGCTGTGAACAGCAACAAATTTTAGCATTTTTTGTACGGAATAACATTATTATTGGAAATATTCACAGAATTCACATTCGTACATACATATATAGAAACAGCCTTTATGAAATCACAAAATATTTTCAGCTAAAGAGAAAAAAAAAACGTTTGTATACCATTTTATGAAATTGTATTTTAATTCATTTAAAAATGAAATGTATCCCCACTTTATAATTTAAATTTATCGATTACAAGTTACATGTGTTTTATACTTTCATTCTTTCTTTATTTTCTTGCTTTCATTTAATGGATTTTAAATTTTTTGTTTTGTGTTGTGATGATGATGATCATTTTATTATGCCATATTTCGTAAGCAATTAAAATTTATTTATGGCTGATACATATATTCACATGAGATTTATTTTTTCTTTTCCAATTTGTTTTGTTTTGTTGGCTTTCTTTTTAAACCCAAAAATCGTTAACGTTTTTCTTTTAATTTTCGTTGCAACAGAAAATGTGAACAATTTTAACAACATTGGGAAAATGGCTTTTGCTTTATGGACTTAAATGTTGGGCGATACATTTTAATTACAGAGAGAGAGCGGCACAATTCTTTTTCTCTGTTTTTTTCAGTTTTTTTTCGTTGTAATTGACAAAAAAAAAACGGAAATTTATTGGAAAAATAATAATTAATTTTATTTAATGATAAAATATTGCAAATTAAATGTATGTTTGTATGTACTATACATGTGGTAATACAGATTTATTAAATCATATATTGAGAGCATAGCTGCCATATGAATAAAGCATCAAATTGTAAAATTTTTGAAAAAAAATCGTCAAAATCGTCAAAGGCTTTCATGCAAATCGTAAAAAAAAATCGTCACAAAAATACATAAATTAAAAGTTAAAAAAAATTCTAGTGAAACATATAAAATTAAGTCAATGTACATATTTTAGTTCAAAAATAAATAAGAAAAAAAATATTTAATACACATTCACACATACATAATTGGCAATTACAATCCTTCAGTCAGGATTACGGCTTAGCCTCTCACACTACTCATGTTGTGTGCATTAATTTTATAGTACAGGACCTACAATTTAAAGTCTACTCCGAACGACAGAGTTTCTTGAGAAATTTTTTCATGGCAGGTTTATTTACTCTTAGAGTTTTTGCCAGAAATCTGCTCAGAGGAAATCCCGGAGGAAATATTTTTTTTTCAAATTTCGTTTTGATGCCTGACCACGGCTTTACGTCTAATAAGCCAACACTCTACTTACTTGACTATGGCGACTTCACAAAGCAAATACAAAGCTTGGTTTAGTTAAAGCTACCTTTAGCTAAAGGGAACTTTAAAGTTATTACAACTTACAGATAACAGATAAAGTTAAAAATATGCCGGAGCAAAGTCGATAATACTGCTTAGGTAAACAAGTATTTTCTTAAAGCAGTGGCAACAGCGGGATTCGGTTTTTTTTTTTTTTGTTGTTAGATGCTCATTAAAGTTGCCATATCGAAAATAGTATATGATATGGCTAATTCAAACATAAAGTTGGACCTTTAACTGTTAAAGGTAGGATAATCAGCCATGAATCGTGTTTCACTACTCATATGTACATCATTGTAATTTTGAATATGAGTGTGTCAACAGTGTTGGAATTCAATTACCTACTCTGATTTATTCGTACTCGCATACAACATTGATTAACAATGTTGGCAACAAACTTCAACATTCGAAATATGTTGATTCATACGCCTACTATGGCTGACTCATAAATTTAGAAAAATACCTATCATACTTATAAATGAGTACGAGGTGATTCGAATCATTCATCAAAATTTACAGTCATTGGTTATTGTTGGCATACACAAACGAAGAAGAAAGGAAGACAAAAAGCAACAAGTAAAGCATACACACAACCTTCTTGTGAGTATTGTAGTATTCGTAGGCAATCATACTTATTTTGTGCTTTGTGTAAATGTTAAATAGCGACGAGTCGAAATCAACAATATCATGAGTATTGCTAAGTAAAAGTACGATGAGTAGTTCAAAACTTGAATATGAGTAGTGTGAGTATGATAATAAAATAAGAATGAATAAGTAAGATAAATTATAAGTATGACTCGAATCTACTCATCGTTTTGAATACTCGTTGCTGATCTTTAGATCTGTCCTTTAGTTTAACGATCACTTCTATCTTATTGGATACTCATAATAATGAAAACCACGTTATTTGCCCGTTAAAATTCTCCTTTAGTTAACGGCAAGCTGTAATAATGGCCCTTAAAATGTCTTTAATGTACCATAGTAAAGAATATGACGTAAATTTTTATTCACGCAAAATCGTCAAAATAAGGGCATAAATCGTCCTATTGTCAAAATGATAATTTTGCAGCTAAATCGTCAATCTAGCAGCTATGATTGGGAGTGTAGTTTCAATTTTAAATGAAAAAAAATAAAATTTTAAAATTTCATACAAAAAAATTATTTGATTTGATCATCTAGAGAGAGATAGTAGATAGAAGAGAGAGATAGAGAGAGAGAGAGAGAGAAAGAGAGAGAAATAAGAAAAATTTAATTATTTATTGTTTTTTATCGCTTTGTTTAATTTCTTTTCTTTCAATTTTTTACTTAATTCTTTTCAATAGCAAAAAAAATCTACGTAAGAATGAAAATAAGAAAGAATGACAACAAATTGGCACAATTTTTTTATATACTAAACCAATATATGCAGGTTTATTTACTCTTATAGTTTTTGCAGTAAATCTGCTCAGAGGAACATCCCGGAAGAAGAAATATTTGTTTTTCAAATTTCGTTTTGATGGCACTGACCACGGCTTTACGGTCTAATAAGCCAACAACCTACCTACTAGACTACGGCGACTTCGCAAGTCAAATACAAAGTTTAGGGCCATTATTACAGCTTGCCGTTAAACTTGCTAAACAACTTGGGTTTAGTTAAAGCTACTTTTAGCTAAAGGGAACTTTAAAGTTCCCTTATTGATTTTTGTTATTACAACTTACAGATAACAGATAAAGTTAAAAATACGGCAGTGCCGGAGCAAAGTCGATAACACTGCTTAGGTAAACAAGTTTTTTTTTAAAGCAATGGCAACAGCGGGATTCGGTTTTTTTTTTTTTTTTGTTGTATATGCTCATTTAAAGTTGCCATATCGAAAATAGTATATGATATGGCTAATTCAAACATAAAGTGACCTTTAACTGTTAAAGGTAGGATGATCAGCAATGAATCGTGTTTTCACTACTCATATGTACTCATGTAATTTTGAATATGAGTGAGTCAACAGTATTGAAATTCAACTACTCTGATTTATTCGTACTCGCTACAACATTGATTACAATGTTGGCAACAAACTTCAACATTCGAAATATGTTTGATTCATACGCCTACTCATGGTGACTCATAAATTTAGAAAAATACCTATCATACTTATAAATGAGTACGAGTGATTCGAATCATTCATCAAAATTTACAGTCTTGGTTATTGTTGCATACACAAACGAAGAAGAAAGGAAAGACAAAGGCAACAAGTAAAGCATACAAACAACCTTCTTGTGAGTATTGTAGTATTCGTAAGCAAATCATACTTATTTTGTGCTTTGTGTAAATTTTAAATAGCGACGAGTCGAAATCAACAACATCATGAGTATTGCTAAGTAAAAGTACGATGAGTATTTCAAACTTTGAATATGAGTAGTGTGAGTATGATAATAAAATAAGAATGAATAAGTAAGATAAATTATAAGTATGACTCGAATCTACTCATCGTTTTGAATACTCGTTGCTGATCTTTAGATCTTTCCTTTAGTTTAACGATCACTTCTATCTTATTGGATACTCATAATAATGAAAACCACGTTATTTGCCCGTTAAAATTCTCCCTTTAGTTAATGGCGAGTTGTAATAATGGCCCTTAAAATGGCCTTTAATGTACCAAAGTAAAGAATATGACGTAAATTTTTAATCTCCAAAAATCGTCAAAATAAGGGCATAACTCGTCCTATTGTCAAAATGATATTTTTGCAGCTTAAAATCGTCAAATCTAGCAGCTATGATTGAGAGTGTAGTTTCAATTTTAAATGAAAAAAAAAATTTTTTAAATTTAATACAAAAAAATTGTTTGATTTGATTTCATCATCTAGAGGGAGAGAGAGAGAAAATAAAGAAAAATTTAATTATTTATTGTTTTTTATCGCTTTGTTTTATTTTCTTTTCATTTTTTGCTTAATTCTTTTCAATAGCAAAAAAAATCTACGTAAGAATGAAAACAAGAAAGAATGAACAAAAAATTGGCACAATTTTTTATATACTAACCAATATACATACATACATATGTATGTACGAATTCGTGTGTGTTTTTTGTATATAAAATTCTTATACCCGTAAAAAAAAAACATCAGAGTTTATATACAATTGCCGCCCGTATATTTATAATTCTAAATAATATTTTTTATTTTTTTTTTTATTTTTTGTTCTTATTATTTTTTTCTTGTTGTTTTTGTTTTTGTTTAAATACAACAATAAATTTTCATTTCATTGAGTTTTTCTTCATTTCTATGTGCATATACTTGTGGCCACACAATTTATTTGTATTTGTGCCTAAGAATATGAAACAATTTCATTTTAGTTATCCGATCATTTGTTTATTTGGCCATAAATACGTTAAACTGTATACGTTTATATATGTATATAGGGTGTAGTGAAAAGAAATCCATTCTAAAAGAGAAAATCTGCATGCCAATAATGCAGAAAGACGAAGAAACAAAAACTTGTGATTAAAACACGGCACAAAGTTTGATGGAATTGCCAGAAACTATATGTACTATGCTGCTACTCCTATCAGAGATCAGGAACGAGTATTTAAAACGATGAATAGATTCAAATCATACTTATAATTTCTGATACTTATTCATACTTATTTTAATATGATACTCATACTACTCATACTCAAAGTTGGAACTACTCGTCGTATTCATACTTAACAATACGTCTGATGTTGTTGGCTTCGACTCGTCTTTACTTAATATTTACACGAAGCACATAATAAGTATGATTCGCGTACGAGCACTGCAATACTCACAAAAAGATTGTGTGTATGCTTTGCTTGTTGGCTTTGGCTTTCCTTTCTTCTTTGCTTGTATATGCAAGAACAACAAATGCTGTAAATTTTGATGAATAATTCGAATCACTCAATTCACTAATAACTATTATAAGTATTTTTCTAAATTTAGGAATCAGAATGAGTAGGCGTATGAATCAAAGATATTTCGAATATTGTGAGTTTGATGTCAACGTTGTACTCATACTCATTGCAACCTGGACTTATAAATCAATGTTGTAGTGAGTACGAATGAATCAGAGTAGTTGAATTTCAATTCTGTTGATTTACTCATACTGAAAATTACATGAGAGATTCTAAGTAGCGGAAAAACGATTCATTGCTGATCTCTGACACCTACCATCGTCAAATTAATTAATACAGTAAAATTTCTTATAATTTCGTCGTAGACGTGAGACCAAAGCCCTGCTCAGATATCTTCAACAGAACGAAATTTAAAAAAATATTCCTTCAGCCACTACTCCTCAGCAGATTACATACATAATTGGTCATTACAACCCTTCAGTCAGGAATTCAATCTAGCTTCTCACACCAGTCTTGTTGTGTGCGTTAATTTTATACATGAGTGAATTAATTTTTTTGAGAAGCTCTTCATGGGCAATTTTTTATTTACTCTCAGAATTTTTGGCAGAAATCTGCTGAGATGCAGTTGTTTTTCATATTCCGTTTTGATGACTGACCTGGGACACGTTGTTTAATAAGCTAAGACACTACCTAGTAGACTATGGCGACTATTACCCCTTAGCAGATTCCTGGAAAAATTCTGAGAGCAAATGATATTGCCATGAAAAACTTCTCAAAAACCTGTCCCTCGAAATCGACTTTAAACTCTAAAATATTAAACAACATAAGTGGTGTGAGAAGCTATGACGTAATCCTGATTGAAAGACTTTAGACCAATGCTTGGGAAATGTAGATATCGTGGGCAAATGTACTTTTGCTTAGTTACCGTACAGACTTGAAGTACACTGGACTCATATACTTTCATATCGTTCACGCTACCGCCCTTTTAAAGTGAAGGTCTGAATTCAAATGAATCACCATCACTAACGTAAGAGATGACAGAGTATAGTGGCTGAAGTTCTCAACTACGAAATCGGGTAACTTACTTACTTACTTACTTTATTGGTCGATTGCAACCTAGTTTCTCATACCTCTTAAGTCGTGGAATTTATTTTATCCATGAATGGTAGAAACTACAGGGTAATGTCGACCTCAAACTGGAATCTGATTTCAGAGTTTTTGCCAGAAGATTTTGCGATTGTACAACATCCTAGCTTCTCACACCTTTCGTGTTGTGTGGGTTAATTTTATTGTGGCAAGAACTACAGTTTAAAGTCAACTCCGAGAATGACAGATTTTTGACATGCTTCTTCATGGCAATTTTATTTACTCTCAGAGTTTTTGCCAGAGATCTGCTGAGAGGAAGTTGCCGACGAAATTTTTTCATATTTTCATTTTGTCATATTCGAACTCGGGCCTTTCGACTAATAAGCTAACACACTAACTACTAGATCACGTCCACTTTTGTTCGATATATCTGAGCCGGAAATTTAATAATGGACTTTGGCTGAATAAGCCAACACACTATCTACTAGACTACGACGATTTCTATAAGAGGAATCCAAGTATACCAGGTTCAAACGCGGGGGAAAGCTAAAGGTTATAGGACATTTTGGCATTAATTTTATTTTAATCGACTTAGGTATTCTGCTGACTTGGCCCTGGTCTATACATCTATAACAAACGTTGTGGAGAGGTCGGGCAGCATTACCACTTGAAGTCTTAACTCTAGGGGACTTAACTTAGGATCATTTAACATCTAGGGATCAGATACCAACAATGACTAGACATTATAGATCATGAAATCTTGTTACCCTTAGAGAAACGTAGACCATCACAAAGATTGTCTTTGATTGTGTGTTACCTCGGGAGCAGATAGCGAGACATTCGATGGTTATTTTGACTTGGATTCCTAGAAATGAGGACATTGAAAGTAACAATAAAATCGATACGTTTTAAAAAGCTTTCAAAATGGAAAATTCATACATGAGATGGACATTTCTCTGCAGGGAAGGAACTTCATTAGTTTACAAACAAAAAAAAAGGCGATTACTAACACATTTGCAGAAAGATGAGACAAATCTGGCCCGATTTGGTTATATGCAGAAGAAAATTTACATTAAACCTGATCAAATTTCTTAAGCCTTTTGTTGCATATGCCTAGAGACTGAAAAAACATCGCAACGACTTCTACGGAAGTTAGAACATCTATGGGCATCTAAAAAAGAATAAGTCTTACGGATCCAGAATTTATTGACAGAACGTGTCTAGACTAAGGGTGATTTAAAAAAAAATTTTTACAATTTTCAGCTTCTGATGAATATGTATCACATATACAGATTATAAGCAATTGCCAGCCACTGTTACTTTATGGCACTTAGGCAATTTCTTTTTCTAACACCTTATAGTGTAATGTGTAGGGTATGACATGATTTTCAATTCGATAATATCCTTTCTATTATTCTTATTCTTATTATTTTAATTCAATATTTATTTTCTTTTGTGTATCTTAACGTTTATTATTGTTTAATTTTCTGTAGTTTCCTTCTACTAGATTACTTTTCATTTGCCATTCTATTGATTTGTTCTTTGATTATTATTTTCAGATTCTTTTGATTTCTTTATTCTTTTTATTTTTTTGCTTTATTTTGTTTTATTTATTTATCTTTCATTGTCGTTATTCCCATTTTTACCCCCATCATCTATTTGATTTTTGTGTGTTATTTTCGTGTACAAAAAAATACAAAAAAAAAAATGGCCAGAAAACAAAACATATTATAGACGTCATATTTCATTAAAAATATAAATTTTCTTGTACCATAAATAAGTAGGATTTCTGTTGTTTCTCTTTTTTTAATATTTTTTTTATAGAACAATATTATTGCATGGGAAACACAGAATGGTAGGACATAAAAGATACAAATTTTCATTTAATTTTTTCAATTTATTTCATCTGATTTATTGGTTTCGTACGAACGAATATTTGCGACGCTTTTCTTGTCAATTTGTTTACTCTCAGGAAGAAGAGGAAGTCGCCGAGAGATATATTTTGATACTTTGTGATATTTAAGCTGTGGCTCGAACCTGGGTCGCGAATCTACTAAGCCAAGGCTCTACCTACTACAGGGACTTCAATCTTCAACGTCTAACTTCTAAAGACATTAACAAAAAAAGTACCGAAATTACTGAAACAATGTATGACTTCACAATATGAAGTTTACTGCAACATCTAAGCTCATGGTACTCGTACATACTGATAGAGGTCCAAACCATGTCTAATGATCTACAAATCTTAGAGATTGTTTTCATAAAATTGGAATTTATATTTCATTCCGGGTATAAATAAGGCCCAGAGATTCACGCGACCAGCTGTAACGATCGTTAGTGAGTTAAGCTCTTATTTGCTATACGGAATGCTTTTTAATCCTTACTTTAGAAGTCGAGAACTAAGCTCATGTCACTAGAATTATATACTGGCTTACGACCTAGGTTTGCACACCACTTATGTTGTGAGAGTTAATTTTATCCATAAGTAGCTAGACTTACAATTTATAGTGGCTTTCGAACGTTAGATTTTTGAGCAACTTTAGTCGGGAATTTTTTTCTACTGCGGGGAAGTCGCCGTAGTCCTTTCATACATATTTCGTTTTGTTGGAGATGTCCGATCTGTGGTTTGAACCTTGAACTAGCGTCTATTAATCCAACGCACTACTTAGTAGACTACGGCCACTTCAAAGCAGAATTTCTTCAGATGGAATGATGACAGTGGCATAGAAAACAGCAACTCTAAGATACAACTCCAAAAGACCTATCTTTACGAGAAAATTTTGTACAAGAATTAAAACTAAAACAGCAGCCTTTAGTATCTATCTCCTGCCCCAAGCATTTTTAAGCATTTTCAATTTCGACCCCCGGGTACTGTACTTGTTTTAACCGACAAGTACACGTCCTTTAACCTAACGAATAACATTTATTGCCATCCAAGAACGATTCAAAGCAAAGTTTTTTGTAAATTGCATCACATAGCGATATTATCAGTAACTGCCCTGCTAATAAAGAGATCAGATCGGGAACATAGCTTGTAATTTCAAATCGTTTACCGTGGTTAAACAGATGACTCTTGATAGACTCTTGCCTTCTTTCCTTGCTTCCTTGTCGATTTTACGACCCACTGCTTCATTGGATGTTTTTCTGATTACATTAAGTTTCATCCCTTGACTGCAGTGGAAGTCGCCGTAACATAGTAGTTAGCGTGTTGGCTTTTATTAATTAAAATATATTTCTTCGGCGATTTCTGCAATACCTCTGAAAATAATTCAAGTTGCCACGAAAAGTTTCTTCAAAAATCTGTCGTTTGGAGTGGACTTTAAACTGTAGGTCCCACCTCCCACAGTGATCACCATACTTGTCGTAAAAGGCGACTAAGGGTATTGCTACCAGTCAGGAATTGTTTGGGGTTCAACTGGCAGCAGTCTGGTCTTGCTTGGCTGTGAAGCCTGACCAGAGGTCTTAATCTGGTAGCACGGGTGCTGGAAACGCCAGGGACTTGTGCTTTCCCAGCAATGGTGAAGTCCCCTCGGGGAACACATGGCTGTAGTTTAGACCCAAATCACGGAGAGTGCGCGAGTACGGTGTGGCGGTACATTCTTAACGCATTTGATGGGGTTTAGATGGTCTCCGACCCCTAGACAAATAGCATGACTACGAATTGGTACCTACTTTCTGGCTGTAGTCAGTGTTTACAGCATAAAAGTAGGGGCGTTGGTCTACGCATTATTTTCACCCAGTGCGAAGAGCACCATGGGATTAAGTCCCCTGTACAGGTACCCATGTAAAACAGAGACATTGTTGTAGGTCCCACCGTCGCTAAGGGCCACCAGTCCCGAACTGTTTGGAGTTCAACTGGTAGTAATCAATTTGATTGCGAGGTCTGAGAGGAGGCTTAATTCTGGTACCATGGACCATTCAGGAGGTGCTGGCTGTTGGTGTGGCCCCTTTAGGGAGCATCGTGATGGCTGTGGTTTGGACCCAAATCGCGGGAAGAATCTAGTTAAGCTCGGTGTTGTAATTCAAAGATCAGAAGGAGTTTTAGTTAGGCTCCGTTCTTAACCTTTAGGGGGAAGTCATGTCCAAATACATATCTTCAATGGATCATTCTCATCGCCACAAAACCAAAATAAATTTAATGGTCTCTGAACATTCAGTTAAGTTGGAACGTAAACATGGTCCAGAGCATTGTTAGAGTGTGCTGTGAGGATCCCTAGGGAACTAAGGTGTTAAGAAGTGCGCACGAAAAAATGGGCCTACTTTTAAGCTTATAACTTTTATCATAATTGAAAAAAATGAATACCGTTATATTGTTTTTGTTTGTCAACTGTTTCAAAATCCACGTGCTAAATTTCATTGCAATAGCAAAAATTTTTTTTAAAATGGGCACCCAACAAGAATGTCGTAAAAAAATAATTTAAATTTTCAATGGAAAACCGTGCCGTTTACAAAAAACGATTGCTAGGCTCGCAGGTGTTAACCAAAAAACAGTTTCTAAGGTAAGAGTAAAACAAAATAAGGAGTCTTTCAGTATTGAGAGAAAGCGTGGAAATGGAAGAAAACAAAGCAAGTAAAATAATACGTATTTTTCTGAAACACCCTAAAATGTCTGGAAGAAAAGTGGCTCAAAAAGTTGGATTCTTTGGGACCTTTGTCAGAAAAAAATTTTATACAAAAAAGGAATTCAAATATTATTTACTTTAATTGAAATATAAACAAAAAAATCCAATCAATTTCTATAACGAAAAGTGTAAGTCCAGTTTTTTTGTGCGCACTCCTTATTTACTACACTCAATTGGCTTAAATCCTTCTTTTAGAAGTCGAAGGCAAATCTCTTACCGTTAAGATTAATAGCAGTTATCTCTTGCCTTAATTAGAACCAGGAAGTTTTGATTTAACCCGAATAATGAACTGTAATCAAGTGGCGGACCAACGTCTAAGGCTTATGTGATTGCATCACCTAAGGAGATCGCCGCTAACTGTCCTAAATTCGAATCGTTTATCATGTATTTATATACCGATTGTCATACTTGAACTTTGACAGATTCTTGTTTTCTTCTGAAGGACGATTTTACGACCCACTGTTTCATCCTTCCTTTTTGGTCTTTCTGATTGGTCCGAAATTCCTTTCATGACTTCAGTAGAATCTAAAATCTCAGGAAGAGGAAGAGATTTTTGTGCTTCTCATGGCATTTTATTTAATCTTCTACGCCTAATGCAAACACCTACATATGAAGTCACCGTGGTCTAGTAGGTAATGTGTTGTCCTATTAGATGAAAGCCCCAAGTTCAAATCCCAGGTCAGACATTAAAACGAAAATATGCAAATATTTTTTCGGCAGCTCCCTGTCAGCAGACTGCTGGCAAAACCTCTGAGAGTAAAAATTACAAAAAATCTGTCGTTCGGAGTCGACTTTAAACTGTAGGTACCGCCAATCATGCATAACATCACGAGTAGTGTGAAAAGCTAGGTCGTAATCCTGACTAAAGGGTTATAATGGCCAATTATGTATGTATTTATGTATGCATTGAATTTAGAAAAGAAAAACCCTCTAAAATTCTTTACGTTGTAAAGGGTCCGCCAAATAACTTTTTTTTTTTGAAAATGCTTTCAAAAAATAAACTACTGAATATTCTCTTCAGTTTATTTTTTTTATTTGAAAGTACAATCCTTCCGATTAATAATGGAAAATAATTTCATTCAAATGGCTGCTTCGGGTGGCCATGCAGTCCAATTTTTAAGCACATTTTCGATTGTGTGCAGCGGGCAATGTTGAACAAATTATTGTTCACAAAAATTGAAGAGGAGGATATTGGCAACATTGGGCTTCAGCAGAACGGCGCTACATGCTACACAGCCGAAGATACTCTCGATGTTATGCGCCCTGTTTTTGAAGATCGCATGATCAGCCGCAGAGCTGATGTCGTTTGGCTACCCCGGAGCTGCAATTAGACACCGTTGGACTATTATTTGTGGGGTGCCGTCAAGCAATAGACAATTGACGCTTTAAAGGACAATTTTCCATGAAAAGTATCTCTGTCATTCGAAGGCGATTTTAAACTGTAGGTCCCACCACTTATGTATAAAATTATTATACACAACACGATTGGTGTGAGAAGCTAGTACCTTGTACAATGGATCAATTCGATCTCCGGGTACTGTACTTATCACGGTTAATAAGTACATGTCCTCTAACCTAACCTAACCTACAACCCTTCAGTCAGAATTACAACCTAGTTTCTTACACCACTTATGTTGTGTGCGCTAGTTTTATAAATGAGTGGCGGGACCTACAATTTAAAATCGCCTTCGAATGACAGAGATATTTTCCATGGAGAATTTGTATTTACTCCCAGCGTTTTTACCACATATATGCTGTGATGAAGTCGCCGTGTTGTTCAGGATCTGGAGTTTAAATTGTGGCCTCACGTTGAATAAGCTAATATTTTATCTACTAGACTACAGTGCCTAATAAAAGTATTTTTCGCTTGAAATTATATTTGTTACTCTGTTTAGATTGAGTGCCACAGATTCATATGACGAGAGAGTCTCTTGTTGCCATAGAAAACAATTTTGTGAAAAATGAAATAAACAGATTGGCAAACAATCATTCTTCATATTTTCTTTTTTTTTAGGTTTTGGTTTTTCTTTATTTTCATAATGAAACAACAAAATTTTAAAATGAAACACAAAAAGAAATTGTTGACAAATTAAAAATATGTCCACAACAAGTGGCGAACAAAGTCCCATACGTATTGAAACTTTGAACAAAAAATAAGAGATTCTCTTTTACGCAATAAACAAATAAATTGCATATGAAAACTAATTAATTTGCAAAAGAATAAAGAATAAAAAAAATTAAATAAAAAAAAATTTATTAAAAAAAAATTTAAAGAAAATAAAACAAACAGAAATAAATATGGAGGAGTTAGAAAGTAATAAAAAAAAATTCTAGAATATTTTTAAAAGAAATTAGAAAGGGAAAGGAATAATAAAATAAAATTTTTATAAAAGAAATCTTTTAAAATTTAAAAAAAACAAAAAATTCCGACTTAAGCCTTTATTAGCCAATAAATCTTATTAATTTGCCATTAATATCGGGGCGTATTAATTTAAATATTTATTCTGAAATGAGCCGCCAGTCTTTGACAAAAGAAGACGCAATTGTTTATAATTTTTCAGAATACAAAAGAACAAAAAAAAGGCATTAAAAAAATAAAAATTGTTTACAAAATTCATTCAATTTTCCCCAAAAAAAAAATTATGAAATATTTTCAAAGAAATCAATTGAAAACAAATGTCGTCGTATTTATTTATTTATTGTACATTGGGATGACCCTGTGTCCATTTTTATATTTACAAGTATTTCAACGTAAATAATTCTGGAAAATAATCATTAAACAACAGCATCGTTCTATATTTCATTAGAATTGAAATCCCTTGTTGTTTTCCATTCTAATTGAAAGAGATTTCTTGTTTGTTTATCTTCTATCTTCTCTTGGAAATTTAATAATCCCCGCCAATAATAACTTTGTCTATGAACCATTAAATCATAATTAATTGAATCACAAGCAAAATGGTGAGAGTTTATAAGCCCTACGTTTACATGTATGTTTAATAATTACACACACACACATGCACACACAACACAAATACCCACACACACACATTTCCAAATAATTCCTATAATAATAGGCAAAACCCTAATGAAGACAAACAAATATTGACTTGTGTATGCCAGAGCAAGGATTCTATAAATAAACAAGATTACACCAACACCACTAAACAATTTCGGGGAATGAAATGTATTCCAGTGAGGGTACATAACCCAGTAAACATTTTTAGTTAAAAAGCTAAAACCGGAAATAAAGCCAAACGTAAAACCTTCTGATCAATTTTCTACAATTAATTTCACGCTTTTTTTCCTACAAACTTAACAAATTTAATTTTTTCCATTGACACGCTAAGCTTGGGGATATCGGATTCTCATTTAAGATGCCCTATTCTAGATACTGGACAAAAGTGAGCTGTCTAGCAGTCCTTTGGTCGCCAATGGCTTTTAGAATTTTGTTGTCTCTTGGGATATACGCCTAAAGCCTTCATCTTACACGGTTTACTACTGTTATTCCGGCGTATTCCTATTTTAGATGCCCTATTCTGGATACTAAACAAAAGTCGGCTGCCTAGAGACCTTTGGTCGCCAACGGCTTCTAGCGTTTTACCAATTTTTTGACACTATTGGAGATCCAGAAGATGGGTTGACCATCATTTTTTTAAATTTAACTTGTTTCAGAATGAATTCATACAAACAGGATTACGTCCTAGCTTCTTAAACATGAATGACGGGACCTACAGTTTAAAGTCGACTCCGAACGACAGATTTTTGAGAAACATTTTCTTGGTAATTTTTATTTATTCTCAGAGTTTTTGGCAAAAGTCTGCTGGGAGGCAAACGTCCAAGAATTTTTTTCCAACTTATATTTGTTAGGGATCGGGTCTGAACCATGGTCTCACATTTAATAAGACAACACAATACACCTAAACTACGATGGCTACAATGATCTTAAATAATTCATTTCACAGTCTCGTAATGCTTGGCGATCCAGGCAATAGTTAGGTTAGGTTAGGTTAGGTCGTAGTGGTGGCTCTGATATCACAAAGCTCACTTGAGCACGCATGGCGGCCCGTTGTAATGCCACGGGTAAAACGCAGTCCCTGTACTAACCAAGTTCCGCCAAATTAGGGAAAGGAAGATGTTGATCGGCGCAAGGGTTGCACAACAAAAGCACGACTACCCCGTACTGGAAAACGAGCCAGAAAATTTGATGAACGATAAGCAATAGTGTTTAGAAGTGATTTCAACTAATTGAAGAATGGCTTTAAAACGATTGCACATAACTTGCGTTCATATGTAGGTGGCCTGGACGTAGAAATTCAACAAGTGGCACATCAATGATAAAAATTCTATCATACGTATCCATTAGACTCGATTAAATTCCAGAGTTTTCTGCAATTATTTTATTGCAATTAATGTCGAGTTAATCCAAGGACCTCACTTACTTACTTACTTCATTGACCATTAACAACCTGATTAACAGATTTCGGCCTGCCGCAACACATCCCTCCAGGGGACTCTGCTTCTTGCGGGCCTATGCCAGTTGGTCAGGGCTTCCTCGACTTGGTTCTTCCAACGGATACAAGGTCGTCCTCTTCGCCGACTTCCGCAGATACCTGCATCAAATACACTGCCAGCGCAGCTGTTGGATATTAATACGCTGCACAACGTTTATGTCATTGAGGAGCTCATGCAGCTCAATGTTAAATCGGATGCGGAAATCATCGCCAACTTGCACAGGACTAAAGACTTTGGTCTCGAATACCCTCACTCCTGCTGCATCAGTTATTAATAGGGTCCATGCCTTTGAGCCGTAAAGAAGCAGGGGTAGGATGAGCGTCTTGTAGAGTATTAAATTTGACGCACGAGAGAGGTCTCTGTTACCCTATTGCCTACTGAGAGCATAGTAGCACCTGATGGCAAGAGTAATGCTGCGTTTGATCTCCCTGCTGACATCATATTTGGTGGTAACGGCGGAGCCAAGAAAATAAATTCCCTGACTGTATCAAAAGTATAGTTATCGGCCATAATCTGAACAATACTAGTTTGCCCTATTTCTGCCAGACTATCTTCTTATCCGTTCATCCGATAGCCAGTCGTCACGTAGCAAGACTTTTTTTGAAAAATAGTACATTCGTTGCCTCCGTAAACTCGCATGACGAGTGACAATAGCAACTAAAGGCAGCGTCTAAACATCGCACGTATTGGTTCGGCATCCACCTATGACGGAGTGCGATGCTCACGTCATTCGTAGCTTATCGCTCGCAGGTATGAGCGCATTGCGCCTGAGCCTCTATGGGCTTCGAAGACTCTATAGTCGCAAAAAATGACGAATTGAGAGAGTCTATGATATAGGGCTCGCCTTGGTCTAAAACTTTCGCACGATTACAAAAGCTCGAAGGTCATTCCACGTGACAGAGTGCATCAAGTTGGACTCAACGTTTCTGAAGCCTTATCATTTTCGCATTTGATCACGAGTCAAACATTGCGCAAAAATACGCCTATGGACTATGAAGACGACTGCGACAACTACTTTATTACAGTCGATATAGATAAGAATATCTTGCGATATCTCACGCCTATCTTCCATGCTAATCCTTCATGTATTGGCCTTTGTTTTCTAATTCTTATTCGTTAAATAAGAAACAACAAAAAAAAATTTACCAAAAAAAAACCTTTTACAGAGTGAACCTGTGTATTGCATGCTTATTTGGAGAATAACCCAACAAACATTTTCTTACAAAATAACTCAATCACAACTCAATCACAACTCAATTTACAACTCTTTAAGGTGGACTTTAATGGCATAACAACACACATGGCATGTACATATGTTTACTATTTGTAAAGCAAGTGTTACAAATATTTCAAATATGGATGATTGTATTTCAGGTATGTTTTTATGTGTGTGTAAGTAACATATAATAACAATACCTATATACACACATATGTACATTGTTATTGTATTTGTTTACATCTATAGTTGATTACCATTAAATTCAGTGCAATTAGGCACAGTTAAACTTCAATTACGAAGAGTAAATCAAAAAGAAACTCTTTAAGTACAACAACAAACACGGTTAAAGAGAGTAAAAACGAAAGCATTGTAGGCTTTACTGAAATCTGATGCTAAAAATGTAAACAATACACACACGCATTCACATAATAACAGGTAAAGAATGTATGCAAACGCCTCCTAAATGTAAACATTTACACGCTCTTCGGTTCAGTTGAAATCAATGAACGAGTGAGTGTGTGGTAGTGGTATGTACATATTGATGAATTACTTGTCGAGACTTAAATAAGGCATCACGTGTTTTTTGCTCTACCAATCTTTGCCTACAATTTTCTCTGTGTTGGTATTATGTTTGCGTGTTATGTTGTTGTTGTTTTTGCAAAACAAAGAATTTTACGAAGAAATCTTTTTTAAGCCTGTATTGTAAAGGAATTTGTGTAGAGTAGAGATTTCTCATTAACTGTTTATGTTTCTCTCTCTCTCTTCTCTTTTTTACTCTCTACTCTCTATGTTGTTTATAGGTGAATAATGTTTACAGCAGAGTTTACTGATTGACAGTTATGGGAGTGTAGTGTGTAAAGCATTGCTGCCAATGGATACGTGTGCATTTGTGTGTGTGTATTTGTTAATGATGATTAAGTGGCTTTCATTTCGCTTTTGCTGATGCCTAGAACTCACCACACATACAATATTGTTGTTTAATAAAGAGCTTATGCTTGATTTCTCATTAATGGTAGGCTAACCTTGAATTCCTTTTCTTTTTTAATTGATATTTAACAAGAGAAATTGTTTTTCAAAACAAAAAACGAATGAATGCCCACATATTTTTAGGCTGGTTTCTAGGGGAATTTTTTCATTAGAATCAATGTCATACGATTTTTGTATGCATTTCTACGGTAACGCTTGTTTTAGTTTTAATTCATTTGTAACGGTATTGCTTATGTTTTCATTGGCTCTAGTTTTGCTCTTGTTGGTGAAATCCTTTCTGTTTTTTTTTTCTATTCTTGCTATCATAATGAAAGTGAGTGACTGAGTGAATAAGTGATCTTCATGGCATTGTCAAGTATTTTAAATGCATAATTATCATTTAATTTATTTCATAATTGAGTGAAAGCAGACAAACAACAAAAAAAAATTTTTTTTAAAAACATATTTTATATGTTTTCAATAGTTTTAAACAAAAAAAAATATTTATTTTAAAAAATTATACGTATTCTGTTGACATTTAGAAAAAAAATTGCCATTTCGATCATAAAAAAAAACCAGAAAATTTTTTTGTATTTTTAATTTGTCACATGTATTCTAAAGAAACCTCGTATATTTCTTTTTTTGCTTCACAAAACGGCATTAAAAATGTTCAGGAAAAAATAAAAAGAAAACAAAATTGTTTCATTTTGTCATTTTTAATGTCATAAGCAGAAGAAAACAGGTGTTTTATTGCTTTGTATGCTTAAGACACGTATAAAAACAAAATACCTGTGATTTTTTGTTTGTTTTAATTTTAGAAATTATAACAAAAATACATTGTAATTCATATGAGTTCATACAAAAAGTTGGCAAAAATTTTTGCGTTTCTTTTTCCATTCAGTTTTTGGAAAGAAAAAACAAAAACATTTTTTTTCCTACAAAAAATTTAAAATTTTATGCAAACGTAAATTGCAAGAAAATTAATTTTTCATACTCCATGAACTCATAAAAATGAAAAGAACTTTTTATAGCAGAATAGAACAGAGGTCAGTAGACTTAACAATAAAAAAATTAATTACACAATGCGACAGTGAAAATACACCCGAGTAACTACATAGTCCACGTTGTTCAGTTAGTTAAGTAGATATCAAAAATACATTTTTTATTTTTCTCGAACTTAACTTGTTTTATTTGCTAAAAAAAAAGTTTTATTTGTACTTTACGCACAAATTTCTGAATTACTAAAACATTTCTCAGGCTATTTCTAAAATTTAAAGAATTTGGAAAGAACGGAAGAAAGCCTTTAAAACAGTATACAGTCAAACCCGGTTATAATGAACTCCGTGGGACCAGAAAAAATAGTTCGTTATAGGCAAAGTTCGTAATAAACGGGGTGAAGTTATAGAAGAAAATATAAAATACAAAGAATTTTTATCATATATTAAAAACAAAAAGTGTTTTTTTTATTAAAAAACAAAAATTCTTTAAATCTATCAGCTGATTCAAGATGCTGAGTAACAATTTAATGTTGCCATATTAATTAAAAGCAAAAACTATTGCCACACTTCAAAGTTTTTTCTGAGGGTTCGTTATAAAAAAGGGTTCGTTATAAAGTAGTTCCTTTTAATCGAGAATTCGTTATAAACGAGTTCGTAATAAACAAAGTTTTTTTGTATGAAAATTGTTATTAAAACGTTGGAACTTGAAAATATGTCCGTAATAACCATGAATTCGTTATAAACGAGTTTGACTGTATGTATATATATTATACGACATAATATGCTATGAGATTTGATGAGGTAAATTTGGAAAATTCAAATTTTTTTTCATATTTTTTCAAGTTTGTCCATTCATAGTAGCAAACTTTAACAGAAAAATATTGGATAAGTGCCAATATTCTTAAAGTCTGTTATCTTGTGAAGAGATTGAGTTATCATTTAATCAAATCGGACAAAAATTACCGTTGGTTTTATTTAAAGAGTCTAACCATCGATTGATATTTTTTATAAATGTCATCTCATCAAATGAATTTTTAATTCAAAAATTTTTAGAATTTTTGATGGATCTTGATTGTTTATCACAAAATGTGTCAATTTCATGTTTGCACTACTTTCAGAATGAAGTCGCCGTGGTCTAGTGGGTAGTGTGTTGGTTTATTAGACAAAAGGCCCGGGTTCGAATCCCAGGTCAGACATCAAAACGAAAAAATATTTCTTCGGCGACTTCATCTCAGAAGATTTCTGGCAAAGACTCTGAAAGTAAAAATTGCCATGAAAAAGCTTCTCAAAAATTTGTCGTTCGGAGTCGACTTTAAACTGTAGGTCCCGCCACTCATATATAAAAGTAACGCACACAACATAAGTGGTGTGAGAAGCTAGGTGGTAATCCTGACTGAAGGGTTGTAATGGCCAATTACGTACGTACGACTTTCAGAATTCTGAAAATCTGGTTAGAAATGTTTAAGTAATCCAGAAATTAGGGCGTAAAGTCAAAAACAAAACAGTTTTTGTCTAATAATACAAGTATGGAGGGTTCGAGAAATATAAAAAAAATATTTTTGAGCTCTTTTCAACAAAACTCACAACCTACACTATGTCATTAGCCGGGTGTATTTAATATTTTTTTTTATTTTTCGTATTATAATATTTTTGTGTTATTAAATTGACTAAAAATTTAATTTCATTTCATTTAAACAACAATATAAAAAATTCAAAAACTAATTAATTTTTATGTTTTTAAATTATAATGAAAAAAAAATTAATAACAATGTTACGACATTGACTTTTAAAGCAAGGAAAAAACTTAAAGCGTAACGAATTAAAAACAAACATAATAAATTTATTTTGTTTTAAATGAAATTAAATTTTAAAATAAAAATAAAAAAAAATTATCAATAATTTGCACTTTTTTTGTGCAGCAAATTCACTTAAAATTCCGGCAAAAGTTGAAAGTTTTAAAAACAAATGGAAAATAAGCCAAAAGCTTAACACAAAAAAGGAGCAACAGTAATGAAAACTTAATAACAATTAATTAAATTATACAATGATGATGACTGTTATACACATACAAGCACACACACACAAACATTAAAAGTTCTATGGAAATGAAAATAAAAAACAATTAAAAAATTTACCCAAAAAAAGGAGAGAAAAACCGACAGAATTAAACTGAAATAAAATGCCATGAATAGCAATGCAATGTGATGCGATGCGATGCGTTCATTGCAGTGTAATTTCAGGCAATTATTCTATAGTTTAACGCTTTTATGTATGCTTTTATACACACACAAGTACACATACCCACAGCCAGACAGATAAACCGAGAGAGAGAGAGAGACAGAGAGAGCTAGAGAATGAACAAAGTTGTTAAACTTTTTAATTCTTTTCAAATTTTTTTCTGCCCGTTTTTTTTTTGTTTTAACAGTTGAACATCCATTTCCGGTTGGCATAAAATTGTTGTGTTTCATTGTGAGAATGTATAAGTGTGTGCAGAGAATGTATTGTTTAAAGGAAGAGAGATAGAGAGAGAGAGCTGTACATAGCATTATGTTCACTCACATGAAACATGTTTTCGTTGTTGTTAGCGTTAGTTTGAGTGTGAATATTTTAATGTTGCATTTCAATATGTTACTGTTGTATTAGCGAAGACAAGCACCCTACATCACAATGCATTTCCGACAAATAGAAACCAGTTTATTAGGAAGAATTTGCAAGGTTTTAAATCGCAATTTAATGCGCTATTTTAGCTATGCGCATTCCTTGGGATATTAACCAGTAGAATATAACGACAACCCCCTTTAAAGCGCACTACAACTTTAATGGTCATTTACTACAGATTTCTTTATCCAAGCCTAACACCAATTGTCTTCAACGGACTTAGCTTAAAATGGATGGAATGGATTTGAATAAAGGCGTACATAAATCTCAAGCCGACAGCTAGTTGCAATAATAATTCAAGGCAAATTCTAGCCCCTGGCTACACTGCTTTTATGCTGACCTAAAATTTCACAGAGATTTCTGTTAAGAAAACGTCGAACATCCTAAATTTGAAGGTAAGTTATTGTCCCTTTTTTAAGTTTTAAGGCTCATAATGCCTAATTTGTTGTAGTAAAGGGTGTTTTCTATAGAGGTATAGAATTGGCATTACTTTTCAAGATGACGACCGATTTAACAGCTGTCAAGTGATTTATTCTCAGTTTAGTTTGGCAATTGATCAAGAATAGACTCACGCCTGAACAACGCTTGCAAATAGTGCAATTTTATTTCGAAAAAAAATGGTTCTGTGCGGAAAACGTATCGTGCACTAAGTCCGTTTTTTTGGTCGACAAAATCGTCCAGCAGAGCAGTTAATTCGATTAACCATGGAACGTTTTCGCATCACGTTTACTACCGATTTTCATAAGCGCACTTCTGGTTAAATGGCTACGTCAACAAACAAAACTGCCGTATTTGGAGTGAAGGTAATCCTCAAGTGTATGTGGAAACACCGTTACATTCAGAAAAACTGATGCGCTTTATGGGCTGGTGGAATCATTGGTCCGTACTTTTTCTAAAACGATGATGGCCAGAAAGTTACAGTCAATGGTGATGGGTATAGAGCCATGATTACTAACTTTTTCATTCCTGAATTGAATACTCATAACAAGACGGCACAACATGTCACACAGCTCGTGCCACAATAGATTTATTGAAAGACACGTTTGGTAACCGCCTAATTTCACGTTTTGGACCTGTGAATTGGACTCCAAAATCTTGTGATTTAATACCGTTAGACTACTTTCTGTGGGCTATGTAAAAGTCATTGGTCTATGCGGTAAAGCCACAAACGCTTGACCTTTCGGAAGACAACATTCGCCGTGTTATTGTCGATATACGGCCACAAATGTTGGGAAAGTCATCGAAAATTGGACGTCCAGATTGGACTACATTCGCACCAGCCGTGGCGGTCATATGCCAGAAATCATATCTAAAATGTAATGCCACAAGATTATCTTTCGGATAAATAAAATTAATGTCAATTAAGTAATCCATCGTTGCTTTATTGCAACTTAAAGTTTTATACCTCTATAAAAAAACACCCTATTTGTTGTGTCCCATTGTCGCTTGAAGTAGATTTGGATTACGTTGTAAGGACTACAACACAAGCCCGAGACATTCATACACTCGTACATAATTGGTCATTACAAACCTTCAGTCAGGATTGCGACCTAGCTTCTCTTGCCACTTATGTTGTGTGTGTTAATTTTATACATAAGTGGCGTTACCTACAGTTTAAAGTCGGCTCCCAACGACAGATTTTTGAGAAACTTTACATGGCAACTTTTAGTTTTTTTTTTAGAAAGCTGCTGAGAGGAAGTCACCTAAGGAATATTTTTTTCATATTTCGTTTTGTTGGAGATGCCTTACCTGAAGTGTGAATGCGGTGCCGTTAGGCCACGATTCAAATAGTCCAGAAAAATTGGTGGTTCTGTGACGTGGTGGATGTGGCTCTATTAGAATAGCCAGAGATTTTCAGCAATGTGCTCATTGTATGCAATTTATCGTTTATTTATGATATTTTGAAGGGTTACGGATTGTTATTCAGTAAAGGCACAGAGGATGCAACATAATGTTTGGGAATGCAGTTAGAAATTTGTATTGGAGAGTAGAGAAATATTTTTTAATTCGACGAACACTATGATTTATAAATTCAACAAACACAAAAAGATTTTCTGATGAGTTGGCTATAACGCATCATTGAACCTAGTTGGCATTAGTCCTAGGAAGGCAGATTTCATATTGTTACGCGAAACGGAAACGACCTAATATCGTTTAACATTAAAAAGAATAAAAACAAAACCCACTCTAACATAACAAACAATAAACCAAGAATAACATCAGTATGAGTGAGATGGATAAAGCAAACGTCCAAACATAAGCGAACGCAACTACAAGCAATGAGAACAAAGTACACTAATACCCCGATTTGCATCGCTTCGTTCTGCGTCTGCTTCGAAGTAGCATCTTTTTAAAATTTATGTGACTTCGAAATTGCGTCGTTTTCGTTTCAGTTTGCGTCGCACGTTTCGAAGTTGCGTCGTTAGTGCTTCGATTTGCGTCGTTAATACGAAAATGTTTGTACGAAGCTAAAACAGAAAAAGGGGATTTCCTGTTTAAATCTAGTGTAAATTCAAAGTTGCATCTTTTTCAAAAATTTCCGGGACTTTGAAGTTGCATGGTTTTTATTTCAGTTTGCGTCGCATGTTTCGAAGTTGCATCGTTAGTGCTGCGATTTGCGTCGCATGTTTCGAAGTTGCATCGTTAGTGCTTCGATTTGCGTCGTTAATACGAAAATGTTTGTACAAAGCTAAAACAGAAAAAGGGGATTTCCCATTTAAATCTAGTGCAAATGCGAAGTTGTGTATTTTTTAAATTTCTGTGACTTCGAAGTTGCTTCGTTTTTGTTCCAGTTTGCGTCGTTAATTTGAAAATTTTTGTGTAAAGCTAAAATAGAAAAAGGGGTTTTCCCGTTTAAGTCTAATGTAAATACATACGTTCATAAATATGTATTTATGTTGTCTGATGGTTGCAAGTTGTAGGATGTTAGAAAATTAAATATTTTTTTAATTGAAAAATCTATTTTTTCAACTAAATTATGAATCTAGGAATTAATTAAATGAAAATCACTACAAATGTATGGAAAATCGTGTTTCGTTTTGCGTCGTTTCGATTTGCATCGCGTTTCTTTAGGACCTATTAGTGACGCAAACCGTGGTATTAGTGTACACAAACAACAATGCAGTCGTTATACAATTGTCGAGAATGCGAAATCGTGAACGTTCTTCAAATTGATGTTGCGGACATATAAAAAGGCAAGTCATGGTAGGCAGGAGTCAGTTATAATTCAGTCAGTCTTGTGTAAAGACAAGTTGCGTGCGAAGTAAAGTCTACCGAATTGCTGTTAGTGTTTGCGCGAACAGAAGTGTTGTGCGTACAAAAAGGGTTGTGAGCAAAGAATAGCGAATAAGCAATTACTGTTGTATTAGTTAAGTGTGTACAGTGGCACAAAAGTATTGAGAGCAATAAAGAAAATTTATTGAAATAGAACACATACATATTTGTTTTTACTTTGTTTGCAATTAACGAACCCATATTTGGAAAGGTAAAAAGCGTAACAATATCTTACAATGCCCTGAATGAATTTGTATCGGATTCGCCATAGTCTAGTAAATAGGGTTTAGGCTTATTAGACGGGAACTCGTCCTTCCATCCTTGTTTCATACATTTCGAATTTGGTTATTCGCTCTGACCAGTCTTCTGGCAACAAGTCTGAGAGTAAATTAAAATGGCCATAAAAAATATTTCAAATCTGTTGTTCGTAGTAGGTACCGCCACTCGTGGATAAAATTAATACAAGGAATATAAGTGGCTAGGTTCTAAGGTTAGGAACTTTGCTAATTGAAGTTACTTTTCTCGATCGATATGATATTCTACAATATTCGATATCGATATTGTTATCCTTTCTGGGAGAGATCATTTCCCTTATTACAATAGTATGGTAAAAGTAAAAAATTGTTGCCTTCGGTCAAAATTTTGGAGGAACATTTGTACAGCAATTGTGATAAATTCTAAATACACCTACAAGATTTTTCTAAAGATGTAATGGTAGAGTCTGTTTTAAAATTTCCTGATTTAACGGATTTTATTTAAAATTGTTCTCATAAATTCAAAATTCCTTAATTTATTTTCAAAGTTTTTCTTAGTAGAGTACAGGCAAGGCAGTCGCAAAATAACGTTTTTTATTTTCATAAACACAATAGGACGTCATCCTTCCACCATACCACACCGTCTATGATATTTTCTATCAGAGTATGAGAAGAAAAAATAAATTCATTCATTAATACACAGACGACGCATTTATTATTCTGAATTTAATTGAATTTCTTTGTATTCGTATTTGATTTTTAATTTTTTTTTTGTTTATAAATTTTAAAACGAAAATTTATTTCTTTTTATTTTTAAATTAATGTTTAATGAATGGAAGTGAAAATTCTCACATCATAAAATCTAAAAAACAATTGCAAATAATTTTCTAATTTTTTTTTTAGAAAGAAATTACAGCGTTTAGAGTGTTGTCATAGCTGTAATGGATGCATTAGAGTGGTCAGTCATGTTATTAAATAAATTCTAATCTATTTCGAACTTTTATTTTTTAAAATTAAAAATGGAAAAAAAATTTTAATACCCAGACAGACATTCAACATTCATTTTAAAATAAAGATAAAAAATGTATCATTTTCCAATGTTATAGACTTTTCCTTATAAGGTGTTCAGATATACAACTTTATTGCGTAAATCACAATAAACGCCATTATTATGTTCAATATTTCATATCAAGTTTTAACTAATAATTACGCAATATATACGTAATATTGAGTTATAATATTGAGTAAATATTGAGTAAAACTTAACTATGTTCAGGCAGGCACTTTTATTGACTTAATATTCGTTTATTTGTGTACAATATTTTATGTGTTCAGACACATAATACACACAATTCTTTTTCTTACAGCTGGTAAACACAACAGCTGATTCTTTCAACAATATTGTTTTTATTTTGGTCGGGAAAATTAGTTCCAAAAACAGTTTGTGAAAAAATGGAGAACAAATCAACGTTGGAAAAGGTCTTGCTAGTGTGTAACAGGAACGACAAGCTGTTGCGATTAATAGGAGCAACTTTTAATTTCAAATTGGCTTCTTTACTGAGGAAGAAAAATTTGGTAATTCCGTAAAGTTTGCAGAAAAGAAATTTCTCCATTTTTTGTTTTATTTGCTTGTTGTTTCTGACACTTGAGTTGTCAAATATCAATTAAGAGTGTTTGGAACTGAACGTTCTTATGACAGTGTTGTATTTAGATTTTTTCTCAATATTATAACAATTAATGAATTTATTGAGCAATAATTATTTGAGATTTTAAATGAAATATTGAGATCAATAATGCTGTTTATTGCGATTTACTCAATATAAGTTCATGTCTGAACATAGTATTAAAATACAGCACCATCATAAGTGTGTTTAGTGAGCACAATACAATTAACTTGACACTTGCTGTTGATGTTTGACAACTCAAATGTCAACAACGACAAAAAAATGTTAACAAACTAACAAACTTTTTTTTTATAAAACCTGCACTCAGGAGATGTGTAGGGGCATGCAATGCATTGTGCAAGTTTTTAGGAAAGGTGGAAAGAGGGAAGATGCGAACGGTAAGAAAAAGACTTGCTGCTGGTGACCATAAAATGGCCAGTGCTATACCTTCACCATTAGACAGTCTACAGCTATCGTCTCCAAGAAGCCCGCAGTTTCTCTCACCACTAATGTTGTGTGTGTGTTAATTTTATACAGAAGTGGCGGGACCTACAGTTTAAAGTCGACTCCGAACGACAGATTTTTGAGAAACAAGAAGAGAAAGAGGAGAAATCGCCGAAAAAATACTTTTCGTAATTTTATTTTTTTATTTTTGATGTCTGACCTGGGACTCGAACCCTGACTTTACGTCTAATAAGCCAGCACACTACCTACCACTAGACCACGGCGACCCCAATGTTGTTGTTTACCAGCTATCAAATGAATATTGAATAAGTTGAATTGAATATATTATTATGTCTGAATATTTAAAATATTGTACCCAATTAACTAAATATTGACTCAATAAAAGTCCATATCTGAACATAGTATTATTGTATGGTAACCCTAGACCGGGTAACGACAATTTCGTATCGTGTGTAGTTTTTTATGCTTTTTTGCATTTTTTGCAATTAAATTTTTAATGAAATTGAAATAAAACTTTGTTGTTTTTTTCTTTAATTTTTAAGCAATAATTGTGGTAATAAACAGTTTATTCTTGTTCTTTTTTTATTTAATGTATCACTTTAAATACGAAATTAAAAGAGAAACACATATTGTGGGTATTATAATCCACTTCGTGCTGATTTCGTTTTATTTTTAAACTTTTTTTTTTTGAATAATTTTCTGTAAAAATAATAAAATTTTGTTTTTGAAGTGTTTGATTAATGCCGTAATCAAATGCTTGACAAATTTGTTTGGGTGGACAATAATTATTAGATTAGAAAGCACAATTGCTTGTAAGCATTTAACACCCAAAAATTATAAATTTTAGTTAAAATGTTTTCATATTTCAAAAGATTTAAATTAAATAAACATTTATTTCAGAATATTTTTTTAGAGCAATAAAAACAATAACAAGCTCAAAACAAAAGATACTTTATAAGTTGAAAAATATTTTCATAATACAGGGTCATTAAGTTCAAGGGTTTCATTTCTTTTGATAAACTCTTCTTGAATTTTTTTTTGTATTTTTTAGTGGGTGTCAGCTATAAAGTAAACAATTTGCCAAAAAGATTTAATTTTCTTTTAAGAATCATAATAATATTTATATCCATTATACATAGGGATCTCAGCAAAACGAATTTAAATCATTTGTAATTGTGGTAAGAAAATAGACCAGGAGCATTCAAGTATTGTGAGGTTAATTTGTTTCCCCAATCCTTTTCGATATGAGAGAGCAGCAATTAAATTATTTTTTGGACAAACACAGTGTTATACTATGTTCAGATATGCACTTTAATTAAATCAATATTCGGCTTATTGAGAACAATATTTTTAGCGTTCAGACATATAATATACGAAAATTTATTTGACAGCTGGTAAAAAAAACAGCTGATTGCTTCAACAATATAACTATTTTTTAGAAAAAATGTAAAACAATTTAATATTGGAGAAGGTATTGCTAATGATTAACCGAAACGATGAGTTGTAGCGGTTAATAGGGACTACTTATGACTTCAAAGTGGCTTTCCTCAGAAGAATGAGAAATAAAAATTTGTTAATATTGGATACCTAGCAGAAAAGAAAGCTATTGCTTATGGCACTATCGTAGTTTACATTTGAGTTGTCAAATATCAACAGAAAGTGTTCGGAAGATTGTAATATGATCACTGAACGTACGTGTTGTATTTAAAATTGTTCTCAATATAATAATAATTTGCTTTTTTATTGAGTACGAGGTCGCCGTGGTCTACTAGGTAGTGTGCTGGCTTATTAGACGTAAAGCCAGGGTTCGAGTCCCAGGCCAGACATCAAAAATAAAAAAAATACAAAAAGTATTTCTTCTCTTCTTGAAAAGTTTCTCAAAAATCTGTCGTTCGGAGTCGACTTTAAACTGTAGGTCCCGCCACTTCTGTATAAAATTAACACACACAATATAAGTGTTGTGAGAAACTGCGGGCTTCTTGGTGACGATTGCTGTAGACTGTCTAATGGTGAAGGTATAGCACTGGCCATTTTATAGTCACCAGAAGCAACTCCTTTCCTTACCGTTCGCATCATACCTCTTTCCACCTTTTCTAAGCCTGCACAATGCACTGCATGAGTAGGGGTCATTCCCTGAGTGCAGGTTTAATAAAAAAAAAAAATTTAATTAAAATTTTATATGAAATATTGATCTCAATAATGGCGTTTATTGCGATTTACGCAATAAAAGAGTCTGTCTGAACACTGTATTAGAAAGAGGGAGTATTGTACCACAATTTTATTTCTAATCTTTTATTGATCATTGT
Source organism: Sarcophaga peregrina (assembly GCA_014635995.1). NCBI lineage: Eukaryota > Metazoa > Arthropoda > Insecta > Diptera > Sarcophagidae > Sarcophaga > Sarcophaga peregrina. Next base: position 21,966,332 of record CM025789.1, on the reverse strand, counting down.
TTTCACTTTTTTTGAGCAGTCTTTTTCTAATTCACACTTCCTTTTTTCAATTGTGCGCAATAACTAAGGATGCCAAACGGGATTGATTTCAAAAAATCCCGGGATTTCGGGATTTCCCGTTTGGCATCCCTAGTAATAACATATACTGTCAAACAAATAACCAGAATCTAAGGCAGAAATCGAACCCACGGTCTCAACACTTGAAGGACATCCAACTGGTCCATCATGGCACCGATGTTTAGGCATTCCATGTCAAAAAACAGCAAACTTCTTACATTTTCTGGTTTCTGCTTCTTCGAAGCAACTGAAAATAAGGGTATGATATCATTGCAGCATTTTCTGACTAAATATTGACAATATAGACGTCTCCCAGACTTGGATGTTAAAGAAACTTATGGGGTAAATGTGTCTTTGTACTTGGTACATACCTGCCATGGGCTATAGTTATTGATATTACGACAAGACCAAATAGGAACCAATTAACTCTTAATTTTAAGGCGACTACAAATTTAATTAAACAGATCCTACAGCTAATGTCTAAAGTGTTTAATATCGAGCCGTTAATGTAATCTGAGTCTAGACAACAACAATTTCAATGAATTAATCTAAAATCTTTAAGTGATTAAAGAACTATTTGTGGTTTTGTGTTCGATTGTTTATTTTTTCGATGGGTGGTGAAAGAAAGTCTTTCATATTCTCCACAAGAAAACTAAATTCCATAAATTTACTAGAAAAAGCATACAAAAGCAGATCTTTGACTTCCAGAATATACAGCCACTGAACTCTTCTGAATACATACATACATACATAATTGGCCATTACAACCCTTCAGTCAGGATTACGACCTAGCTTCTCACACCACTTATGTTGTGTGCGTTCATTTTTATACATGAGTGGCGGGACCTACAGTTTAAAGTCGACTCCGAACGACAGATTTTTGAGAAGCTTTTCATGGCAATTTTTACTCTCAGAGTCTTTGCCAGAAATCTGCTGAGAGAAGTCGCCGAAGAAATATTTTTTCGTTTTGATGTCTGACCTGGGATACGAATCCGGGCCTTTTGTCTAATAAGCCAACACACTACCCACTAGACCACGGCGACTTCAACTCTTCAAACTCTTCTGAATAATACACTTTATTTGCTTTATATTTAACAGCCAGAATATTGTGTAATTTAGGGTGAAATTAGTAAAAAATTTATTTTTTTGCCGGGGATGAAACCCATCACAATAAAGTCAAGTTTTAAAGATACTTTGACAACCCTGCCTGGAAAATGGCTTCCCTTAAAGAAAAGAGTAATGCTCTCTTATAAAGTGGAGAGATTCATCATTCAACATCCTGATTAGCTATTTAATTTTATTAAATGAAATTTTCTACACTGTATTACAATGATTTATTAAGAATTCAATGATTCAGAATCAGTTGAACAAAATTTGAAATTTTTAAAATTTGTTTCTCCAGGATATCCATTTTTTACTGATGTCCTGGTGACATGTTCAATTTAAAAAATTCTGCCCAAATTCATTCACATTAAATTAAACTCTAAACTGTTTGATCTTAACATACCTCAGTAATTTTCATAGTACGCTTAACGACTTTCCTGGTGACTTCAGTAATCTCCTCTACCTCATCACCGTCCTCATCGATGCCTTCGGTAACGATTTTTTCACCCGGTATTACTTCCATGGATTCATCTACCAGTTCAGTTTTCTTGGTAGTTGAGTCCTCAGCGTTGGGGACAGCTGATTCAGTAGACATGACATCTTCCATTTCAGACATGTTGTTGATGGTTGGATTTTTTTTGGTTTTGTTTTACTTTAAAAGGTTTTTTTTTTAATTTAAAATAAAATATTTTCACTTGGTTTTTTAATTTAATTTTTTTTTAATTTTTTTAAATTATTTTTATGGTAGTTTGGGTGTTTGTTTTTTTTATTTTTGTTTAATATAAGAACGTAAATATAATTTTTTTTTTAGGTTTTTAATAGAATGACTCTAAAATTTAAACAAAAAAAATAAAAAAAAAATTATTTTTTTTAAATAAGCGAATACTCTGAAAACACACACGTTTACTTAAGGGAAAGCTAAAAACACTTGAAGAAAAAATTTTAAATAAAAAAAAATTTTTTTTTTTTTTAATAATTTAATGTGGAGGTTTTCTTGTTTTCCACCATTATGATTATATGATTTTTTTTTTTTTTTTTTTTGATAATTTATATGAAAAGGTTATATAAAATTGAAAGAATTTTCTTTTTTTTACGAAGAAAACAATTTAATTTTCAAATATTTTTTGGATTTTTTTGTTTGTTTTAAAACTTTGGGATTTTTTTTTTTGTTAGATTTTAAAATAGAAATTCTTTGATTTTTTTTTTTTGTTTTTTTAATTTACAAGAATTCCTTTTGCTGGTATAATTTGTTGTAATTTGTTTTTGGTTTCTTTTATTTTTGATTTATTAATTTTTTATTAAGTAAACTAAATAAGAAAACGGAAATATTTTCTTAAATTTTATTATTAATTATTATTGAGATGATATTTTTTTTTGTTCTACTCTGCTGTTCAGAAACGCGCCAGTTTAGTTGCTGTGATCAAACGAGTTGCACGACAAAAACGCTGGCTGTTGGGTCTTGTTGATGCTGATGATGATGATGTTGAAAAAAAAAACAAAAGCAACAACAACCAAACAAACAATAAAATATAAATTTAATTTGTTTTTCTTTCTTCGTTTTTTTTTTCTTTAAAAAAATTTTTTAAATAATATTTTTGCTTTTCTTTGGCCTTTTATTCACTCTCTCCACATGATGGCGTAAAAGAAAAATTCTATCTTTACATATACATAGCACTTAGCATATATAGCTAGAGAAAAATGAAAAACGTTTTAACGTACATATTCAATATGATTTGAGAGAGTTTTTTTGTATCAAATGCTGTCACTTATTTTTAATTTTTTTTTTTACTCTTAAAAAATTATTTTTTAAAAAAATTTTTTTTGAATAAAAAAAAACCAAAAAAAAAATATTTTTTTTCTGTATTTAAATTTCTATTTATTTAAAATTATTTGCAATAAATTTTAAAAATTCGAATTTTTATTTTTTAAATAAAATTCCCTTTTTGATGGTTTTTTTTTTAATTAAAAGCGATACCGACGTGACGCTGTACAAAACGATTGAAATGTTCAAGTAATTTGTACCAAATGTATGCGTTTTTTTTTTTGCCTAATCCATGAACAAACAAAACAGCCATATGAAGTATAAAAGCTTCATAGAAAATCAAATAACAACAACAACAGACAATCTCAACCAATATCTATACTTACATAGAAACTATTATACGAAACGTTTAACTAAATGAGTTTAGGAAAAACTCTCTCTTTCTTTTTCTCTCCAAAAACTTTTAAAATTTCTTTCTAAAATATTTTCATTACGTATGTATGTATGTATGTATGCTTGTATGTATGTTTGCGTTTACATATGACTTTAAAACAAACGGGAATATCCAAAAATATCTTCAACTCTCAGAGAAAATAAAATTTCCTCTCCTTTAAAAGAGAAAACAAACGATCCAACGATTCAAACAAATATTCCAAATAAATACTAATACAACAACAGTACACCATATAAATACATTAACAACACTACAATTGCTTCTCACATACACACACACTTACTTAAAAAACCATTTTCCCAAGAAATTAGAAAAAGCAAGAGAAAGAATGAAAGCAAAATCCCACTTGACATTTTTAAGGGACTTTTTTTTCATCGTACGAGTATTCAGAAGAAAAACAAAAACAAAAACACATTATCGTTCGTAATAACGACGATGATGATGTCATTGTTTCAAAACAGGATTTTTTCTCTTTTTATACCACAGAGACAAGGAGAGAGATCTCAATCTCCATAGATTTGCAAAGAGGGAATTATTGTAGGCTAAAATGTTTATAAAAAAAATTAATTTTTTTTTCGTTTCTAATTTTCATTTTTATTTTAATAGTTTTCCTATTCTATTTTCCCATAATATTTTCCGCATTCGATTAAAATCATCAGACAGACAATCAGACAGACAGATAGCCAAATAGACTGAAACAGCAGCAACAGACAGGCAGAGTCATTTGTTCGCGTTTAAGAAAATTTTCATTAACCGGTCGGTCGGTCGGCTGTTTTAAATGTTTTTGTGGATTACATGTTAGGGGTTTCTTTCTTTTCTAAACAGGGTGCTCCACTGCATTTATTAAGTACAAAATTTTCTTATGCTTAAAACAGTGGAGTTTTAAAATTAAAAGTTTAAATTTAAAAGTTTTTGTACGAGAGGATCTTGATTTGTGTTTCTTTTGCTAAACCGTTCCCGGTTTTAAGGCATCACTTGAATAATTTTTGATATTCCGCCGTGTAAAAACCACTCTCCAAAGCTCTTATTGAGAGACTTTTCAAAGGGTGATCAACTGACACCTCCTCTTTCCCATCATACATACATAATTGCTCATTACAATCCTTCAATCAGGATTATTGACTTAGTTTCTCACATCACTTATGTTGTGTGTTAATTTTATAAATAAATGGCGGGACCTACAGTTTAAAGTCGACTCCGAATGACGGATTGTTTTGAGAAACTTTTCATAGCAATTTTATTTTCTCTCAGAGTTTTTGCCAGATATCTGAGGAGAAGAACTCTCCGAAGAAATAGTTTTTGAATTTTGTTTTGATGTCTGGCCTGCTGCTCAAATCCTGGCTTTACGTCTACTAAGCCAAGACACTACCTACTAGACTACGGCGCAGGGATGGGAAATTGATCTTAACTAATTGTACTAACTTTCACAAAAAATTGTACTTTTTCCAGCCCGATTGTACTAAATTAATTTTTGTTTTTCTTTTTTAAACATTTTTATTAAATATTAAATAAAAATAGAAATGACAATTCATTTTACATATATTTATGTAAATATATGCGTAAAATAACATAAAAATTAACAAAAAGGAACATAATAGGTAAACTTAACAACTTATTTTAATAATTTAATGTAATCTAAATTTTAAATTCCTATTTATGATACATTTTTTGCTAGCACACTATTTGTTATTTCAAAATTGTAGCAACACAAATTAAATTGGAGACAGTCGAAGCAAGCAGTCTATCTTTTCCTTCGATTTATATAGTGCTTTTCATAATTATAGCAAAACCCTACTTTTTTGAATTTCTAAAGGAGTACACTTATTATAAAACATCACAATATTTCATTAAGTGTAGTATTAATGTAAAAGAAAATATAACAATAAAGCTTTATTTACCAAAAATATTGATAGTTAAAACTTAGTAAATCCGCCCTTAGAGCTTATTAAACTAAATATTCGATCTTTCATACTCTTATAAAGAATTTTAATATTTCTCCGTCTATTTTCCTCCACTCTTCGATTATTTTTAATTTCAAACTCTTCGATAAGAATGGGGAAATCGTTTGGGGAAAAATTTTAAATAATATTCATATCAGGATAGAAATCTGGCCACAATAAAACCTCTATAGATTGGTTACGAACGCATTCCATCCTCTGTCTGTTGACATGAATTCTGGCATTATCCTGTTGGAAAATATTTATATTTTTTTCTTTCAAGAAGGGGCGTAAACTACAGACAAGAACAGTATTATACTCTGTACTATTCATTCGCGTAAATGGAAACTGAAGTTCGAGGCAACCACTTAAAGAAATAACACCACGAACCATGAGACTACCTACCTTTCCCAAAATTTATTTTAGCAAAATATTTTGGTTCCTTACTAAGGTTACGCCTGTAGTATCGGTAGTCATCTAGTCCATTTAAATTCCAGTTTTTTTCATCAGAGAATATGACCTGAAGACAATTTTATATTCATTGTCTGTTATTATTGAAATGATGGTGGTGCTATAATTATTATGCTATAATTTATTAAATTTTGGTACGAAAATATCCTTTCTACATTTGCAGATGAAACTGGAATGGATAAAATTCCTTTTATAAATTATACAGTGATGAGACAGAATATTTGAGTAATGTAATAAAGAAGACAAAATTTTTATATAGTGCTAAATAAGTCATTGAGGTGCTATGATGTTTTTGACTTTCAAATAGTACTAAAAAAAGTACAATTGTACCAACTTTTCCATCCCTGCTACGGCGACTTCACTTCACCGTGTAAAAACTACTCGCCAAAGCTTATTGAGAGTTTTCAAAGGCTGATCAACGGACTACTCCTCTTTCCCATCTTTATCGCTATAATAGTGAACTTACTTAGTTAACTAATCGGTCATTACAATCATTTAATCAGGATTACCACCTAGTTTCTGACACCACCCATGTTGTGTGTGTGTTAATTTTAACCGTGAGTGCCAGGACCTACCTTTTCTAAGTGAGAAATTGTTTTTGGAATTTTTCTGGCCTGATGTCATATTCCAAAAATTTAGTTTGCACATCTTTTATCCATTCGACCACTTGAAATTCGTTTGTTTAATAATCGAGAATACATTTTTTACTGGCGCTATATGACGAGCTCGCTCAAATCAGATCGTGCAGAAGCTAAACCATCTGCCTGTTCATTTCCAATAGAAATCCAAATAGGCTAAAGCCTTCTCTGGCATCTTCCAAGCAAAGAGTATTCAGCTTATTCCTGGACTTGCTTGACAATGGAGAAGTGGCAATTTAGCCACTTGGCAGATGATTGTGAACATGCCCCTTAACATCGCAAATACCCCCTGAAAGGCATTTTAGCAGCAATGAAACAATGAGGGCCATATTAGTGATTCAGATATATTTCGTCTGAGTAAACAATTCATATTTGAGACCTTCAAAAAAACTTTTACTTGACGTCGACGTGGTCTAGTAGGTGGTGTGTTGGCTTATTAGACGAAAGGCCCGAGTTCGAATCCTAAGTCAGACATTAAAACAAAAATATGAAAATACTTTTTCGGCGACTTCCTCTCAGCAGATTTCTGGCAAAAAATCTGAGAGTAAAAATTGCCATGAAATGCTTCTCAAAAAGTGTGTCTCTCGGATTCGACTTTAAAGCGTAGTTCTGCCACTCGTGGATAAAATTGACGCACACAACATAAGTGGTCTGAGAAGCTAGGACGTTGTACAATGGGTCTATTCGACCACCAGGTACTGTACTAACCTAACTCTTACTTAATTTATGAATCTGAATGAGTAGGCGTATGAATCAAACATATTTCGAATGTTGTAAGTTTGATGTCAGCGTTGTACTCATACTCATTGTATCCTGTACTTATAAATCAGTGTTGTACTGAATACGAATGAATCAGAGTAGTTGAATTTCAATTATGTTGATTCACTCATACTCAAAATTACATGAGTACTTATGAGTAGCAAAGAAATGATTCATTGCTGATCTCTGGTCAGAATTACGACCTAATTTATTACACCACTATGTTGTGTAGATTCATTTTCTACATGAGCGGCAGGACCTACATTTTCAAGTTGACCCCAAACGACAGATTTGTTTGAGAAAATTTTTATGGCAATTTTATTTACTCTCGAAGTTTTTACCGAAAATCTGCTAAGAGAAAGTCGCCAAGGAAATATTTTTTCTTATTTTGTTTTACTGCAGATGCTTGACTTGTGGTTTGTATCGTGGCCTCACGTCTACTAAGCCAAAACACTATCTACCAGATGTCAGTAATGAGTATTTGAGGCATTCAAAGGAACTCTTACTGAATTTATGAATCTGAATGAGTAGGCGTATGAATCAAACATATTTCGAATGTTGTGAGTTTGATGTCAACGTTGTACTCATACTCATTGCAACCTGTACTTATAAATCAATGTTGTAGTGAGTGCAAATGAATCAGAGTTGTTGAATTTCAATTCTGTTGATTCACTCATACTTAAAATTACATGAGTACTTATGAGTAGTTAAAATATGAATCATTGCTGATCTCTGGATAGGACTACGACATATTTCATCACATCACTTACGACCCCAAACGACAGAATTTTTGTGAAAATTTTTATGGCTATTTATTTACGTCCAGAGTTTTTACCAGAAATCTGCTGAGAGAAAATGGCCAAGGAAATATTTTTTCTTATTTCGTTTTACTGGAGATGTCTGACTTGTGGTTTGACTGCCTACCAGAGATCAGCAATGCCGTAATCGCTCGTTGAAATTTTTCCCACAGTAAGTTTGACGAGGATTGTATCACGACAACAGCATTTCACGCGCCCCAAGTTTACCATAATTACATAACATACATAATTGGCCATTACAACCATTCAGTCAGGATTACAACCTAGCTTCTCACACCTCTTATGTTGTGGCGGGACATACAGTTAAAAGTTGACTCCGAACGACAGATTTTTGAGAAGCTTTTCATGGCAAATTTTACTCTCAGAGTCTTTGCCAGAAATCTGCTGAGAGGAAGCCGCCGAAGAAATAATTTTCGTTTTGATGTCTGACCTGGGATTCGAACCCGGGCCTTTTGTCTAATAAGCCAACACACTACCCATACCATAATTACTGAAATGAATATCGGGTCCAAATTTAATCCTAACAGAGGTTAGAAGTTTCCAACATCATTTTTAATAATAATTTTGTTTGTCCTATTTATTCTTTAAATTTAAATGATTTTTCTTTTCAATTTTTCTTTGTAATTTTGTGTAGCACCCTGTTTATTTATTCGATTCTATTTAATATTTCTAATATATTTTCTTAATATTTTTTATTTTTTTATTATTTTTATTTTATTTTCTTTTCATTTAATATATGAGAGACAAGTGCACGGTTTACGCTTGTATGAAAGGCAAACGCCAACATACACTGAAAGAAAAAATATGCACAGTTTCCCTGCTAATAGAAAGAAATTGAAATCTACATACTCGTACACAAACTTTGATACCATTATACTATATATTCCGACATTATCGAATTTTCTTGAAATGAAAAACTGATTCTCTATTCAATTAAACAAAAAACAAAAAAAAAATGAAAAAAGGAAGTGAAGAGCAAAGAAATATACGGAACCGTCTATGGGGTATAGGCACGCACAAGGCATGAATATCTTTTAAATTTTCTATTTTAGTTGTTTGTTGTTGTTGTTGTATTTGATTCTTATACTATATTGTACTATAATAAGTTTTCATTAATATTTTTTTGGTGTATTTTGTTGTTTTTGTTTTTGTTTTATTCTTTATTTTTCCTTTGCTTGTAGAACAAGAGATGAAACTTTTAGAATCATATTGTAACAATCAACAACAACTAAAACATCAACACAGTATAAATTTAACAACAGGCTAGAGGCTTTATACAATCAATTGGCAGACAGTGATTTAAAAGAATTGATTCCTTTTGTAATAGAGACATAATGGCCAGTTACAATTCAGTCAAGACATGCTTCTCTACGTTAATTGATCAGAGTATTACAACCTAGCTTCTTAAACCACCGATGCTGTGTGGGTTAAATTAGGTGGTAGGACCGAACAGTTTTAAGTGAACTCCGGGCGACAGATTTTATGATAGAAAACATCTTCGCATTACAACCTTTAAATTTAGTTAATTCAGAGTGTAATTTTAGTGAACCGTGGGATTTTAACAAACTCATTAATTAATTTCACACTGAGATTTTGCCAGGACAAAAAGCGGGAGATATTCTGTTTTCATTCGCATTATTTGACAAGGGAATTGAACCACAGGCTGGTGTCAAATAAGCCAAAACACGATCTACCTAGAACCTAGCGACTTTAAAGCTACTAATAATGGCCGTTTTCACACTTAGCATTACGGTGAAGTGGTCTCGTGGGGTATACAGGGTGGCTGATATATAATGCAACCAAAGCTATAGCGCTTTTATTTTTTTAATTTTATTGTTCAAAAGCAAAAAATGTTGGAAATAACATCAAATTTTAGAATCAGTTTAGATTTGTTCGAATTGGCCGCTTTTGGTACGAATTATGGTTTTCAAACGGCTGACAAAGCCATCACAAGCTAAACGAAAGTGGCTCTGCGGTATTTTGGCCCCTTCCCGGCGAAGCACCGTCTTGAGATGATCGACAGTATTAGTAGTAGGTAGTTTTTAGTCAGAACCTTGCTCTCCAAAACGCCCCAGGCGCAAAAGTCCAACGCATTGAGATCCGGAGATTTTGGTGACCATTGTGCGGTAGAAACGAAGCGAGAAACCTCCTTTTTAAGCCATTCTTCATTGACGCATGCTGAGTGCGGTGGTACTGAGTCCTGTTGGAATGTCCATGGTCTGTGGCCGAAATGTTTGTCTGCCCTAGGCTTCAATACGGTCTTTAAGACATTTTCCCGACAATATTTAGGCATTTATTTTGACCCCACGATCGATGAATACGAGCGCAGAGCGACAATCCGCACCACACCATTACCATCGGCGATGCTTGAGTTCTAGTGGCCAATCGCAGGTGTATATTTTCAACCGTCTTCTTTGGCAAGTAAACCCGATCATTTTGTTTGTACACAAACTGCTCATTTTGGAATGGCTTCTCATCGGAGAAAAACCAAATTCGGGAGCTGGCCACTTTCGTGCAAGCGAAGTCACTTCTTGGCTCTTTCCAGTCTAACTTTTTTTTGTTAATCGGTAAGCTCTTGCACTTTTTGGAACTTCAATGGCTTTAGTCCAAGCTCGTACAATAGGTCAGTTCGACCTTCAGGTACTGTACTTATCTTGGTTCACAGGTACACGTCCTCCTCCTCTAACCAAGTCCAAGCTTATTTTTCAATATGTGTTGCATCCGTTCTCGACATATGTTCAGCTCACGAGCAATTTTTCTACCACTGCGACGTGGATTTCGATCAAATCTGGCCTTCATCTTTCAGACCATTTCTGGTGTTGTTACCGTTTTTTTCGCCCACTTTTTGGACGCGATGCAACACTGCCAGTATCACGGTAACAAGCAATGGTACGAGAAACAAAACATTTCTTTACATTTAAATGCTAGAGGGCTTTAACGATAGCCACCGGTGGTTTTCCAGCCAAATATAAATCAATCACACTATCACGCTTGAATTTCATCACGAATAACTTTTTTTTTGTTCTAAATGCAATAGATCAAAATGCTTTTGTAAGGTTGTAAATAATAAAATGAACTGTCAGTGGAATAAATCTGTCAGCTATCAGACGAGGGGTTTACAAATGACAACAACCTGAAGTTGGTTGCAATACATATCAGCCACCCTGTATGCTATTTCTTAAACTATTTAAGAAAATTTCCAAGTTGAATATCACCGGGCATTGTGCAGATAACTTGTGACCCTTTTCAATCTCTTAATACTGAGAAATTTCGCTTGCTAGGAACATTAGTACTGGTAAGTAATGCGACTGAGTCAAATGGATCTGTACTATAACGTACCAGGATTGACCACAGTGTTTGGTAGCGCCATAGTCTAGTAGTTAGTATGTTGGCCTAATAGACGTGAGACCACGGTTCAAACCCCAGCTTAGATATCTCAAAAAAACGATATATGAAGAAATATTTCTTCGGCGACCAGCAGATTTCCGGTAAAAACTCTGGGCGTAAATAAAATAGCCATGAAAATCTTCTCAAAAATGTGTTATTCGGAATCAAATTTAAACTGTAGATCCTGCCACTTAACATAAGTGGTGAGAAAAGATATCTCCTAATTCTTATGGTAGGGTTGTAATGAACAATTTTGTATGGATGTAAGGCACCGTAGTCTAATAGGTAGTGTCTTGGCTTATTAGACGTAAAGCCCGGGTTTCTTCGACGATTTCCTCTCAGCAGATTTCTGGCAAAAGTTCTGACAGTTGCCATGAAAAAGTTTTTAAAAAATCTGCCATTCAGAGTCGGCGAATGGCTTATTAGACGAAAAGCCCGAGTTCAAATCCTAGGTCAGATATCAAAACGAAAATATGAAGATATTTCTTAGGCGACTTCCTCTCAGCAGATTTCTCTGAGAGTTAATAAAATTGCCTTGAAAAAGCTTCTCACAAATCTGTCGTTCGGAGTAGACTTTAAACTGTAGGTCCCGCCACTCACGTATAAAATTAATGCACACAAGATGAGTGGTGTGAGGAGCTAGGTCGTAATCCTGACCAAAGGATTATAATGGCCAATTATGTATGTATGTGTGTATGGCACATAGTTTTCTGCAACACTGCTTTCGCAGAGCCTGGAATGGCATGGGGATAAAATCTGACTTTCACCAAATTCCTGTCAGAATCGAACTCCCTGTCATCTTTTGCCATATTATGCACAGGGTTGACATCATAAATGGCAGTAAACTTTGAAAATCTATTGGCAGTCAACGTATATACTTCCTGGGACATACATACATACATAATTTGTCATTACAACCCTTCAGTCAGGATTATTGACCTAGTTTCTCACACAACTTATGTTGTGTGTGTTAATTTTATACATAAGTGGCGGGACCTACAATTCAAAGTCGACTCCGAATGACAGATTTTTGAAAAACTTTTCATGGCAATTTTATTTACTCTCAGAGTTTTCGCCAGAAATCTGCTGAGAAGAAATCGCCGAAAAAATACTTCTTTTGTATTTTATTTTGATGTCTGGCCTGGGACTCGAACGCTGGCTTTACGCCTAATATGCCAGCACACTACCTACTAAACCACGGCGACTTCCTGGGACATTACGAGTTTATTACTGATCTATTTGTCATTATTTTATGAGGATAGTACATTCAGAAGTCGCCGTGGTCTAATGGGTAGTGTGTTGGCTTCTTAGACGAAAGGCCCGGGTTCGAATCCCAGGTCAGACATCAAAACGAAAAATATTTCTTCGGCGACTTCCTCTCAGCTGATTTTTGGCAAAGACTCTGAGAGTAAAAATTGCTATGAAAAGCTTCTCAAAAATCTGTCGTTCGGAGTCGACTATAAACTGTAGGTCCCGCCACTCATATATAAAATTAACGCACACAACATAAGTAGTGTGAGAAACTAGGTCAATAAAATCTTTTGGTTATCCTCTCCTACCTAAGGACCCTCACCTAGCCTAACCTTCTAATATTGTAATCCCGCGCCATTAAGAATATTCGCTGCTGCTCAGGAAATTGAAAAATCAGCAGTAACTTACTAGTCATATGGGGAAATGTAAAGGCGATTGGATTTTCCAACAAACGATCATAAAACTTTTGTTTATTTCGGTTCCATAGAAATGGACATGAGTTTCGTCGTACTTCAACAAATTTAATGAATTTCAGATGATCATTTGACATCCAACTTCAATTTAATCTAGCCCTCAACAGGAACTAGAATTTGACAAATATAGCCCATGAGAGGAATCTATGATTTACTGGCAATCCAGAAGTTTTGAAGTGAAATTTGACACTAGCTTTCTAACCTTAGGAATATAAAGATCAATTGAATAGATTTTGTGGTATTAAAATTGGTTGTTGTCTTCACTAACATTATTTTTGGAATAAATGAACCCAAATTGTGTACAATACATACATAGCTTGTGGCTAGAAAAGTAAGTGGAAGGAAAGTAACAGCATCAGTAGTAAAGGATAAACATTATCCCTAAGGCACTTACTAACACTTCTAAACCAATGCAACTACAAATACCAACACAAATACAATTCCTATTACACTACCATGAGTGACTAACTGTGTGGTCAAATGCTGATTTTGATACTTGAGTGAACGTATCGTATGCATGAGTGTGTTTAAATGGAATAACAGAGCAAGTGAGCATATGTTCTAGAAGCCTTTTTGTGGTCTTGTTAAGGTTGAGTATATAAAATAAAATAAAATTTGTTATTGTTGTTGTAGTTGTTACTGTAGATGCTGTTTGTCAAAACAGGATTTTCCTGAATGTTTTCATTTTAGTTTTATTGTGTGTGTGTGTCATTATTTCCAAAATTACACACAATCTGCTGATGATGATGGTCGAAATTTGTTTTTCTTGATGTTTTTTCCTTTTTACATTTAACTTTTCATATTTAAATTACTTTTTAGTTTTGTTTGTCAAATCAAATACAATAGTTTTACATGTTTTTGTATTTAAAACATAAAATTTGCTGTTTGTATAGGCTGTAGCCAACAAAATATGGACAATATAAAAATTGTGTAGACGGGACAAAATGAATTTTTTAAAATATTAGAAACCTAAAGGTAAACTACCTACTACTACCAATACTACCTTATAACCTAATTGTCATCGTTGCACTCGGTTTGTTGCCTCGAAAATAGTATGTAATTTTGCCTGGACAAGCTAAGTTAAAGGAAATAGGATTTCAGCCTGCTAGATCATGTTTGCGAGGAAGTGTCTGTTTAGTTGGAACAGAAGTTTGAAGGAGTACCCTCAACCTAAGGATTAAATGGAGAGATAGGCAAACGCTCTTCTTCGACATCTCGTCGAAATATGTCGAAATATGATAAAATATTTCTAAGGCGACTTCTTCTCACCAGATTTCTGGCAAAAACTTTGTCTTAGTAGACGTTAGGCCACGATTCCTACCACAAGTCAGATATCTCCAGTAAAACGAAATAAGAAAATATTTTTCTTTGGCGACTTTCTCTTAGCAGATTTCTGGCAAAAACTCCGAAAGTAATTAAAATTGCCATGAAAAGTTTCTCATAAAAATCTGTCGTTCGGAGTCAACTTTAAATCGTATGTCCTGCCTTTCATGTATAAAATTACCGCACACAATATAAGCGGTGTAAGAAGTTAGGTCGTAATCCTGACTAAAGGATTGTAATGACCAATTACGTATGTATGTGTGAGTAAAGAAGAATAAGGAGAAAATTTTTAAGCTATAGAGCAGAGTAACCTGTGGATAATATTTGTTCTTTTGACCGGGCACTGTAGATTTGAAAAGCACAATAGGGAGTTGTTTCAAGCCCAATACGCAGATTCTGTAATGATGAGAATGTATCACCAGAACACTTATTTTTTTATAAAACCAGCACTCAGGGGATGATCCCTACCCACGCAGTGCTTTGCGCAGGTTTTTTAGGAAATGTGGAAAGAGAGAGGGAAGATGCGAACGGTAAGGAAACGAGTTCCGAGCTGGTGACTATAAAATGACCAGTGCTACACCTTCACTATTAGACAGTCTACAGCAATCGTCCCCAAGAAGCCCGCAGTTTCTCAAACCACTTATGTTGTGCGTGTTAATTTTATGCAGAAGTTGCGGGACCTACAGTTTAAAGTCGACTCCAAATGACAGATTTTTGAGAAACAAGAAGAGAAAGAGAAGAAATCGCCGAATAAATACTTTTTGTATTTGTTTTTTTTATTTTTAATGTCTGGCCTGAAGCCCTGGTAGAATTATTGAATCTCAGAAAGAAACAGTTGGGTCCTTATCAAATGCAACATAGGTAGGGAGTTGTTCTTACCGGCAACGAACAATATCTTGAGGTTTCTTAGGACAACAGAATTGGCGATGCTATTATACAGATTGAGAGTAGAAGAATACGACGTACGATTACAGCAGCCTATTGATGGAGTTACGAGGAGTTATCTACATACCCATTGGCATTTATTATTTATAGGACTCTTTCCAGCTGCATCTTCACCAGATTCAAAGAAAACTTTTTGTTTTTGATCCAAGTAAACATACATAAATGATAGTGACCATAGCCTAGTGGGTAGGTAGGTAGGAAGGTATAAGCGGCCGTCCCCCAAGTTAATTGGAAGACGCACTGAGGCCTCATGGGGCCCATTGTGATACTACAGACCGCGCTAACTATCCCCTAATCCTGGAACCACCAGGTCAATGCTCGCCACGATGTCAATGCTCGACAAATCACTCAGATTATCGTTGTAGTAGGTATCAGAGATCTGTAATGAATTGTTTTTCCGCTACTCATAAGCACTCATGCAATTTTGAGTATGAGTGAATCAACAGAATTGAAATTCAACTACTCTAATTCATTCGTACTCCTTACAACTTTGATTTATAAGTACAAATTGCAATGAGTATGAGTACAATGTTGACATCAAACCCATAACATTCGATATATGTTTGATTCAAACGCCTACTCATTCTGATTCATAAATTTAGAAAAATTTATAATACGTATTAGTGAATTGAGTGATTCGAATCATTCATCAAAATATACAGCCTTTGTTGTTGTTCTATATAAACAAAGAAGAAAGGAAAGACAAAGACAAAAGCAAAGCATTCAGACAATCTTCTTGTGAGTATTGTAGTGTTCGTACGCGAATCACACTTATTTTGTGCTTCATGTATATGTTAAGTAGAGATGAGTTGAAGTCAATAATATTATGCGTATTGTTAAGTATGAATACGATGAGTACTTCCAACTTTGAGTATGAGTAGTATGAGTATGACATCAAAATAAGTATGAATGCGTATAAGTATCTGAAATTATAAGTATGACTCGAACCTTCTCATAGTTTTGAATACTTATTGCTGATCTCTGGTAGGTACCCAGATGTCTCTTCCTCCTTTGACACAGTGCCGGGTAGTCTAGTGGGAGTGTGTTGGCATATTGGTTGTGAGGCCACTGTTTTTGAAATCCCAGGAAAAACATCTCTGATAAAATGAAATATGATAGGAAATATTTCTTCTACGACTGCCTCTCAGAGAGATTTCTGGTAAAAACTCTGAGAAAAAATGAAATTGCCATTAAAATAGGTTGTTTGGAGTTGATCTTAAACTGAAAATTTAACACAAACAATATAAGTAGTGTGCGAAGATAGGTCGTAATCCTGACTGAAGGGTGATATAGTAAAAATATCTGATGCTCCCGAATTGGCCTTTAAATTTCAATAACATCTTTGGTGTCTCATTCTTTACTTTCAAATACGATTTTAAATTCTTAATAAAAACAGCGACAAATGCTGTTAAAAATCAATGACCAGGTACATCAAAAAACAAATTTTTATTCATCAATGGAACTCTTTATATGAGGTTTCATTATCACAGAGTTGTATTGCCAAAAAGAAAAAAAACAAGAATTACAATCAGGAGTCAAGCTCTTTGAATTGTTTTAATTTCGATAAAAAAAAAACAGAAAAATTTCCGCTTAAAACAATGTCACCCAAACCAACACGACTCTCTATGGGGAAAACCACATACAAATGAGAATCAAAAAAAAAAAATTTTTTTGTTAAAAACTCTCTCTTGCCAGCCATTGAGTGCAAGGGAATGCATACGTGAATGTGCTCCATGGCAAGCAGTTTTGCAAAACACCAAAGAAAAGCAGGAAAAAAACTCGCTCATGCCAGCAACATGTGTGTCGTTCATTGACTTAATGTAACGCTGACCTACGTTGTTCACATTGTAACAACAGCAACAATATCGACTACAACAACAATACAACATGAACGTTGACAATAATAAAAATAAAAACAAATCCTAGAACACACACACACATTCATACATTTAAATCGACCAAAAACATTTATTCACAATATAAATGAATGTGTTGTGGTGGTGGTGGTTCGGTTCTGACAGGGTCGTTCGGGTTGATCGTTTGTTGGATACTTTTGGCCAACAAAACTTATTAATGGCTCAGGCAGAGTGACTGACAATAACAAGCTGACGCAGTTTTTTATCTCCTTTTTTTTGGCAGTGTTTCCCTTCCTATTTCATTTTTTCTTCTTTGTTTGTACACTCAGGCATGCATGAGTGTTTTTACATGGGTTGTGATTATCATGTGAGTATGCATGTAAAATACGAGATGTGTGTGAAGTTAAATTCTTTTTTACATTCTTTTTTTTAGGTAAATGTAGTAACAGAATGTTAAGTTAACAGACACTGTTAACTTAACTAACTAAGTTAACAGACACTGTTAACTTAACTAAATAAGTAACAGACACTGTTAACTTAACTAACAAAGTTAACAGACACTGTTAACTTAACTAACTAAGTTAACAGACACTGTTAACTTAACTAACAAAGTTAACAGACACTGTTAACTTAACTAACTAAGTTAACAGACACTGTTAACTTAACTAACTAAGTTAACAGACACTTTTAACTTAACTAAATAAGTTAACAGACACTGTTAACTAAACTAACTAAGTTAACAGACGCTGTTAACTGAACTAACTAAGTTAACGACGCTGTTAACTTACGAACTAAGTAACAGACACTGTTTTCTGACCTATTTGGCTGGATAGCTATTGCATCAACGTTTCCACAAATAGTTTTCTTATGTTCCGGTAAGCCTTGAAGATCGGAGATATAGCCGACGAAGCTAACTTTTTTATACGAGCAAACAAATGCTCTACATAAAACGTGAAAAATTCGATTTCGGTTTTCTGTACTATTGGCCTGGATAGCTATTGGATCAAGGTTTCCAAAACAGTTTTTCGTTGTGGTCGGGTAAGCCCTTAGGATCTGAGATATAGCCGGCGAGCTAACTTTTTTATACGAACAAACAAAATGCTCTACATAAAACGTGAAAAATTCGATAAAATTTAAAAAGGTACGGTTTTCTGATCTATTGGGCTGGATAGCTATTGGATCAAGGTTTCCAAAACAGTTTTCGTTATGGTCGGGTCAGCGTTGGACATATAGCAGACGAAGCTAAATTCTTTAAAAAAATTCGATAAAATTTAAAAAGGCACGGTTTTCTGATCTATTGGGTTGGAAGCTATTGCATCAAGGAATCCAAAACAGTTTTCGTTATGGTCGGTTCAGCCGTGGGATCGGAGATATAGCCGACGAAGCTAACTTTTTTATACGAGTAAACAAAATGCTCTATATAGCACACATCCAAGGTTAGTCAAGAATGGCGGGTGTCTCTAAAACGGACATTTGGCGATGATTTTCATTTGGTCTCTCGAACATGGGGATATTGAAGGTGACAACAATCCAAACATGAATTTGCCAGAGGACGGTGGGATAATGAAACCATATCTTCCTTGTTAAAGCTTGTCATGAACTTCAGAAGGGGTTTAGCTTTGGCAGATATCTATGTCAATGTGCGTACAGTACGCAAAAATTGCTGCGTACGGTACGCAAAAATTGGTACGTACGGTACGCAAAATTGGTACGCACGGTACGCAAAAATTGGTGCGTACAGTACGCAAAAAATGGTACGCACGGTACGCAAAAATTGGTACGTACGGTACGCAAAAATTGGTGAGTACGGTTTGCAAATATTGGTGCGTACGGTACGCAAAAATTGGTACGTACGGTACGCAAAAATTAGTGCATACGGTACGCAAAAATGTGTACGTACGGTATGCAAAAAATTGGTATGTACGGTACGCAAAAAATGGTACGCAATAATTGGTGCGTACGGTACGCTAAAATGGAACGCAAAAATTGGTGCGTACGGTACGCAAAAATTAGTACGTACGGTACGCAAAAAATGATACGTACGGTACGTAAAAATTGGTGCGTACGGTACGCAAAAATTGTACGCACGGTACGCAAAAGTTGGTACGCGCAGAACGCAAAAATTGGTACGCACGGTACGCAAAAAATCGTACGGTGCGTACGGTACGCAAAAAATGGAACGCAAAAATTTATACGTACGGTACGCAAAAAATGGTACGCACGGTACGCAAAAATTGTTGCGTACGGTACGCAAAAATTGGTACGTACGGTACGCAGAAATTAGAACGTACGGTACGCAAAAAATGGTACGCAGAAATAGGTACGTACGGTACGCAAAAAGTACGCACGGTACGCAAAAAATGGAAACCTTTAAAATAGCCCAACTACGTCATCTAACGGGAAATCATGCGCAAGGCGTAATCTTTAGTTTATCATTCTTGGTGAGAAGCTAGTTCGTAATCTGACTGAAGGCTTGTAATGGCCAATTATGTATGTATACGGAATAAAAACGACCCTCGTTTTATTAAATAGTACATTAAGAAACAAAGTGAGTGACGCACACATCACTGCACTTTAATGCACTTTTAATTTATAGAGACTTTTTGTGGCATCATACAGACTACTACAGGCTGATGGTGATGATGATGATGATGGTGGCAATGTGTCGTTATTCTGTGGCTTTTTGTTTTACAAAAAAAAAATTAAAAAGAAGAGGAAAAAAAAAAAACACGGAAATTTTCTTAAAATGTAACAAAAAGTAGAAGAACAACAAAAAAAGAAAGCACAACCAGACAATGAATAAATGATGAAAAGGTTGTGTGCAGCGTCATACAAACGCGCAAGGCTGTAAATGCCCGCTGTAGGTGAATGAATTCTCTGGGGATTTTGTTTTTTTCTTTAAATTTTTTTTTTATGTAAATAAAGTAAAAAAGAGAAAAGAATTTAAATAAAATATTTAAAAAAGTCGATTTATGTATAGTTTTAAAGCACTTTTTCCTTTCAAATATTGTTTTTTTTATCACCCTGACCCGTAGATTTAAGTGCTCATATCACATAAAACAAAAGGCATTACAGTTCAGTTCATTAATTTTATCATACTCACCCCCCACCCTTTTTAAATTCTCTTGTAATCCTTTTCTGTTTCATATGCCAGTTGTAGGAAAATCGATAATTTTTTGTCTTGTTTTTGGGGGAAAAATGTAATGAACTGCAGACCCCCTATGATTTATTTGTTTAAAAATAAAAAACGTTTCATGAACTTGTTTATTTGTTTCTTCTTCTATAATTTTGTAAAAATGGCAGAAAAAATATTTCATTTTTAAATTTCTGACATGTTTATGGGTTTTTTTAGTTGTTGTTGTTGTTGTATTCCTTTAATGAACGAACAAAAGTTGCTTGTTTTGGCGACTGGTCGTATAATTTTTTTTGTTTTTTCCTTCTTTTTATTTTACTGGCTTCCATTATTTTTAAAACAAAAAATTGCGTTTTAAAATAATTTTATTCCGCTGTCGATTTAAACAGCATCACCCTTTTAAAAAGTGCAACAAGTTTTTCCCCTTTTTTTTTTCTTTGTAATTCAATGGAAATTTTTGTTGGGAATATTCCATTCAAAATCACTTCCAATTTGCGCAGTTTTTTTTTTTCAAAAATTAGGGCGACTTATTTTCTCACTTTCCCTTGCACTTACGGATATTAATGGCATTTATTTGTCTGCCTTTTTCCTCTATTAAAGATGAGCTAGGCGGAAATAGGATTGTCTAGGGAAATTTTCAGCGCTATAATACGATATAGTATGTGGCCACTACAAGATCACTAGCTGTCCCCTGTCTTGATTTCACGATTACACTTCGAATTTACGAGAGCGACTTGCTTCCAGAAGTTGCCATAGCCTAGCAGGTAGTATTTTAGTGTATGGGACTAGATAGCTTAAGAGAGTGTATTTTCCCCGAAATATGAAAGAAACAACGGCTGGTCTTAATAAGCAAGGGAAAGGGCGATCCGGAGGACCCATCCATGTCAGGTAAGCTACGCGAGAGGCTTTTAAAGCCACGGCTTACTGCGGCTATTGAGAATAGTGGCGGATTGTCTGCCAGACAATATGAATTTTGACCCGGTTGGTCTATAATTGACGCCTTGAGGGAGGTGACTGACGCGGGCTCGCCGTGGTCTGGTAGATAGTGTGCTTCCTTATTAAACGTAAACCCAGGGTACCAGCCCCAGGCCAGACATCAAAAATAAAAAAAATACAAAAAATATTTATTCGGCGATTTCTACTCTTTCTCTTCTTGTTTCTCAAAAACTCTGTCGTTCGCAGTCGACTTTAAATTGTAGGTCCCGCCACTTCTACATAAAATTAACGCACACAACATAAGTGATGTAAGAAACTGCGGGCTTCTTAAGAACGATTGCTGTAGACTGTCTAATGGTGAAGGTATAGCACTGGCCATTTTATATAGTCACCAGCAGCAACTCGTTTCCTTACCGTTCGCATCTTCCCTCTCTCTTTCCACCTTTCCTAAAAAACCAGCACAATGCACTGCATGAGTAGGGGTCATCCCCTGAGTGCTGGTTTTATAAAAACAAAAAAAAAAAAAATAGTCACACAGCATGGGAGTCGCTCTACGAGGCCTGTCCTACTGCTTGCGACTTTGGACATTAAAAATGCGTTTAACACAGTCTTAGGTTTAGCGATGTATTTTGAATGCTTTGGAGTACAACTTCTCTCTACCACACTACATCCTGGCCATGATAAGTAGTTATCTGAGTAACAGGACAGCTGGTGTATAACACAAGCTCAGGACCAAAAGTGAAACATATAACATTAGGAGCGGCACAAGGATCTATCCTCGGTCCCGACCTATGGAACGTTAATTACCATGGAATTCTAAGATGGAACTTTTTTGATTGGATACGCAGATGACATTGCAGCCGTTATCACGGCCTGAATACTGAATACGGAATACTGAGGAGGCGCAGCGAAAACTGAAACGTATCGTGTTAAGGACGAAAACATGGTTGGATTCGCACGACCCAGAGTTGGCCACGCATAAAACGGAATTACTGTTAATCCCCTTGCAGGTGGAAATGAGTATTGGAAACAAGGTAATTAGGAGCAAGAGCTCGGTAAGATATCTGGTATTATTCATTTACGTATCAGATTCAGTACTGGGCTGACAAAGCCCGGAAGACCGTTGGACAGCTCAGCAGACTAATGACAAATAATGACAAATATTTGGAGGCCCGCTAACGCCAAGGCGGAGACACCTGAGGTTGGAAGTAGCATTTTGATCTAAGGGAGCGAAATTTGAGCCGAAAAGATAGAGCTTAAGCAGCGGGCAAGCTCACTGCTATCGGTACAGAAAACGACTGCATTGCGCGTCGCCATACCGTACAGTATCTGTCTTAGCCGTACTTGTGATAGCTGATACAATCCTTGTGGATTTGCTGGCACTAGAGCGGATGAAAATTTATAAGGAGAAATCGGCTGGAAATTACATAACCAGCCACTTAAGGGAAAACAATATTTCCGAATGGCAACGACAATGGAACGATAAAGATAGAGGAAGGTGGACGGCTAGACTTATCCCGGACATAAAGTCATGGGTTGGTTGGAAATTTAGAGAGGAAAATTTATACGTTACGCAGATGCTAAGGGGTCACGGATATTTTAGGAAATACTTGGACAGAATGGGCAAGACCGACTGCCCTTACTGTCTTTACGAGGAAGGGAAAGTATTTAATGATGCGGAACACACTGTGTTCGAATGTTTACGCTGGCAGAGCTATCGCTTTGTACTGATGTCAACGATTGGAACGATCATGACCGCTAACATTGTCGGAGTTATGATGACGAGTAGAGAGAATTGGACCTCAGTGGCGAATTACGCGGAGCGCATCCAGAGACTGAAGAAGAGAGCTCTGGAGACTGCAGAACGTGTAGGCACACCGGCACAGACGACACTAGCTCACGTGTCAAACGAAATCCGAATCGGGAACCTGGATGAAAGGAATAGTGGAGACACTTAGAAGTCCCCTTAACCTACAATACGCAATCCGGACGCGGATATGAGCATGAAGGTTGCCAAAGGACCAAAAGGACTCCACTCCGAAGTAATACCACCGTAATTACGGAGTGGGCACAACGGTCCATGGGACGAGTGGGGCGTGGTCTAGTAGGTAGTGCGTTGGCTTATTAGACGTGAGGCTCTCGGTTCAACACCCAGGTCAGGCAAATAATTCTTCGACGACTTCCTTTCGGCAGATTTCTGGAAAAAACTCTGAGAGTAAATAAAATTGCCATGAAAAATTTCTAAAAAATCTGGCATTCGAAATCGACTTTAAACTGTAAGTTCCGCCAGTCATGTACAAAAATTGGTGGTGTGAGAAACTAGTTCCTAATCCTGAATAAAGGATTGTAATGACCAATTATGTATGTAAGTATGTATGTATGGAATGGAGGTTGTAGCGCAAACGATCGAAAAAAAACTAAATTCAAGCTTCACGCTGGCTTGAGCTGACTCAAAATCAAATCTGGCTTCAGTCAATTTAATTTCTACACAATTTATTAATGGCTTCACGCCTTTTTTTTAATTTTTTTAGAGATTTTAAAAAAAGTAATAAATTTTGTTCAAAAAGGAAACGGAAATTTATTTCTCGATTATTTTCAAAACAAAGGTGAAAAAAAGCTTCAAAATATGATTTTACCACATGGAACCCATAAAATTAATCATAATTTGTTTTGCTTAAGTATTTTAAGCGTGTGTTTGTAAATTTATTCTAACGACTTGCAACAACAATAACAACCACAAAAACAACAACCAAATAAATTGAAAAAATTTACAAATTATTACTGGCTTGTACAACATTATTCCGTAAATTTGTGAACATATTCGCTTTCATTTTACCGCATTCATACTGTACATGATATCTGAGACAAAAACCATACCCACACACACCCTGTCTGTATATGTATATGTAGTCCATGTATGTTTGCCATTTTTGCTGGTGTATTGTGACTTTTATTTGATGCTTTTCTTCCTTTGCTTTGTTTCAAAGGGATTAGAATTTTGGGTGGTGAATATAATTTCAAAAATAATATGTTTTGCCCTTATTAGGCCCTAGAGTATTAAATGTTTATTAATATGCCCTCAGCTTTCATAAATAAACACTCATGGCTGCCACTCTGTGGCACATATTGTGTTAAAAGCAGTTAGAACACCTTTTTTGAATTTTATTTTCCAGAGTTTATAATTCTGAAAAGTATTTTAAAATGATTTACATTTTTGGTAATGCAGGGATAAAGAATATCAATTTCAATTAATTTTTGGTTTATAAATTGAAACCAAACTGAACGAAATAATTCACATACTACAGCTGGCACATGCTTTCCTACAATTCCTATAGTTTCACAAAAATTGAGCCTCCATTACCAATTAGATGAAAACAATATGGCTACAGTAATCCTTCGATTTAATCGATTAATGTTATTTCGATTTTCATCGTAAAATTTTTTGTTTCCTCTAACTTCAATTTACATGGTTTCCATTTATGTCATCTTTTTCTTGAAACCAACGGTGATGTAAATCGAGGGATTACTGTATTTAATAAAACGTGGGAGTTAAATATGTTTTTCTTCGTGATAACTTCAAATAAGAGGATGATGAAAAAAAGAGGAGAATGTGAAAAGTAACTTTACCAGACGGCCAATACCATCTCGGATGTTGTTCTACCTCCAGATCAGACATCTTGACAGGCGATATATCCCTGCAATCATTAAACAAATCCTAGTTTCGCATGGGATCGCCGTGGTCTAGTAGGTAGTGTGCTGGCTTCTTAGACGTAAAGCCAGGATTCAAGTCCCAGGCTAGACATCAAAATAAAATACAAAAGAAAGTATTTTTTCGACGATTTCTTCTCAGAAAATTTCGGGCAAAAATTCTAAGAGTAAATAAAATTGCCATGAAAAGTTTCTCAAAAAATCTGTCGTTAGGACTCGACTTTAAACTGTAGGTCCCGCCACTTATGTATAAAATTAACACACAACATAAGTAGTGTGAGAAAATGCGGGCTTCTTGAGGGCGATTGCTGTAGACTGTCTATTAGTGAAGGTATAGCACTCGCCATTTTATAGTCACTCTTTCCACCTTTCCTAAAAATCTGCACAATGCACTTCATAAGTGATGGCCCCCTTTGAGTGCTGGTTTCATAAAAAGAAAAAAAAGTTTTGCGTGCTAAATCAACGCTTCTGTATTTGAGAACATCGAATAGAAAGTTTTCTTTGCCTTGAGCCGGACGTGGTAAATCTTCGAAAGATACTTTTGTTCCGACTAAAGCATGCACGATTCTTCATCACTAGTGCCTACGTACTAAACCCACTCCTTACACACTTCAACCACTCTCCCACCGCGGGACTACGGTAAGGTATTACTTTGCGGAGGGCTGGTTAGCTCGAAAGCTTTATCACGTTATCTCAAATTTCGTCTTCGTTCCTCCAACCTTCGGAGTACTATCATTACTTCGGCCATTTTCTGGCTGCATTGGTTCCATAGCGTCCTACAATACAAAAGTTCCTCCATGAGTTTCTAGTTTTCTAATCTAGTTTCTCCGGACCATCTAAATCTGGGGCAGCATGTTAGAATATGCTCCGCATCTTCCTCTTCATCTACACAGTTTGGGCGTATAGGGAAAGTATAATTTTTTTCTTTTATAAACCAGCACTCAGGGGATGACCCCTATTCATGCAGTGCATTGTGCAGGCTTTTACGAAACGTGGAAAGAGAGAGGGAAGATGCGAACGGCAAGAAAACGAGTTGTTGTTAGGTGACTACAAAATGGCCAGTATTATACCTTCACCATTAGACATGTCCAAATATGTGCAGGTACTTCCTAAAACATCCATGACTAGATAGGAACTGGGTCACGTAGTAATTCAGCTCGCAATGTTTGTTCTCCATCCAAAGGGTTAAAAAAGGGACAAACTGAAATCTCTATCTTCCCTTTAAACTGCTCTCCCATCGTGACTGCCATTTATGCATAGAAGTCCTTCTTTCCTCCGCTTTTATATCCGCTGTCCGCCCTGGATATTCGAGATGGCGACAGTATATCCACCTCATCTTCATCCACCAATTGCTAATTGTATTGCATTTGCCATTGTTCAATCAATAGAGTTCACTTCACATATCAATTAGACTACCTTGAATCGATTTGAATGCCTTTCACAACTGCACTTTTGTTGATATTTTTAATGTAAAGTTTCAATCCCGATCGCAAATTTTTATATTCAGTTTATCTGAAAGCACCGCCTGGTCCTTCTTGCAAGATGCAACCCGCCTTTAGCTGACATAATATCCAATAAGTTCCCTGAGAGCTGCCTAGCTCTTTATAAAAATTACTGGGTATCGGCTGTATACAGAACAGCACAGCTGCCTGAAAAAACACCCCATCTTCTGGATTATTTCACCATTTAGGTCTACGCATGAGCACAACAGCTGGAATTCACAGGATCTTTTTCTAAAAAAAAGCAGTTCAGCGGAAGGATTGCATCTCTGCTTTACAGGTGCAAAGCCTAAAAATTTCTTAACGGAATGGTGACTAGAAAATTAAACGGAGTCAGTGGTAGGTTAGAGCCTTTTCACGCATTTTTATTGTTCTACGCATGCCATTAAACATGTCAAGTGGCGTTTCTACAAATCAAAAAAAAAAAAATTGTTGGTAACACTGAAGTCCTTCTATATACATAAGTCAGCATCGGTTTTGTAAAATATTTCATAGAAGCCTAAGGGCTATAGTCGTAGTCACCATACTCTAGTAGGTAGTGAATCGGCTTATTAGAAATGAGGCTAATTTACAAATCCCAGGTCAGACATCTCGAACGAAACGAAATATGAAAAAAAATTTTTTTGGCGACTTCCAACAGATTTCTGGCAAAAATTCTGAGAAGAAATAAAAATTGCCACCAAAAGTTGATCAAAAATCTGTCATTTGGAATCGACTTTAAACTGTAGGTCCCAACGTCCTATCGTCTCACACCACTTATGTTGTGTGCATTAATTTTATACATAAGAGGGGGGATTTACAGTTTAAACACATTTTTTGAGAAGCATTTCATGGCCATTTTTAATCCCAGAGTTTTTGCCAGAAATCTGCTGAGTGAAAGTCGCCGAAAAAGTATTTTCTTATTTTCGTTTTGATGTCTGACCTGGGATTCGAACTCGGGCTTTTCGTCTAATAAGCCATTACACTACCTACTAGACCACGGCGACTTGAAAAATCGTTTACTGTACAGGCGTTTTTTCTGACAACGAGTTGTGACAAATCGCAGGTTTTCTCGGATTCAATGTTTTCAATCCTACTGATGCCGTCCAGTTCTCGTTCTGAGACGAGTGCTACGTCAAATTAAGACAATGGGTTCGCCATTACCTGCCTATACATCAACTTTAGTGCAATGAATTTCGCCCAATCTCAAAGTCTTTAAAACTAACTAAATTGTTTAGATTCCTCTATATATGACGTCTCTGTTCTATAACATTCTGAGCTCACAATGTTTTCATGCGTCATACGATTATATGTGAATTCTAGATTTTTCCCTATAACTTCGGAACGGATCGGCGCATCTTAACCAAATTTTGACAGTATTTAAGTAACGTAGAACGTTATAGAACTTAGAACATTATAGAATGGAGGCGTCAATATATTCTATAGATTTAGAAACTTTCCATATATAAAATTCACAACAACTTTTCTAAAGAAATTTCTCTACCTAACCTCACAAACGAATATAAATTCCCATTGGAATATAATTAAAGAAAATCTATGATATTGTAAGCACATCAATAATATTGTTTTTGTTGTTTTATTCTGTTTTATTGTTTAAATAAATATTGAACTGCATCATCATTAACAGCCATCCCAATCTGTTTATTTTTGTAAAGAAACCGAAAAAAAATTTTAATTTTTTTTAAAGATGCACTCATTTGACCTTTAGGCAGTTGTTGTTTTTTGTTTGTAAGATTCTATTTATGGAAGAAGTAACAACAACAACAACAACAAAAAAAAACTACTAAATATTGTAACAAATTCTTCTTCTAGTGTTTCTTGTTGATTTAAATATCGCTGGTGCTGGTGCCCTCAATGAATTTGTAGTGTCTGCTGCCATCATGTAAATACAGCCTCTTCAAATGAGTGTACTTTTTTGGTGGTATTTAAAGAAACAAATGCCTACGCTTAGCATAGCACAGCACAGCCAAATAAGAGCAAAGGGATGAATATACTCGTATTTGAAGTGTAAAAATATTGATACTACAAGCACTTCTATGCTTTCAACAATAGACAAATATAGGGTGTGCCCCACAGGTTTTGGCACTTGCTGTTGTCAATGTCAAAGTATACATAGCAACAAAAGAAATTGTTTGCTAATGAAACAATTTCAAAAGCCTAGTAACTATTGCTGCCCGAACTTGAAAAGATATGACGAACTATGCTGAGTAGTTTATTTCCAAATTCCGTGGCTTTAAGTGTTTTTGGTCATACTACTCCTGCTCCTTCAAGCTATCCTCTATCATACTGTTACGAGAGTGGAAATGGTGTTGTTCTATAAACAGAAATAATGGCCTTAATCAGGTGATCAACGAATAAGCAAAAATTTAGCAACAAAAACAATGGATTTCTTTACGTGGCCAAAGAATATTTAGCAACAACATCAGCATAAAAAAAATAAGAAATGAAAGATGTAAACAATCAACAACAAAGTGCAGCGTAAAAAAATAAAATATCGGATAGATAAATACACAAGCAACAATTATTCTGCCTGGATGAATGTAAACAAGATACAAAAACAAAAATGAAAAATGAATGAATCACTTCTGCGTAAAATTAATACATACAACATATGTGGTGTGAAAAACTACGGGCTTCTTGGGGACGATTTCTGTAGACTGTCTAATGGTGAAGGTATAGCATTGGCCATTTTATAGTCACCAACAGCAACTCGTTTCCTTACCGTTCGCATCTTCCTTCTCTCTTTCCACCTTTCATAAAAAACCTGCACAATGCACTGCATGAATAGGGGACATCCCCTGAGTGCTGGTTTTATAAAAAAATAAAAAATAAAATAAAAACAAATTGTTTTCACTTTTGGATTGTTTCCGAAGGCCGTAATCCTCCTTCGAGAGCAGCAATAGCAAGGCAAAGCGAAAAATGTTGGAGTTTGAATTAAATCAGTCATGTGTGAAGACTTTACGTTGTATTCAGAGTTCGAATTAAGTTAATCGTGTGTGACGACGTCACGTTCGTTGCAGTGAGACTTCAATCAGTTGTGTGTAAAGGCACGAGATCGAGCTATAA
Organism: Sarcophaga peregrina; assembly: GCA_014635995.1. Classification (NCBI taxonomy): domain Eukaryota; kingdom Metazoa; phylum Arthropoda; class Insecta; order Diptera; family Sarcophagidae; genus Sarcophaga; species Sarcophaga peregrina. The sequence goes on along the minus strand of CM025789.1, from coordinate 21,936,755 downwards.
TTCAGTCAGTCTTGTGTGCAGACAAGTTGCGTGTGAAGAAAACAGTTGTTAGTATTGCGCTGGTTGCAAGAAGAATAACAAAAGTTGTTGCTTATAAAAAGGTTGTAAGCAGAGAAATTTAATGAACAAGCACATATTGTGAAACTTATCGTTGGATATGTGAAATAAGTTCGAACAATGGCACAAAAGTTCTACAGATAATAAACAATTGATTAAAAATTAAACACATATTTATTTTTATTTGATTTGTAATCTACGAACTCATACTTTTAACTTTTTTAAAAGGTAAAAACGTAACAATACGTAGAAATAAATACTGCTTCTTCAAATGAGTACAACTAGTCGGAAAAATATTGTTAAGCCAAGGCAATACAGTTTTAGATTCTTTCGAAGTTACATAGCTGAAAGTGTTCTTTTACTACAGCCAATAATGATGATAAGTTTTGACTCGTACTCCTTCAAACTATCCTAAACATTCCGATTTAGAAGTGAATACTGCCCCTTTCAAACGAGTGTAACAAGTCGGAAAATTATCGCATAATATTAGCTGAGCAAGGCAGTGAACTTTTATAGTGATATGGTCACAATATTTTCCGAAATGTAGGTCGAAAACAGATTTGATAAGAATAAAATTCTGGACATCTTAGAAGCAAAATACAGTGTAAACTTCTGAGTTCACTTTTCACAATTCCTATCTATCCTATCTTTCTCAGTTGTAATACTATACGAGTATATATATATGAAATGCCAACTGATGACTTCAGGCTTATGGATCAGGTTGCGAATCGCACAAGCATTACGGAGTTAATTTGTCTTTTGGGTACCCTGGTAGTCTAGTGGGGAGTGTGCTAGACTATTAGCGTGAGGGTCGCGGGTTCGATTCCAACCAGAAGCTCTCGTCTGTGTCACTATAACGAGCACATGGTAAGTTACTCAGTTCGTTTATAATTAGAATATAATTTGAAATTGTATTGTAATTAATAAATAATAATTTGTTCTTAAGTCACATTATTTGGAGAAGTTTTTCCTCCTTTTTATAAACAATATAAACTAACTGAAACCTTTCTTCCACTTATAGATTTCTGTCTAGATCCAACGCAGTTCTTTATATGAATACTTTAGAAGGAGTCTTGGTAATCAGCCTGTTCACAACTCACTTTAAAGATACTGGGGAGTCTCCCCTTTTAAATAGTTCTAACGTCCTAAAGGCTTGGAATCACAAACTGTCATCCATTTGATCGATCCTGCAGTACTTAGTAATAATACTTCACTACTGCATGTACTGTGATATCAAAATTACAAGGATAACCACTAAATTACATAAAAACCAAAAAAGAAAACAATAACAAATCAACTGTAAAATACCAGATGTTGCCAGATTGAATGAATGAAAAATAAATCACAATGATTGATGAAAAAAAATTTCTTTTATTTCAAGTTTAGTCTTAGAATTCTACAAGCGATCTTAGTGAATTAACATGGAAAAAATGAGAGGCACTTCATCTCATCCATAACGTATAAAACTAAAGTAAGTGCCGCGTAATTCCTATCAAAAGCGATAAATTGTGGTTTAACTAGACTCATTTCTCTGGTCACGATAAAGACAATTCAACTACAATCCCAGCAACAGAACACAACACTTCAGTTATACTGAGAAAGCTTTGCCAAAATTGGAGTTTATAGGTAGGACTACCTTCAGTGTAGCCATAACTGAGGTAAATTCTTAGTTCAATGTAAACATTAGACCTTCTTAGCCTAACGATAGTCACAAATGTTTAATAACTGAAAATCACCTAGGAACTCGCTTCAAATTCAACATATCCGTAAAGGCTATCAGAATTCTATCTTTGATATCTGATACCGTATATTTCAAAAGGTTTTTTTTAAAAGTTGCCGAAATCTAGTAGGTATTAGACTGAAAGCCCGAGTTCAAGCCTCAGGTCACAAATCTAAACGAAAATATGAAAAAATATGTCTACGGCGACTTCCTCTTAGCAGATTTCTGGTAAAAACTCTGAATTCGGAGTCGACTTTAAACTGCATGTCCCGGCACTCATGGATAAAATTAACTCACTTAACAATAGCGTCGTGAGAAGCTAGGTCGTAATTTTGACTGATGGGTCCAATGTAATTATTTTATGTATGTAATTGGAATTATCAAAGTACCCATAGAGAGAATTTATTGATATGGTATGCTGGAAATGATTTCAATAATGGGTTAGGCAAAGTTAAGGACTCATTTTCAGTAAAACGAAAATATTTCATTTACTTCAGCTAAAGAAATTGTAATACCTTATTAGGCTCACCCTTTATTTTCTGGTTCACATACGCACATTAAGCGACAGGCAATTACGACGGACAAAGAGGGTGGTGGTAACAGACAGACTGGCAAATAAATTTGTAGACAAGCACTCAACCCGAGGATTCACTTCAGATTTTCGAAAAAAAAAAAATAAAAAATACGAATACATGTGTGGGAGCGAATGCAATGTATTATATGTATTCAGTTTAAAGAGAGTGTACACTTGGAGAAAAAGTTGGGGTTAAAAGAAAAAACATTTTAATCGTAGATATTTTAGATCCTCATAGTTATCTAGTTATAATGAATGGAAGTGAATCAAACACTTAAAGTTGATCCAATAGATACAAGGCACTTAGAGACAAAGCATTAAAATAAGCAAAAAAATTTCAGTCACAGACCTACAAGTCAACGCCAAAGTATTCCACAAGCTACTACCACGATTAATAAGTCGTATCGACTACTTAAGAGACTGTTGCCGTTTAGGCTAGTTAGGCCAGGAATTTATAAACAGCAAATAGTGCCTGGTAAAAGCCGATACATATTTTTGAGATAGTTTTGATGATGACATTTCATCTTAGGTTAGGTTAGGTTAGAGGACGTGCACTTGTCGGTTAAGGCAAGTACAGTACCCGGAGGTCGAAATTGATCCATTGTACATTGTCCTTAGAGGAGGAAGGAAATAGAGGATATAGGAATGTAGGTAAGGGGAGGGAGAAAGACATTTCATCTTAACTTGTATTTAATTTTCAGATGAAATTGAACTCAACAAACACATCGAAAGAGAATTCTCTCAAAAGGACTCGTACACTATAATAGTAACAAGAGACTCGAACTTGAAAGATGAAGTCAAACATATTGAAAATGTTAATGCTGCAATTAACAATTTTTCTCAGTGTACCTATAATATTGATAATGAGAGAAGAAAAAAGAATGAAAATTAATGGATTTTCGATTTCAAAATAAACTCTTCAATTGCAACCAAACAACCAATCAACCAACCAATACGGTACGTACTCAAATAAATTTGTTTCTGTTGCTGTTGCATGTTGTTGATATTCAAAGAGGGTTGCCATTGAGTAATTTTAATAAAGAGGTCTAGTTACAGTACCACATACACATACATGCATAACTTGCTCATTACAACCCTTCAGTCTGTATTATTGACCCAGTTTCTCACACCACTTATGTTGTGTGTATTAATTTTATACATAATGGTGGGACCTAGGTTAGGACCTACAGTCTAAAGTCGATTCCGAACGACAGATTTTTGAGAAACTTTTCACGGAAAGTTTATTTACTCCCGGAGTTATTGGCAGAAATCTGCTGAGGGGAAATTGCCGAAAAAATACTTTTGTTTTGGTGTCTGGTCTGGGGCTTGAACCCTGGCTATACGTCTAATAAGCCAACGCACTACCTACTGGATTACGGTCCACAATGCAACGTTCTATTCTCAAGACCTTTTTTACACAGAATAAAAATTTAAGATTGTAGATCAAGTACCACTATTTACAGCGTGATCTGCACAGGGAAAGTACGGGACCCAGACGCAAAATAGCTTCAAGATTTATGCATTCACAAAGCTGCACGTAGTGTAAGTAGATATAACATTGAGCCAGGACAACATAATCTTTTAAACAGAACTCTACGGAATTCTGGGAATGGAAAAGAAAATAAATATCCCAGGACTTCAGCGCTGTCTGTAGTTTTAGATTTACGTCTAGGACTGTCATGCCATAACACGAGGTTGTTAACCTCGTTACACCAATAAATTTACTATAAGAGAGATTCCGGAATATGATAGGAACGAAGGCAATGAGATGACGGGCATCAACGTCTAGTTTGAGGGAGCCTCACAGTGCCAACTCTGTATTTTGGAGATAGCCTTCTAAATAAGGGAAGATGGAGGCTTCTGAAAGGGAAGTTGAGACGTATGGCTAGTATCCATAACTAAGAAGGCGAGTATTTCAAAAATTTCTCAGCTTTAATGCTAACAGAGATGATTTTATTTTGAAATTAGACAAAGAAAAGCTCGAATACTATTTCGGGACACTTATAAGTTCCTATGCGATAAGTGGCTACGTATACGTTATGATCACAGCCAATACTAGTACCTGCAAATGTGACTGAGAGGAAGGACGAAACGATAAAGCCACTCCACTTATGTAGCTCTGAAGAATTGAAGAAAAACATGCGATTAAATACTTATTCCCTACCTAAATCTAAGTCCGTGATTGACAGGGGAATGCACAATGGATCTGTTTTGGTAATGTAAAAGACTCCCTTAGACCTAAGCTAACATTCGTCATGGTAACTCTAAGGTCGACCTATCACTTATCACGGCCAGGAATACATAAGAGGCATAACGAAAACTAAGACGTGTCATGCTGAGAACGAAAACATAGTTGGATTCCCAAGGCCTAAACCTGGCCATGCATAAAACGGAATTATTGCTGATCACTGGCCATATATATCCCCTTGCAGGTGGATATGAATATTGGAAATGAGGTAATTAGGACCAAGAGCTCGGTAAAATACCTAGGAATAAGGCTGGATCCCAGGCTAACATTTTCGTATCAGATTCAGCACTCCGCTGACAAAGCCCAGAAGATCGTTGGACAGCTCAACCAATTAATGCCTACCGGCGAGACGGAGACTCTTGATGGAGTTTGGAAGCAGAATTATGTTCTATGGGAGTGAAATTTGGGCCACAACGCTAGAGGTTAAAAAGCGAGCATACTCACTTGTATCGATACGTATCCGCCCAGCCGTACTTGTGATAGCATGTACAATCCCTGTGGATTTGCTAGCAGCAGAGCGGATGGAAATTTATAAGGTGAAATCGGCTGGAAATTACATAACCGGTCCTTTCAGGGAAACACCATTTTCAGAATGCAACGACAATGGAACGAAGAAGAAGGAAAGTGAACGGCGAGACTTATTCGGACATAAAGCCATGAATTAGGTGGAATTTAAGACGAAAATTTATACTTTACGCAGAATGCTATCGGGTCCGAATATTATAGGAAATATTTGGACAGACTGGGCAAGAGCGCTCCCCTTTGTCTTTACGAAGAAGGGGAAGTAATAATGATGCGGAACACTACTCTGTCGAAATGTGTCACCGGCATAGATCAAATCGCTCTGGTACTGTCGTAACTATTGAACGATCACACCGCTAAGCATTGTCGGAGTTATGATGGCGAGTTGGAGAATTAGGCCCCACCATTTACAGAATGGCAACGACTATGGAACGATGAAGATGACACTGGCCACGCTTGTCAAACTAAATTCTAATTCGGGAACCAATCAGAACCAGAGACCCTTAGATGTCCTCCTCAACTTTCGATACGCAATCCGGATGCGGATATGAGCATGCAGGCACCAAAGGGCCAAAAGGACTCCATTCCGAAGTAATACCACCGTAGTTCCGGAGTGGCCACAACAGCCCACGAGACGAGGAGGGATTTAGTGGGTAAGGGCCCCATATACGGAGGATGTGACGACTTCCCCTATGGTGCGGTTAGGTACATTTACTCCTCCTCGGCGTAAAAAAAAGGTTGACCTACAAGTTAAGAGGGATAATCTCATTAGGGCCACTTGTATCCCCAACGGAAGAACAAGATTTTCTGATAAAACATTTCTCGTAACTAAAGCAAAATGCGTTAATAATTGTGGTGTACAAAGTAAGCTGGTAGTTGCACAATGGCAACACTGTTTCTGATTCAATGTTCTGTTTCACATTTGAAACAAATTTAAAAGGATGTTATTGATCCACTACTTCTTGTACTCCATTTAGTGTATCCCATCTTTGATTCTATGATTCCCGTCTTTAATCCAAAATAAAAATAAAGAAAGAAAATCGGAAAAACAGAGGAACTATCTCAACGTCAAATAAAACTAAAAACTTGAAAATATTTTAAGAGGAGAATATTGATTTGAAATTATTGTTGTTCTCGTTAATGTTGTGTTTTATGTTGTCTGTAATGTTTCTACAAATTTGTGAATTTGGGTTTGGTTCAATACTTATTAGATTATACAGTGGGCTATAGCGACTGTATTGCAGTCGAAGTTTTCACCAAAAGCAAAATGACAGAATATTTACAAAAATACGTTCTGAATGCGTAACGGTAGCTGCGCCTGATATACTAAAAAAAATCTATGCGACCTATCTGCTCTGACAGATACACAGTGGAGCAGTTATACAAGAGAAACGCTGAGTGGCTATCATCCAAGGAGAAGCATTTGACTCCCTTAATACAATATAAATGGCTGTATTAGCCAGGCATCACTGTAAAGATACCGAAACGTGGCGGCAACAAAATTTTCAGAAAAAAATTTTTTTTTTTAAAACTTTCAACGATTTTCTCCGAAACCGTTATTTTAAAATTTAAAAATTATTATTTGCAGAAGCTTCTCCTGCTTTTTACAATATAAACGAACTCAAACCATTCTTCCGCTCATAACCTTTCTTTCTAGATCCAACGCATTTCTTTATATGAATACTTTAGTAGGAGCCCTGATCATCATTCTGTTCATAACTCGCATTAAAGATATTGGGGAGTCTCCTCTTTTTAATAGCTCTAAAGTCCTAAAGGCTTGAAATCACACACTATCATCCATTTGATCGATCCTACAGTACTTCGTAATAGTACTGCAAGTACTATGATATTAAAATTACAAGGTTGACCCCGAAATTACATAAAAACCAAAAAAGAAAACAATAACAAATCAACTCTAAAATTCCAGATGTTGCCAGATAGAAAGAATGAAACATAAAAAATGTTAAAAATTGTTTTAAATTAACAGAATTTAACTTTCAAAAGAACTTTAAGCTTTTTAATATAAGTTCTGCTACAAACTTAAGCTTTTTAGTACAAAAGTTTTATTTTCAATTCATTTTTATAATTCATAATCAGCTTATTAAAGCTTTATAAGCTCTCGACTAGATGAAAAGATAAAAACTAGAGAAAGAGGAATGAATGGAGACTATTTTCCAGGTAGAAGCTTTCGAAAGCTTTGGTTAATGGAAAATGCAATCAAACAGTGATGATAGAAAATATAGCTCATGCATTCTTTTGATTTTTTAAGTGTTTAAGTCCACCAAATCGGTAATATGTTGAAATATAGAGTTTATTTATACTCGGAGTAATGCTTATAGTCTAGCACACTATCCACTGTACTATCAGGGCACCCTGCGAGATCCAGCTTCTTTATCGAATGTAAATTCAGCATTCATCTAAATGAGAACTCTTTACAACCTAGCTTTTCACACTAAACACGTTGGTTGTATAAATTTAATACACAAGTGATGAGACCTACAGTTCAATTTCGACTCTGTTTTGAGCAACTTTTCGTCACAATTTTATTTACTTTTAGAGTTTTTGCCAAAAGGCGAAGTTGAAGAATAAATATTTTTTAAGTTTCATTTTTGTTCGAGATACATATCTGAGACGGGGATTGTTGAGCCATGATAATTTAACAATTTATTCAATATAATACTAGATACAGGCAGAAACTCTGTTATCGGCAGCGTATATACAAGTTTCCATTGATAAAGTTTTCAATATTAGTTGGACATAACTTTGGTCCTAAATTTGGGCCTTACGATAGCCCCAACAGACAAGGCCCATGTTGATCAATTTGTTTTAGAATTTCGTGAAATTATTTGTCACTGGAACCTCTTCAACAAGTGCTACTATGGTCTCAATGCGCAATTGAGTAACAGAGACCTCTTGTACGACAAAACTAATACTCTACAAGACGCTCAGCCTACATATGCTTCTTTATGGCGCACAGGCATGGACCCTCTTAAGCACTGATGCAGCAGCCTTGAGAGTATTCGAGAGAAAGTACCCACGTAAGTCATCTTTGGTCCAGTGCGAAGTTAGGGATGATTTATCGCATCCGATTCATAACAGATAGCTATATGAGCTCCTCAACCAATAGACTTGGGCAAGTATTAATATCCAGTGGCTGCGCTCGGCCATGTCGTTTGTTATGGAGGACGCGATGCTACCGTGAGATGGGTAATTTGATGCGGGGGGAATCTGCGGAATTTGGCGAAGAGGATGACCTTGTAGCCGTTAGAAGAACCAAATCGAGGAAGAGCCTGTCATAGAATGGTTGGTTACTAGTAATGCGTAGGGTACAAGAAGGCTGAGGCGCCTGGAATGATGTGTTGCGGCAGGCCGAAATCCGTTAATGGTTTGTCATGCTGGACCTACAGTTTTTTTTAAAATCGACTCCGAACGCCAGGTATTTGAAAAAATTTTCGTGGCAATTGCAATTTCTCTCAGAGATTTGCCAGAAATCTGTTGAGAGGAAGACGCCGAAGAAATATTTCTGCGTATTTCGTTTTTTTTTTTTGGATATGTCTAACCTGTGGTTTGACATCCTTACATTTAATAAGCCTACACACTATCTACTAGAGTACGGCGACTTCAACTGCAGACTGTAAATGTATTTCCGAGGGCATTCTCAAAGAATGGTCTCACCATTCCAAATATTAGGAGTTTTTTAAAGCATTTGGGTACGTTAGGTTAGAGGACGTGTACTTGTCAACTGTGACAAGTACAGTAACCGGAGGTCGAATTGAGCCATTGTTCAACTTTCTAGTTTCTCACACCAATCGTGTTGTGTGCCTTAATTTTATACATGAGTGGTGGGACCTACAGTTTAAAGTCGACTCCGAGCGATAGATTTGTTGAGATGGTTTTCATAGCAATTTTTACTCTCAGAGTTTTTACCAGAAATCTGCTGAGCGGAAGTCGCCGAAGAAATATTTTCATATTTTCGTTTTGATGTCTGATCTGGGATTCGAACTCGGGCCTTTCATCTAATAAACCAACGCACTACCTACTAGACTATAGCATCATCAACAAGCAATTGGAAAATATCAGGCATAGCTATCTCTTGAGGAACTGGGAGAAATACTACTACATACTACCTACTAGACCACGACGACTTGAAGGATTTGGTAGTATATGGACCACCGTTGAACACAGCTCTGCTACAAGGGTTTAACAAAATCAAAACTGAAAAAATTTGTTTTTAATGGAATAAAATTTGCATTGAATACGCGAATTTACATAACTTTGGCTGATATATAACACTATCTGGTATACAAAATTATATTGGAAAAAAAGCAGTAAAATTTAGTTTAAAATAAAAATATTCAACATTTTTTAATTTTAATAATTAAGATAGTATAGTGCACGAGTACTACAAAAAACAGACAATTTTACATCACGACTATTTCGATAGGGAAAAGAAAAAACAAATCAAATAATATAGCAACGATTTCAATTGCTCTACTTAATATTTGATCACTTGTGTTCGTGAGGAAAGTTATTTAAAAATATTCCCACATACTTCCCCCTCAAAAGCTTCAAAGGGAAAGCTTTAACAGTCCACACTCCTGAACACAGCATGCGCACTACGAATGCGTAGGTTTGTGTTTTGAATAGTCAGGGGGTATAAACACAACCCATCGAACTCACGAAATGTACGCTACTGTTTAACTGGAATATTTTATAAAACGAATGTAAATACTCCTCAGAGAGCTAGAGAGAATGTGAGAGTAGCAGTGAACACACACACACACGTAAATAAATATGACAAGAGCTTTAACACAGATTTCAACTGTATGTGGAGCTCTTATCAATGGAGCCCATGTACGTGTCAAAAGTACAACAACAAAAAGCAACAGTTTGAAAACAACTTGTTGTTGCATTTAAATAAATATAACAACAACAACAACACCAGCATAGAGATAGATGAGCAGATATTTTGAGTTTCTGAGTTTATAGGTTATTGGGATATTTTAAATACAAAAGCAATTACTTGGAGCAGTGTTGCCATACACTGAAATAATATTAAGATTCTGGGATTTATTTTAAACGAAAAACAATTTCTGGGGATTTTTTTTTTTGTATTACAAATTTCGCATGTAAATTCGATGAGGTGGAGAGCTTATGTAGGCGAAATTTCAATTAATATTCGCAACAATAATGATCAGGCGATGACAAACGAAGAGCCATTAAACGGGTTTGAGTAGATCATCTAACGTGAAAATCTAGGGAATATAATTAAAAATTTTGAATGGTAGTAGAAGCGTATTTTAGATGTTGTAACGAGATTTCCAAAGAAATTTTAATGGCGACGTAAGATGCTTACGCAAATAGTCTTAAACTGTGGTTTTTTGAAGAATCTTAAGTAGAAGTACAGGGTGGCTGATATGTATTGCAACCAACTTCAGGTTGTTATCATTTGTAAACCGCTCGTCTGACAGATTTATTCCAGTGACAGTTCATTTTATTATTTGCAAGCTTACAAAAGCATTTTGATCTGTTGCGTTCAGAAAAAAAGTTATTCGTGATGGAATTCAAGCGTGATAGTGTGATTGCTTTATATTTGGCTGGAAAACACCAGGTGGCTATCGTTAGATCCCTCCAGCATTTAAATGTGGATAAATCTTTTATTTCTCGTACCATTCCTCGTTACCGTAATACTGTCAGTGTTGCATCGCGTCCGAAAAGAGGACGAAAAAAACGGTAGCAACACCAGAAATGATCCGAAAAGTGAAGGCCAGATTTGATCGAAATCCACGCCACAGTGGTAGAAAAATTACTCGTGAGCTGAACGTATCAGCAGAACGGATGCAACACATATTGAATAATAAGGTTGGACTAAAGCCATTCAAGTCCCAAAAATTGAAGTAACAAAAAAAGTTAGACTGGAAAGAGCCAAGGAGTTACTTCGCTTGCACTAAAGTGGCCAGTTACCGCATTTGGTTTTCTCCGACGAGAAGCCATTTCAAATTGAGCAGTTTGTGAACAAACAAAATGATCGGGTTTACTTGCCAAAGAGGTCAGCTGAAAATTTACTCCAGCGATTGGCTACCAGAACTCAAGCGCCAAAGCTCCAATTCGAACAAATCTAAACTGATTCTAAAATTTGATGTTATTTCCAATATTTTTTGCTTTTGAACAATAAAATTTAAAAAAAGATTAAAAAAAATATAACGCTTTACTCTGTTGCATTATATATCAGCCACCCTGTATATTGAAGACCTAAGGTGCTGGAGCAAACCTTAGTACAAATTCAAATTCATTTTACTTAGAACCTTTAGAAAAATATGATATGGTCTCTAAACTGAAGTGTTTTGGCTTATTAGACGAGAAGCAAGGGTTCAAATCTTCGATCAGACATTAAAAGCGAAATAAGAAAAAAATGTTTCTTCGGCGACTTCCTCTCAGTAGATTTCTGGCAAAAACTCTGAGATAAAATAATATTTTCATGAAAAGTTTCCCAAGAATTTGTCGTTCGGAGTCGACTTTAAACAGTAGGTCCCGTCAATGATGTCTAAAATTAACACACACAACATGAGTGGTCTTGAGAAACTAGGCCGTAATCCTGACTGACGGGTTATAATGGCCAATTATGTATGTATGTACGAACGTTTGCCATTACAACCCTTTTGTCACGATTACTGGCAAACTTCTTATGCCACATATCTTGTGTGTAATAATTTTATGCATGAGCGGCGAAATCTGCAGTTTATTGCCGACCCTGAACGTCCAGTTTGAGAAGTTTTTCATGGCAATTTTATATACTCTTAGATCCTTTGCCGAAAGAAAAAAAAAACAATTTCTTTATACTTTTATTCAAAATATTAGCCCTCAGCTTTGAATTATCAAACCCTGCTCTCATAGGCCAACAGACTATTATTAGCTCAGTTAGCTTATGGACTGCATGCGAATTTCTTTACATTTTATAACTCTTAAGAGGCAACGACCTATTTTAGATTTAAGGTTTCTTTGTAAAATAATAAAATCTTTTATTTAGTCGCCGTAGTTTTGTGTAAGCAGTGAGTTAGCTTATTGAGCACAGGGGCCATAGTTTAAGAGTTCTTCGACGACTTCCTCTCTCAACCAATTTCTGGCAAAAACTCTGAGAGTAAATAAAATTGCTATGAAAAGTTTCGCAAAAATCTCTCGTTTGGAGTCGGCTTCAAGGTATAGGTCCCGTCACAAACATAATTGGTCATTACAATCCTTCAGTCCTGGATTATTGACCTAGTTTCTCACACCACTTATGTTGTTTGTGTTAATTTCATACATAAGTGGCGGGACCTACAGTTTAAAGTCGACTCCGAACGATAGATTTTTTTTTTGAGAAACTTTTCATGGCAGGTTTTTTTTTACCAGAAATCTGCTAAGAGGAAATCGTCGAAGAAATGCTTTTTGTATTTTGACCTCAAGCCTGGCGCTCGAACCCTAGCTTTACGTCTAATTAGCCAACACACTACCTACTAGACTACGGGGACATTACGACCCTTCAGTCAGGATTACGACCTAACTTCTCAGGCCATCTATATTGTGTGCGTTAATTTCATACATGAGTGGCGGGACCTACAGTTTAAAGTCGACTCCTAACGATAGATTTTTGACAAGATTTTCATGGCAATTTTATTTACTCTCAGAGTTTTTGCCAATAAATCGGCTGAGACGTAGTCGCCGAAGGAATATTTTCACTTCTTCATAAAATTAACACACACAACATAAGTGGTGTGAGAAACTGCGGGCTTCTTGGGGCGGATTGCTGTAGACTGTCTAATGGTGAAGGCCATTTTATAGTCACCAGCAGCAACTTGTTTCTTTACCGTTCGCATCTTTCCTCTCTCTTTTCACCTTTCCTAAAAAACCTGCACAATGCACTGCATGAGTAGGGGTCATCCCCTGAGTGCTGGTTTTATAAAAAAAAAAAAATATTTTCGTTTTGATGTAAATCATTATAATCCCCATAACTTGTTCTTTATAACTTCGGCAACACTGGCAGAAAGAGCATAATAAAACAGAGAGAGAGAGAGAGAGAGTTGTACATGAAACAAAAAAAAAATCCCCCTTTAGTTTACTGAGAACTATAACTGAGTCAGATTCCAGTTTGTTGGGTTATTGGATGAATGCAAAAGAGGCCACACAGTTACTAGCAACTGTATGTTAAGCTTTATAAAAGCTATTGTTGTTGTAGCTGCTACTACTAGCATCTTAGCTTTCATTGCCTCTGCTTATGTAGACTTCACACAGAAACACACACACACACACCACACTTGTTTAGTGGTGGTAAGTAATCCAGTTACTTAATAACACTGTGAATATTGTTTGTGTGCAACAACGTTTATTCCAACAGTCGAACGACCGTAACAATACTCAAAACCAGCTACAGCTGCTACATTCATTCGCATTCATCAGAGCCAAGAGTTTCAGAGACAACAACGGTACGTTTTGGACGTTACTCGCAACAATTCGGCGCTTATAATAAACAAACAAGTGGCAGTTGGAATTTTGTCTTATTGCCAGTAATAACAACAGCGGACGCAATATATCAGTTGTGTTACAAGAAGAAAAAGTTATTAAAAAAAAACAATAACAACAACAACAATTGTTTTAATAATAAATTAACAAAAAAAAAATTATTTTTTCTTATAAAATTATCTTTTCTTATAAAAGAAAAATAAATAAAATTTGAGCGATTGTTTGTTGGCAATTTGTGATGTTTTTTGTTTAAAAAAAATAATTTTTTTTGAAATTGTTTTTAAAAATTTTTTTTTGTAAAAAACAAACAGAAGACTTTGTTTCCCACAATTGTTTTAAAGTGAAAGTATTTTTTTTTTGTTTAATTGTTTTTAAATATGTTTGTAAAGCTAAGATCTGTACTTAATTATGTATTTGTTTTAAACTAAAACGAGTTTAAATTTTATAAAAACAAAAAGTTTCCCTTTTGTTAATTTTATAACAAATAATTACGTTCTCAACCGGTGAAGGTCATTGTTTATAAACAAAATAAAAAACAAAAAACAAAAAGTAAAATCGTTAAGAAGCACTGCTTAAAATATTGTTATTAAATATAAACAATAAAAATTACAACAAAATCAAGAATTTAATAAAGAAAAAAAAATAATATTTACAAACAACAATAACAAAAGAATTTAATAAAATTATTAAAAAAAAAATCATTTTATTTTGCTTATGAAAAACCAAACAAAAAAATGGAAATTTTTTAAGTCTTATTTAAAACGCATGTGATACTTAAACAACAACAACAACAACAATAATAAAATAAAACAAAAACATAAAATAAATTAAATTATTATAAACGTCAACAACTAAAATCTTAAAAGAGAAAAACAAAAATTTTTTTTAATTCAATTACCAGTTTCAGTTACTGAATAATCTGCACACTGGGACGAAAATTATTAATTTGTGGTTAAAAAATACCTCTAAAATGTGATAACAAAATTTCATACCGTGCGTTGTTTATTAAGGGCTAAAAAAGATTCCATCGACACGCATGTGCTTAAAATTTTTTAAATATTTTTTTTGGTCCTGTTAGTGTATGATCAACAGAGATCAGCAATGAGCATTCAAAACAATGAGTAGAATCTAGTCATACTTATAATTTCAGAACTTATACGCATTCATACATACATACATAATTGGCCATTACAACCCTTCAGTCAGGATTACGACCTAGCTTCTCACACCACTTATGTTGTGTGCGTTAATTTTATACATGAGTGGAGGGACCTACAGTTCAAAGTCGACAGATTTTTGAGAAGCTTTTCATGGCAATTTTTACTCTCAGAGTCTTTGCCAGAAATCTGCTGCGAGGAAGTCGCCGAAGAAAAATTTTTCGTTTTGATATCTGACCTGGGATTCGTATCCGGGCCTTTCGTCTAATAAGCCAACACACTATCCACTAGACCACGGCGACTTCATATTCAAAGTCTAAAATACTTATAGTACTCATACTTAACAATACGCCCAATGTTGTTGATTTCGACTCTCCATGACTCTACGTATACATGAAGCATAAAATAAGTATGATTCGAGTACGAACGCCACAATACTCGCTAGAAGGCTGTGTGTTTACTTTGCTTGTTGTCTTTGTCTTTTATTTTTTCTTCTTTTGTAAATGCAACAACAACAAAGGCTGTAAATTTTGATGAATGATTCGAGCCACTCGAATCATTGATCAGTATTATAAAAATTTTCTAAATTTATGAATCTGAATAAGTAGGCGTATGAATCAAACATATTTCGAATGTTATGGGTTTGATGTCAACATTATACTCATACTTATTGCAACTTATACTTATAAATCAATGTTGTAGCAAGTACGAATGAATCAGAATTGTTAAATTTTAATACTTTAGATTCACTCATACTTAAAATTTCATAAGTACTTATGAGTAGCGAAAATTCGACTCATTGTTGATGTCTGATACTGAACATGTATTCGTTGTTTTCACATCATACTGTTACCATATATTGAGTCATTTTGCTCCAACAAGCAATACAGTGGGGCACAAAAATTGTATTGCAATATCCTCTGTGGATTATATTACGAAATAACCGCACAATTCTTGTCCGAATCCGGATGAAATTATGAATTTATAAAAAAAAAAAATTTTAATATATCCCATAAATATTCAACTAGAGAGTCTACTTACTGCACCAAGGAAGATTTTGTCATCAACAATACATACATAATTGGTCATTACAACCCTTCAGTCAAGATTACGACCTCTCACGAAATTTATGTTTTGTGCGTTAATGGCGGGACCAACAGTTTAAAGTGGGTTCTGAACGAGAGATATTTGAGAAGCTCTTCATGACAATTTTATTTACTCTCAGAGTTTTCGCCAGAAATCTGCCGAGAGGAAATCGGCTAAGAAATATTTATAAATTTTCGTTTTGATATCTGTCCTGGGATTTGAACTCGAGCCTTACGTCTAATAAGCCAACACACTACCTACTACACTACGGCGTCATTAACCAGCAACAGGAAAATATTAGGCACAACTATCTCTGGAGGAATTGGGAGAAATTTATTGACTGAAATTTCTGACTACTACTCCTAATTAAATACGTAATTGGTCATTAAAACCCTTCAGTTAGGATTACACCCTAACTTATCGCACCAATTATGTTGGATGCGGGACCTACAACCACCAGGTTTTAGAGAAGCTTTTCACAGCAATTTTTATGTACTTTCAGAGTTTCTGCCAGAAATCTGACGAGAAATTTTGTTTCATATTTCGTTTTATTTTAGTTGTCTAACAAGGAGTTTGAACCTTGGACTTTGGTTATAGAGACCTCTAGATAACCATTTGCAATAATCTGCTTAACTGGAGTAACTAGATTGCAAAAGGTGAAGCAAACCGAAAAAATAATAAGAAGAAGGGGTGGATACCTTTAGACAGCTCTCTATTTCTTAAAGGCAGCAAGAAGAAATAAAAATTATAGTCCGTCTTAAGTAAAACACTTGATTCCAACGTGTCCTGTTATTTTACGTAATACGTCTCCAAATTTCTTTGTGGTTCTACTGTATTTTGTACCATAAAGCGGAATTTGATATGGCCCTGGTACAGCACATCTGGAGAATCTTGATCAAATGCTTGTTAATAACGCCTCTTATGCCTTGGACTAAATGAATTTCACGTTAAAAATAAACTTTGGACATTGAAATAACCGCAAAGGAATTTAACAAACAACTACTGTGTACTTAGTGATGCGCATCACGCATTTTCACAAAGAATGGACCTTGAAATGATACCATCTTCAACGGAGTGGGAATAGTCACCTTCTTTCTCAAGTAGACACTACAATCCTTATGGACTGGAAGATTTATTCTGTTGTTAGCAGTGAGAAACACTTGTTGGACCAGGCTAACGCTACTTTAAGTTCATTTTCAACCGTTACCGTTAGTTCTTTAGCGATATTTAATGTAATGAAAGTGGAAAGACAATCTTGCAATGCGATTATACCCAAAATTTTTCTTATTTGGTTTGTTTTTTGACCTCTCTCTACTTCCTCCGGGTATTGTACTTGTCTTAACCGACAAGCACTCGTGCTCTAACCTAACCTATCTATCGACTAATCCGATTCGATTTATGGTATTATGGATTTCCGGTTTACTTTGCCACTTGATACTATTTGATAGTAAAAACTTTCTCATCAGATGGATTGATGTTCCATATTCAACCTATTCTGCCCCAATCTGCTTCTACTCGACTATGACCTCACAGCTAGCTATTTGACTAACTGAGGCTTAGCAGGATACCTAAAAAGGGGAAATGAATAGAAAAAAATGTTTGAGGCGTGTTTATACATAGGAATTTGTGACAGATAGAATTTGGAATCTATTACAGAACCTGTTAAAGATTTGTTGTTATGTGGCCAGTGAGGTCCAGTAAAATATAAATTACAGTAAGACCCCGCTTAACAGAAAATACAGTTGGAAACAGATACATACTATACACCGTCGCTATATAGTGCACCACAAGTATCAATACAATGCGTGATTTAGGGGCATCCTAATACTACCGCGTAATACTGAAACAGCCTTAAGCGGGACAGCGTTAAGCGGGGTCTTACTGTACTCTTCTGTATGCATGCAATGAATGCAACATCGTATACTAACAATAAAAATGTGTGACCTTTGATCTTGAAATTAAAAAGTTACAATTTTCCTAGCTGGAAAAAATTCCCAAAAAAAATTTTAAACACAAAAATAATTTTAATCACCAAATTGCAAGCATAGTCCCAGTGTGCAAGAGTATGTAAATAAAACACACACAAAAAAAAGAACAAAAAATAAATAAAATATCACTCTCATGCCACTTAGCATCGCACACAATTGTCAACAAGAAACGTATCGGAAGTTAATTAAGAATTGGACATCTCCAGGCGAGTTATCGACTGCCACTTAACGGAGCTACAAGCACGCGTACGCGCGAATCAATTGAATTCACAGCATAATTGAAATAAAATTTTATTGGGATTATTATCGCAAAGCGAATAAAATAACAAAATAAACTTGAAACGAATCGTTAAAAACTATTTAAAAAGAATTTTCTTTATGATTTTTCTTTTTCGTAGTATTTTTCCCATTTAAAAAAAAATATTAAAAAAAAAAGAAAAACGAAAATAGAAAGAAAGAAAATAATTTTATTTTTTTTTTTAAATTTATTTTTAGTGTTGAATTTTTTTTGTTTGCAATTGCAATAATAAAAGTGTTTGAAATTTATTAGAATTTGGAAAGAAACCATAACGAGAAATAACGAGAAATTCTTTTTAAAAATAAAAAAACCCCATAAAAATGAGTGCCGTGGATGCGATCATTAATTTTAAACGCGATCCCAATGAGGATTTCTATGCGTTGCTCAACTGTGATGAAAATTCATCGGTAAGTCTATCTATTTTTTTTTTTATTACTTTATTTTCTATTGAATATTTAAACAAAAAAGAAATTAAAAATAATAAAAAAAAAAATCAATTCAATTTATAAAATATTCATGCTAAGGTTCATTGACTGATAAAGTTTTAATCATTATCTGCGTAATCTTAAGTGAATGCGTAAATTCGACATTAAAAACAATTAATTTGTGCGTCAGCATGATGATTTCTATAAAAAGTGAAATTCCCACACAATATAAGTATCATCAAAGGTTCAATACATACATAATTGGCCATTACAACCCTTCAGTCAGGATTACGACCTAGCTCCTCACACCACTTATGTTGTGTGCGTTAATTTTATACATAAGTGGCGGGACCTACAGTTTAAAGTCGACTCCGAACGACAGATTTTTGAGAAGCTTTTCATGGCAATTTTTACTCTCAGAGTATTTGCCAGAAATCTGCTGAGAGGAAGTCGCCGAAGAAATATTTTTCGTTTTGATGTCTGACCTGGGATTCGAACCCGGGCCTTTCGTCTAATAAGCCAACACACTACCCACTAGACCACGGCGACTTCAAGGTTCAATACAAGTTATTGTAAATTGGAATCTCTTTTTTAAATTCCAAATTGAATACATAGTTTGAACAGAAATTTGGAAACTCGAGGATCAGCATGCTGTAAATGATACGTAAAGGGATTCCTGCGCGTTTTTTATTCGTAAACTTTCGATAGCATTTCGACATTACCACGTAAATGTCAAACAAAATATTAACTTCTAAGACTACAATGTTGTTTAGGTTAGGTTTAGGTCGGTAGCTCTGATATGACAAAGCTCACTTGAGCACGCATGGCGGCCCGTTGTGATGTCACGGGTGAACGTAGTCCCTGTACTAACCAAGTTCCGAAAAATCAGGGAAAAGGAAGAAGTTGCACAATGGGTCAATTCCGACAATTACAATGTTGACTTTCTTCTCCTGGAAATATTCCACATGCCGATACGTGAGGTTAAGTTAGCTTAGCGGGTAGTTTCCCGGTCACAGGCAAGTTTACTCGGCGGTCTATATGGCCAGTATAAGGTAAACTTCTTTTTCATGATGCGTTAGTGGTGGATATGAACCACCCCAACTCCCGGAGGTAAACCCCCTTGTCATGATCCGTTAGTGACGGATTTGAAGCACTCCAGGCCAAACGGCCAGTTCTCTTAGTGACATGTTCGCCACTATGCCGGGATCTTCATGCGTTCTGTCACCCTTAAAACCGATGAAAAACTGTTTTTAAAAGCAAGACACTGTATTGTATCAATTCCGTTTCTTTCACATCACGCCAGCTTCTGCAGTAATCCTACTAGGGCAGACCGACCTTAACAGCGAAATTTTTAACCTGCACTCAGGGGATGACCCCTACTCATGCAATGCGTTGTGCAGGTTTTAGGAAAGGTGGAAAGATGCAAACAGTAAGGAAACGAGTTGCTGCTGGTGACTATAAAATGGTCATTAGACAGTCTACAGCAATCGTTCCCAAGAAGCCCGCAGTTTCTCACACCACTTATGTTGTGTGTGTTAATTTTTATACATAAATGGTGGGACCTACAGTTTAAAGTCGACTCCGAATGACAGATTTTTTGAGAAACTTTTCATGGCAATTTTATTTACTCTCAGATTTTTTGCCAGATATCTGTTGAAAGGAAATCGCCGAAGAAATATTTGTTCATTTTTCGATTTTGATGGCTGACCTGGAGCTCGAATCCAGGCTTTACGTCTAATAAGCCGACACACTGCCTACTAGACTACGGCAACTTCTTGGTTTATCAGGTGATGATAATATGAGAAGCATGAGTATCCGTAAATAATCTTCAAAATTCTTACAGCCGTAGCAAGATCATTCAGATTGTGATTTCGGCAAGACTAAACGAATCTGTTTTGATCGGTTCTACGTGAAAGGCTGGTTGATGGTTTATAGTTAACGAAGGCCAGCGAACCAGCTGAGGTAACCCAAAATATGTGATACGGATATTCTATTCGATTGATTGCATACAATATCCAGTCTGACCAGGAAAAAGGGCCATTTATAAGTGAGACGCTTGAAGTTGATATCACTGCCTGATTGGAAAATCGCTAACGTGGTACATATGCCACTATAATATACAACCATATTACTTACATACATAATTGGCCATTACAATTCTTCATTCAGGATTACGGCCTAGCTTCTCAACACTACTCATGTTGTGTATGTTAATTTTTATGCATAAGTGGACCTTCAGTTTAAAGTCGACTCCGAAAGACAGATTTTTAAGGAACTCTCCACGACAATTTTGTTTTATCCTCAGAATTTTTGCCAGAAATCTGTTGAGAGGAAGTCGCCGAAGAAATATTTTCTCATATTGCGATTTTGATGTCTGGTTCGGAATAAGAACCCTGGCTTGGCGTCTAATAAGCTAACACACTACTACTAGAACACGGCGACTTCGAACCATATTATGTCGGCTAAAGTTGAAATAGATGACACCGAGTTTAAAGTCGATTCCTAACGACAAATTTTTGAGAATCTTTTTTAGAAGCCAGAAATCTCCCGAAAGGAAATCACCTAAGAAATTTTTTTCATATTCCGTTTTGTTGGAGATGTTTGACCTGGGGTTTGGAACTGAGGGCTCATGTTTAATAAGCAACAATTACCTATTAGACTATGACGACTTCAGAATATGGGTTTTTATTATTTTCACAAGAGAATTTCAAATGTCCGCATTTCTATACCAAATCACTTCCGGAGAACTGAAGAAATTTTTGTTGCAATTCAACAGCTATTCTCACATGAAAAATCACGGCGTAAAGTGATATTGCTTTAATATGAGTTTGACCCAGGTTTTTACAAAGAGTAAGGCACCCAAGCCCTTTGAAACATTGTCTAATTGACAATCAGTTCCATAACATACATAATTGGCCATTACAACCCTTCAGTCAGGATTACGACCTAGCTTCTCACACCACTTATGTTGTGTGCGTTAATTTTATACATGAGTGGCGAGACCTACAGTCGACTCCGAACGACAGATTTTTGAGAAGCTTTTCATGGCAATTTTTACTCTCAGAGTCTTTGCCAGAAATCTGCTGAGAGGAAGTCGCCGAAGAAATATTTTTCATTTTGATGTCTGACCTGGGATTCGAACCCGGGCTTTTTGTCTAATAAGCCAACACATTACCCACTAGACCACGGCGACTTCGTAACAGTCAGTTCCAAGGATTTTTATTATTCTTATCAACACATGCAATAAACGACCTGTGGAAGCACAATACGGTAAAAGTGGGTATTCTATTTCCACCTTCAATCAAGAAAAACTTTGTAAAATTTGGTATCGTTTACCAAATTCGGCTCGCTTTTAAAAAGGCCTCTTAGCACTTTTTCATTTAAATCTTTTCTATCTAAGATCCAGGGACTTGAAGAAAATTATACAACACAGAAGGAAGCTTACTAAAGTAATTTATTCGCAAAATAATTAATTTCTTTGTACTACCCCTGATATCATATGATATGTGAAGACTAAGGAGTGCGCACTAAGAAATTTGGTTATTCCTCTTGGCTTAAATATTTCTTTGCGACTGAAAAATCTGTAAATTTTCTTCACTGATTACATGTAATACACTAAAGGGAAAGTGTCTGATAACAAAATTTTTTCATGGGCACTCCTTATTTGTTGTTTTAAAGAAATTGTTTCTTGTTTTTATTCATTATTCATTTGATAACAATGATTGGATTAATTCGTACAGTCTGTTTACTAACAGCAGCTGTTGGAACATAAAAATCAATTTCATGACGAGTAATCCTAAATAATTATAAGGCTTTAAAAGTTGCAGAGAGGAAGAGAGAGAGAGAAAGAGGGAGAAAAGTAAAAACAATAACAACAAGTAAAGAAATAATAATAATAACAGAAGCCAGTGGCTTAGTAATCCTTTAATACAATTATAAGAGAATTGCAGACACTATCACTCTCTCCCTGTGCCTTTCTTGTGTTGTTTTAAGACTCTTTCTAACTCTACAAACGACAACAGCATGCCAGAGGAGGCACTTAGTCGCTTACAGAGGGATTACAATGTATTTCAAGTTGAAGCTGGACAATAAAGTTGGTAATAAAATTTTAAGCCGAAATAAATTATGACCAGTTGCCGTTAAACCGTTTTCTTATTTCTATTTGCGGGTTTAAGGAGAAACTGGAGCACAGAGAGAAAGAGAGAGAGGAGAGAGAAGGCGAAGGGCCTTAGTGCTTAAAGGCAAAAGTCTTGGATTTACTGCCAGTGATTTTGTAATAACGAGGGTTTCTTTGTATGGCAAGTAATTATTAATCTTAATTTCGGAGCTATGGTCATATTATTAAAACAACAACAATAATAATAATAATAAAATAATAATACAGTAATATTGTTAAGGTTTTATTTGTTTACTAACCTCTTGATGAAATTAATTTTTTGTGACCGCTTTAGGTTGCCTTGCATTTTCATTTTCAATTTAGTCGAGGCCTGAAAGTATTTACAAAACAAATAAAAAATTTCCATTAATTTTTTCCCTCTTTTTTTCATTTATTTGTTGGTATTTATTGTGGTTTTCCTACAAATACAATAGAAAATTGAAAAAAAAAACAAATTTTTTTATTGTTTATTTAGATTGTTTTCCTTTATCGTCAATAAAAAATTATTAATGCCTAGGCAAACATATCATATCGATAATATCATAGGGAAATAAAGCAAAATTATTTTGATAACTCAGCGAAAATTATCATCATTTTCATATCTAACTCAGCAGCGAAAGGAAAAATTAAAAGGAAAATCAATTTTTGTTTTTTATTTTATTTTTTTTTTTTTTATTATATACAGTACATTACAAAAGTTTACAGATGAAGGCAAAATGTTTGCGTTGGGTTTATTAAAGGGTGTATAATTGAAAAATGCTTAGCATAGAGAGAGAGTAATGGTGTTTTCTTTTCTACAAAGAAAATGTCACCCTCTTCCAAGGTGCATTAAAAAAATTTTAGACCAAACCTTTGTAATGTCATTTTTTATTTGAGAAGAACATCATAACACATTATTAAAAAAAGGTTATGTCCTGTGTTTACCACTTATAAAGTAAATGTTGACTATGTGTGAAATAAATTCAGTAATTCTTCTTCATCAGATGACGAAGATGAATCTAATAACCGATTTATTTCAGTTTTCACAAATATTATAATGCCGCAATATCCTAATTTATATTTTCTATTTCTTGAAGAAAAGGGTTGTAGATTCTAAAAATATGTCCGTATTCTCTTGATTTGTTTTCACCAAAAAAATTTATATTTTTGAGAGCTTTTTTATAAGCCAAAAAAAAAAAAAATATTTTTCGCACTGTTTCTAACATTGAATGCAAATTTTTTTATATTACGGGACCATGTAGCTTTAATAATGTAATGTTCCTAAGGTTACTTAACAAAACAATAAAAAATTTAACTTCAAATTGGATAACATACCAGGCGACTTTTTTTGAAATTTCATCTGGTAGCCCTATAAATAAACAAAAGGTCATCTGCTTTACAGGGCATTACAACACTCTCGATTTATACAGGCCATAAGAAAGCAATGCCCTCCTCCATTGGCAATATACGAAATATTTACAATAAAACATATCACCCTTTTAGGAGGGCGAAACATTTTTAAGAAACAAACGCAAAAAATGCATTTTGCCTTAATAAAATGCAACATTTTTTGATCGAAAGAAAACACCATTAGAATAAAACATATCACCCTTTAGAGGGCGAAACAGTTTTAAGAAACCACACGCAAAAAATTTGCATTTTGCCTTATAAATGCACATTTTGGTAGAAAGAAAACACCATAATGAAATACCTTTTATAACAGTTCAAAGTGATGAATGGAAATGGAAAAAAAATTTCATCTAGGCGAGGCTAAAGAAAGCCTTAACTACGGTTATAACAGAAGCCATAGAAAGGATGCCAGAATTACTAACTAAACCATATTCAAGAAATCATGTGCTATTTATAATAACTTTTAAAATTTCTATTTAAAAATAAACTTTTTCCAATAAATTCATTAGCAAATAAAAGCTTGTGTTGCCTTGCAGGCTTAAATCCAAATACTTTTAAATACTTTGAATAAGTTTTATTGCTCACAAGTGCTAATAATATATGGACCATGACATTAAAAAAAAAAATAAATTAATTGACCAAATAATCCAAACAATTAAACTTTAAAAAATTTCCATACGTGCGTAATTCACACATTTTTTTGTATTTTTTTTTTAATAAATTTTAGAAATACAACCCAACATATCATGCAACCCTAATGAGTATTTATTTGGCCACTGCCATAAGTGTTACTTATTATCTGGTGTGCAATTGAAAATATGAAAAATAAATTAATGAATGCAAATTTTATAAATAAATATAATTTCTTCTTCTTCTTTTTAATTAAAAAAACAAAATTTTATTGAGAAAACATAACGAAATGAAATGAAACGAAAATGTTTGATTTTCTAATTTTTGAAATTTAATTTTTCATGGCTTCAATTATTTCATTTTATTGTACTAGTATGCTTAACAGTCTATTGTGTTTTTGTGTTTTTTTTGGAACCAAAAACAAATAAATAAATAATGGCAACTGAATTAAAATGAGTAAAATAAACTGTTTTGCAAAAACCACCAAAACCGCTAAAACCACTGAAAAACATTCCAGAAAACATACCGCCTAACAGAGAGAATCATCATGAAATTGATGAGTGAAATATAATTGAATGGGTACGGCATTGCTTACCACATGCCAATCGCATTCTATTGAAATAAAATGTTGGAATTTCATAGAATAACACTTGATACTCACATTCAGCGAATTCAATACAATGTTTAACTAAAGAAGAAGAATACAAGCTTGTGTAATTATTCTTCTAATAACACAGACTTACATGGCTATTTCCGACGGCATTTTGCGCGCTGAACACGAATCTGGGGTCTGGGTCTGGATCCGCCATTTTGAATTTCTTAAATCTGAACAAAGATCTGCAATCAGCGCCCCAAAAACTCCCGAGTAAAACACTTCAAGTAAAACTGATTTTGATTTTTAAGCACGTCAGTGTTTAGCTCCTGGGGCCATCTTAGTTGCACAAGAAAAGTTCTAATATGCAGGGCTATGTAATTTACTGAAAAGTGCCCTTAAGTGTTTCGAACAAATTGAGCGTGTAAAAATACTCTACTCTACATCATATTGTTACTACAAATATTATTATTCTATACGATTTTTTCCTTCAAAACATATCATAATTTAGTGAAAAATAATATTATCGAAGTCGCTTATTAGTCTGAAGACCCGAGTTCAAATCCCAGGTCAGACATCAAAACGAAAATATGAAAATATTTCTTCGGCGACTTCCTCTCAGCGGATTTCTGGCAAAAACTCTGAAAGTAAAACAAGTTGCCATGTAAAGCTTTTGAAATCTGTCGTTCGTAATCCAGTTTAAACTGTAGGTCCCGTCACTCAGGTATAAAATTAACGCACACAACATAAGTGGTGTGAGAAGCAAGGTCGTAATCCTGACGGAAGGGTTGTAGTGGCAGAAATATCAACTTCAATGCTTAAACGTTCATGAATTCAAGCATTTGATCAGTCTGGATATTATATGCAATCAATCGAGTAGAATATCCCTATCACATATTATGGGAGGAACCTTAACTTGTTCACTGGCCTTAGATAATTATAAACCAGCAACCAGCCTCTGACATAAAACCGATTAAGACAGATTCGTTTAGTCTTACCGAAATCACAATCTGAATGAATTTTGAAGATTATTTAGTTATACTTATGCTTCTCATATTATCATCACCTTATAAACGAAGAAGTCCTCTAAAGAGGGGAAATCACCAAAAAAATTATTTCTTTTTATATTTCGTTTTGATGTCTAACCTATGGCCACCCCAGATCTTTTTCAGCACTATGGATTTTTGTCTTTGGCATTCGATATATTATTGTGAATTGTTAATATATTGTTTAAACCTCAGAGCACAATGTAAGCCTCAGTGTTTGTTACCAGAAATCTGCTAATTTTCGCACATTTTGTTTTGCTATCAGACCTGTGTTGTGAAACATGTCTCCAGGTATAATAAGCCATCACACTACCACCTAGACAATGGCGAATACAATACAATGTGGAAAACTAGGCTCCTAACATACATAATTGGTCATTACAACCCTTCAGTCTGGATTATCTGCTGAGAGGAAATCGCCGCAGGAAATCGAACACTGGCTTTTTGTCTAATAAGCCAACACATTACCTACTAGACTACGGCGACTTCAACCACTCCTAAACACCACTTTATTGGCCATTACTGAACTTGATTGTACTGCCATACGATAGTACTACAAAGAGTGCGTCTTTTACCCCCTGTTATAACGCGTTATGGCCTTTTTTATGTCTTGGGATGTCTCCTAAGTTTTACTTTAATTTTCTGTTCTTTCCTAAGATGGAAGTCTCACTTTCAACGTATTTTCTGCTTTTAAAATATTCTCTGAAACAACGAAATTCTCCTAATCTTTCACTCCTTTCTTACAGAATTTTGTGGTTTTTAAATCAATTTTGCTTCTTCCATAACATAAGTGGCATCATTTTAAAAAAGTTTTTTGCCTTCTGTATTTTCACAATCCATTCTTAATAAAACAAAAGTTTTCGGCTTAGTAGAAGGGTACACATTATAGTATGTTCTAGAATAGTAGGATTACCAACTATCATTAGCCAAAAAATGAGACCTCTGTATGAATTGTTTGTGGTAATGAGTAAACGGTAATGGTACTAAATTTTTTCCCTGTTTAGTAAACACGTTTCTCTATAGGTAGGGCAATGTAATCTTCCTCTAATATTGATTGTTATTGATATTGCTGCGCATACTAAGCACTGAACACTGAATATTTGTTCTGGGAATAAAAATTTTAATATTTTTTCTAGAAACCCAAAGAAGTAACAAGAAAAAGAAAGAAAAATTATGTAATAAAGAATGTGGGGATAAACAAATATCAGTTTTGCCAAACTAGACTACAAACTACAAGTAAATACAACTAAAGAAATTAACGCATAACAATAACAAATCAACAGTAGACAGTGTTCTAGAAGTTGCCAAGCAAAGCATAAATAAAGTAAATGCATAAATAAAGTAACAGAAATCTAGAGATTCAAATTATTTTAAGGGGAATTTGATCATTTTAAACAACAAAGTTTCCGTAGTCGAGTGGATAGTGTATTGTCCTATAAGACGTAAAGTCAGAGTTCGAGCTCCAGGCCAGACATCAAAACAAAATACAAAATGCATGTCTGCGGCGAATTCCTCTCAGCAGATTTGTGGCAAAAACTCTGAGACTAACAAAAAAAAAACTGCCATGAAAAGTTTTTCGGAGTCGACTTTAAACTGAAGGCGGGACGCCATTTATATATTTAAAGTAACACACACAATATAAGTAGTGTGAAAAACTAGGTCAATAATCCAGACTGAAGGATTGTAATGATAAATTATGTATGTAAACATTGTTTTTCTCGTTATATCTATGGATCTCTGATATTTACTCCATTTTTTTAATTGTGAACTGAACTGCTAAATTCGTTTTACAAACTATTTGTATGCCTAGTGAAATAAAAGATAGACTTGAAGCTTTCGCCTTCACAATCAGGTGGTAAGGGAATCAAAACTCAATTCAGCGATATAAATATATTGATATTTCCTATTGACCGAACATTATCTAAACTTTTGTTATATTTTTCAAATAAATTGCCATTTGTACTAGGGATGCCAAACGGGATCGATTTTTAAAAATTCCGGGATTCGGGATTTCGCAAACAACATTTGTTGGTAAAATAGTTCCAAGATAACTGTATACAGCTTGTAAATATTTACCTCTACCATCTCCTGGTGTAAATAAAACTATATCTAAATCAGTTACTCTTTTAATTTGTTTTATAGGGCTTTTGCATTCTGCGATGTCATCAAATAATTTTTTATCACTGGAAGTAGGGTTTTTCTCATCTGAGATGCATTTATCGAAGCCAGGACCTTTTATCAGGACATTTTGTAGGATCAAAATACATATGAATTCACAATCCCGAAAAATCCCGGGACAAATTTTTAAAAATCCCGGGATTCGGGATTAATAAAATCCCGGGATTTCGGATTTCGGGAATTCCTGATTGGCATCCCTAATTTGTACTGAATTAATTTGCGGAACTACACAGAATTCTTAGTGAATATAATGAAAAATTCATAGAATTGCGTAAAGATATGTCATGTGTGTGATACACTCTCTTGTTGGCATTCAGCTGGAATGATGTTGTGCCATTAAAATGTTTAAATATTTAAATATGTATGTACTTACTTATGTATTCTATTTTCAATTGTATTTTCGATTGTATTTCATTAAATATTTACTTACTTGGGGATAAATAAAGGAAATAGCACTATTCACACGAAAACGTTTTTCGAAATTCGAAATTGTAAGCGATAATAGATGTCCGTCTTGGTTTGGAATTGTGTGTTTGCAATTTGTTTTTAGCATGATTATCTTGAATTTTTAATGTTTTCTATGGCACTAGAGCAGTAACCCTAGAGTTCCTAAGGATTTACAAGTCAAATTTATTGATTTTTTTTTTTTTTTGATTGAAAATTCTTTTGTTATGGAAAATAAAAAAAAATTTGTTTCATTGTTTTCAGCTTAAACCTCAAAAAGGTTTTCTTTTTTTTTTTTTTACTCAAAGATTATCTTTAAAATTCAATTCCATTCAATTCAATTCAATTTCCATACACTTCACTTCAATACAATTTGTAAATTTCATTTCATTTCGTATATTTATTGTTGTTTTCATTGAATGTTTAAACAATACTTAGATTTATTTTTTAAGTCCGTTTTTATTTTTTTGTCTCTCTTTTAATAATCTATGACGGTTGATTGTACTGCTGCTGATGGTTCTCATTCGTATCCTGTGTTGACAGCTGTTGCTGTCACAGTGATTGACCCAAAACTGTGACAATAAAAAAAAGAATTTTTTTTTCTCCTCTCTGGCCATTTTTCTATTTACTTTCTATTCTATTCTTTTCATTTTCAATGTTTCTTTGTGCGTTTGACTTTTAAATTGTAGCCATTGCAGCCATCCTCTCCCTCCCTTTATTATTCCCTTTTTTACAGCCTGTTAATGTTGCCGTTTGTGGTCTATACAGCACAGAATGACAGCTCTAATGTCACATAATACTGATACTGTCAGTAACAATTTACTTAAAATGTATACTAAAGTTAAATCCATAATGCAGAGCAGAAACTACAAGTACTCAAAAGGTTGAAAAAGGATAAAAATAATGTTTTTTGGTATCTTTTTGAAGTTTAAAATGACTTTTTTTAAATTTTCATAATTTGCTAGGGTTTGCAAAGTGAAATAAAATAATTTTTTTTTTATCAGAAATTGTGTAAAAGAAATAAAACGTCCGCCATTAAAATTTTTTTTTGAAAATTCTTTTAAAAAAAGAACTACTGAATATTTTCTCAAAATTTCTTTTATATTTGAAGTAAATCCTTCCAATTAATAATGGAAAATAATTTCATTGAAATGGCTGCCTATGCTGTAGCCTACACGATCGGTTCAATTTTTAAGCACATTATCGATTGTGTGCAGCGGGCCATGTTGAAATTGAAGAGGAGAATTTGTTAACAATAGGATGGCGCTACGTATCACACACAACCGAAGCTACACTTGATGTTTCGCGCCCTATTTTTGAAGATCGCATTATCATCTGCCGCAGAGCTAATGTCGTTTGGCCACCTCGGAGCTGCAATTTGACACCGTTGAACTATTATTTGTGGGCTGCCGTCAAAGATAAGTGTTACGCCGACAAGCCAGAAACAATTGACGCTTTAAAGGACAATATTTGTGAAGCCATTGGTGACAATGTGCTTAAAAATTGACCTGATCGTGTAGGCTACTATATGGCCAGCCGCGGCAGCCATTTGAATGATATTATTTTCTATTATTAACCGGATGGATTGTACTTTCAAATAAAAAAAGAAATTTGAGAAAATATTCAGTAGTTTTTTCTTTAAAGCATTTAAAAAAAAAATTATTTGGCGGACCCTTTAAAATATACTCACATATAAGACAGGGCCTTTGCGTTTTTTATTCAACAGCTTTTCTTATTTGGATTCATATTTTCAGATAGGTTTACAACCTAGCTTCTTACGTCACCTATGTTTTGCGTGG
Organism: Sarcophaga peregrina; assembly: GCA_014635995.1. Lineage (NCBI taxonomy): Eukaryota > Metazoa > Arthropoda > Insecta > Diptera > Sarcophagidae > Sarcophaga > Sarcophaga peregrina. The sequence goes on along the minus strand of CM025789.1, from coordinate 21,905,950 downwards.
TAATTTTTTCAATGAATGTCCACAATTTAACGTTGATTTCTTTAATTGCCAGCAAAGTACCAAAATATGAGGTTACAAAAATGAGCACCTGGTCGTGTATACTTGGATGATATTCTTAAAAACACGGAGACTTTTGTCAGAGTTTACTCTTTCCACTATTTTTATAGGAATGAAATCAGAGTCGAAAGTTGGTTCAAGTATCATGTAACTAATTGGGAGATCAAAATTCAGAATATACTTATATTTCTCATGGCTACAGATTCTGTGTTTCCATTCCTTAGTGGAGTTTGTTTTCCCTATTGTTTGTACAGCCAACTTATCTATTGATAATCAGTTATCGATAGTGAACAATATCGAATACAATAGCGTATCTAATTCACTAAGTCAATTAGAGTATCCAAACAAAGTTGGTTGCTTTTACTGTTGAGCTAACATATTCTATACAGACATAGATAGTATATAACACGGTGCGACAGTGGAAATACACCCGAGTAACTACATAGTCCACGTTGTTCAGTTAGTTGAGTAGAACTCAAAAATATTTTTTTTTATATTTCTCGAACCCTCCAAACTTGTTTTATTTGACAAAAACTATTTTTTCTGACTTTACGAAGGAATTTCTGGATTACTCAAACATTTCTGACCCGATATTCAAAATTTAAATTTTGTTGGAAAGGCGAGAAATGGAACTTTAAAACGGTATAAATATATCTATTCTTCGACTTAATATGCTAAGAGATTTGATAAGGTAAACCTGGAAAATTGAAAATTTTCATATTTTTCAAGTTTCTCCATTTAAAGTAGCAAACTTTTATAAAAACATATAGGATAAGAGGTAATATTCTTAAAGTCTGTTCTCTTGTGAAGAGATTGAGTCATCAGATCGAAGAAAAATTTTCGTAGTTATTATTTAAAGAGTCTAACAGTCGAGTGATATTTTTAGATAATACATCTCATCAAATGAACTTTTAGTTTAAAATTTTTTAGAATTTTTAATGGATATTGATTGATTATCACAAAATGTGTAAATTTCACGTTTGCATGACTTCTAGTTTAAACTTGTCGCCGAATGACGGACTTTTTAAGAAACTACAGTCGAACTTCTATAAACTGAGTCACCATTATCCAGAATGAAAAACTTCATTTTATAGAAACTTCAAGTTAAAAAAGCAAAAACAGATAGAATTTTTCTCCAAGATGCTGTTGTTGTGCTTCAACTTTCTATAAGTAATATAATTAATAGAAGTTGAAATTATAGAAGTTCCACTGTATTTCATGGCAATTTTATTTTACTATCAGAGTTTTTGCCACAAATCTACTGAAAGGAGATCGCCAATGAAATATTTTCCATATTTCGGTCTGATCGAGATGTCTGATGGCGTTTGAACTGTCTAATAAACCAACCATACTAGACTTCGGTGGCTTCTATACAATAGCGTACGAAATTCAAGGGCTTCATACAGTCTTCAAGGAAAGTTTCTTGTTTAAGAGTAATGTTAATTCAAAACATTGCATAACGATGTAAAAGGAACGCCTTCGTGAAACTTTTATAGTACCTACGAAGTACTTTCTCTTTTTCCTTAAAAATATCTGCACGTGGTCTCTAAGGTAGTGGGCTAGGTGGAAAGGTATTTGACAGATAAACAGTTCTGTTGCTAGCAATATGAACATATTTAAATCTTATGTCAACAGACAATTCCTCGACATTCTTTCCAGAACTTTCAATCTGTATTCCAAGTTGCAGCCCATTACACTATAGGGGCAGGGATCTCCCCTTGAATAGAATTTTAATGAAAAACCACTGACAATTTCGTTGGAGTCATTGACTTAAGTAAGTGTGCATGAAATCGTCGTAGTCTTGTAAGTAGTATGCTAGCTTGTTAGATGTGAGGTTATGATTCCCCAAAACGGAATATGAAAAAATATTTGTTTGACCACTTCCCATCAGTAGATTGCTGGCAAGAACGCTGAGAGTAAGAAAAATTGCCATGAAAAGGTTCTTAAGAATATGGCGTTCGGTATTGCCTTTAAACTGCAAGTTTCGCCTCTCATGTGTAAAATTAATAGATCCGTAATAAATGGAATGAGGAGCTAAATCGTAATTGAAATACTCGTATTTGAAACACTACCCTGTAATTGATTGCAAAGCTGTATGACTTAAATTTTGCAAAATATTTCATAATAAAATTTCAATTGTTTCAAATAAAAAACTTGTAATTTTTTATAAAAAAAACAAAAATATCTTTCTGTTCTTTTTAGTAAAACTTTTATTTCTCTCTCAATAGCTTGTGTCTGATGACTGCATGTCAATTGCTACTTAAGGTTTCAGTTTTTTATGCATTAATTTGCATAGAATTAAAAACTCAGGGCGAAATTATAAAAACATTATGCGGATGACTAACTGCAAGAGACTCAAAGTAGTGTTGATTTCATTCATTTGTAATGCGGATTTTCTAAGGCACTTAAAAATTTGTTTGTGGCAGATAAAAAAAAATATGATTTTTAAGGCCATTGCTTAAAGGTTTTTAGGTTTGTAGCAGAGATCAACAACGAGTATTCAAAACGATGGGTACATTCAAGTCATACTTATAATTTCTGCTACTTATACGCATTCATACTTATTTTTTTATCATACTCATACTCAAAGTTGAAAGTACTCGTCCTATTCATACTTAACAATATGGATGATGTTATTGACTTCGACTCGCCTCTACTTAACATTTACACGAACCACAAAATAAGTATGATTCGCATACGAGCACTGCAATACTCACTAGAAGATTGTGTCTATCCTTAGCTTGTTGTCTTTCCTTTTTTCCTTTCTTCTTTGTTTGTATATGCAACAACAACAAAGGCTGTAAATTTTTGATGAGTTATTCGAATCACTCGAATGACTTATAAGTATTATAAGTAATTTTCTTAATTTATGAATCAGAGTCTAACAAACATGTCGAAATTGTACTCAACTTTAAGCGGTGCCAGTGAATGCTATTCGATACTGCAGAGCGATATAATGTTTTATAGTTCAGAACCATACTTGCAACAACCAGTCAAGAGACTCAAAGTAGTGTTGATTTCATTCATTTGTAATACGAATTTTCTAAGGCACTTAAACATTAGTTTGTGGCAGATAAAAAAAAAATATGCTTTTAAGGCCATTGTTTAAAGGCCTTTAGGTTTGTAGCAAATCAGCAACGAGTATTCAAAACGATGAGTAGATTCATGTCATATTTATAATTTCAGATACTTATATGCATTCATACTTATTTTATTATCATACTCATACTCAAAGTTGGAAGTACTCATCCTATTCATACTTAACAATACGCATGATGTTATTGACTTCGACTCGCCTCTACTTAACATTTACACGAAGCACAAAATAAATATGATTCGCATACGAGCACGGCAGTACTCACAAGAAGATTGTGTCTATCCTTACCTTGTTGTCTTTGTTTTTCCTTTCTTCTTTGTTTGTATATGCAACCATAACAAAGGCTGTAAATTTTGATGAATGATTCGAATCACTCGAATGACTTATAAGTATTATAAGTATTTTTCTAAATTTATGAATCAGAGGTCTCAAAAACCTGTCGTTCGGACTCGACTTTAAGCTATCGGTCCCGCCACTCCTCTATTAAATTAACACACAACATAAGTCGTGTGAGAAGCTAGTTCGTAATCCTGACTGAAGGGTTGTAATGACCAATGACCAAAAATTTTACGTATTTATGTATGTGAGCATACGACGTGATAGTCAATCGAAGCAGGTTTCGTAATGAGCTTCACTTCAGCGTCTCGATATAATGTTTTATAGTTCAGAACCATACTTGCAACAACCAGTCAATAGTCTAAAATATAACCCTGATTTATTGCTGAACAAATTCTGGCAAAAACTCAGACTTCAAGAAACAAAGCAAAATATGAAAAAAATATTTCTTCTGGCAGGAACTCTAAAAATTTAAAAAAATTTCTAAAAAAAGTTTCGCAAAAATCTCTCGTTCAGAGTCGATGCTAAACTGTAGGTTACGCTACCCACGGATAAAACTAACACAAACAACAGGGTTGGTGTAAGAAGCCAGGTAGTAGTCTTAGCTAAAGGATTGCATCAGGGAAAGATAATCTTCGGCTTTTTACACACATAGGGCACGAACGTCAACAATGTTCGTTAAAAAGAGCGTAAAAATGCATTCAGTTGCTTGTCAGCTTTGAAAAAAGAAGGTTGATGTCGTTTTTTTTCTCCAGGATTGAATTATACACCCAAAGAAATATTACAGTAAGATTCCCTAATATTCAATTCACTAATAAGAATGAGAAATTATCACGAGTTTTGGAAGAATATTTGGCAAGTTAAATACGCTGCCTTTAGATATTTGGGGCTGTGCAGTTTTTATATATATTTTATAAAAGATATGTTTTCTTAAATATTAGGTTATGCTTTAAAATATTACTAACAATTTTCCTCTGGGTTATACACATGCTGCTCACATCTATAGCCACATTTTTATGATGTTATGTATGTGACGACGTCTGATTGTAATACCTAATCAAGTAAGTAAGTAATGGAAGGAAAGTATATCCAATGTTAAGGACTGTTTTAAATTTGAACAATATCAACCACATGCTGGTAGTCTCCTCTTGTCAAATCATATTGTAAATTCTGTAAATATAACTTCAGTGTCAGAAAAATTAAAGAAATCCTTGTTTCCAAAGCCAAAAATCCATTCACAAATTTTCCTTAAACTGTCCTCCACAAAATGTAATTAAAATGGAAAATTTTCATTTCATCTGTTTTAAACATTTTCTACCTTAAAACATAAAATTGTCAGATGAAACTCAAATCAATTATTGCTGTAATCATTGCAAAAAAGGATTATCTGTTCTGTATAGCTCTTGTCCTTTTATATTTTATCCACAACAACAAAATCGAGTAAAGAAATTATTTTTGAAATGTCCTTCAAAATATTGCTGTTATGCCAGTCATAACTTAAAACTTCTTGGTTTGGATTATTTTTGTTTTTGCTTTTATATTAAAAACAAAATTACAACAAAAAAAAAAGCCAGAAAAGTGATACTCATAACAGTATGTAACAAAATTTTAAAAAAGCACCTTCTAGAGATATTAAAAAGCACTATTTCATGGCAAGCGGATTGAATGGAAAACAACCAGCAAAATAGTGGATTAAGAAATTTCATATGGCTTGAGATGAAATTTTTTTTCCTCACAACATATTTACAAGTGAATTATAAAAATTTAGCGGAAAAGTATCGTAAAATGACGCCCCATTAGATGAACATAAAAATGATAATTTTATTATCATCTAAGCATGGTTAAAATGTTAACATTTAAGCCAAATAAATAATAAATATCGCATAGAAAAGCTGCATTTCGTTTTGAAGCCAGAATCCTTAACGTTGACTTTAAGTTTTTCCAGGAAAAATTATTTGCAACAGTTTATATTTATTGTTCTTCATTATATGATCAATCTAATCTCATAGATTGTAATTACTTGCCTATTAAGATTCAAGATTAGAACATCCTCAATTGAGATTCGAATCTCAAAGATTTGACTATGATAACAGCTCCAAAAAACTTTTCCTTTGTTAAGATGCTTTGCGCATTTTAGTACTGAGCAGGGATTAGCAACGAATGTTGAAAACGATAAGTAGATTCGAGTCATACTTATAATTTCAAATACTTATACGCATTCATACTTATTTCAATATGATACTCGTACTACTCATACTCAAAGTTGGAAGTACTCGTCGTATTCATACTTAATAATACACATGATGTTATTCACTTCGACTCGTCTCTACTTAACATTTACACGAAGCACAAAATAAGTATGATTCGCATATGAGCACTGGAATACTCACAAGAAGATTGTGTGTATGTTTTGCTTGTTGTCTTTGTCTTTCCTTTCTTCTTTGTTTGCATGTGCAACAACAACAAAGGCTGTAAATTTGTATGAATGATTCGAATCGAATCACTCGAATCACTAATAAGTATTATAAGTAATTTTCTAAATTTATGAATCAGAATAAGTAGACGTATGAATCAAACATATTTGGAATGTTATTGGTTTGATGTCAACGTTGTACTTTTACTCAGAGTAACAGTTACTAATAACTCAATGTTGTACTGAGTACGAATGAATCAGAGTAGTTGAATTTCAATTCTGTTGATTCACTCATACTCAAAATTGCATAAGTACTTATGAGTAGCGGAAAAACGATTCATTGCTGATCTCTGGTACTGAGATACTCTACATTCCTATCTGTTTGAGTAGCAATCGACTTGCACACAGCTGTCCACACATCAATTTCTAAATCCTTTAAATATTCACGACAGATTAAACTAATGATTTGTGTCTAGAATCCTTCGTAGTCTAGTAGGTAGTGAGTTTACTTATCAGATACGAGCCTGATGTTTAAATCCTAGCTCAGACATCTGGAACAAAATGAATTTTGAAAACATATTTCTTAGGCGTCGTCCTCTCAGCAGCTTTCTGGCAAAAATGCTGAGAGTAAAATCAAATTGTCATGTCGCTCAGAGTCCACATTAAAATGTTAGTCCCGCCACTTATAAATACAATTAATAAACACAACACAGGTTGTGTAAGTAGCTGGGTTGTAATCCTGACTAAACTATTGTTATGACCCAATAAGTAGATTGTGTCCCAATTTGCTGGAATTTTTCTTCATAACAATGAAAATTTTCTTCTCTAGCCATATTATTTAAGGCTAATAATACAATAGTCGCCGTAGTCTAGTATCCTACCTATTGGTAGTGTTAGGAATTATTAGACGTAAGGCCAGATTTCAAACCCTAGATCAAACCCTACATCAAAGCATTTTTCTGGCAAAAACTCTGAGAGTAAATAACACTGCCATGAAGAACTTCTCAAAAAATATAGCGTTCGGAGTCGACTTTAAACTGTAGGTCCTGCCACTTATGTGTAAAAATTAACTCACACGACATAAGTGGTGTGAGAAGCAAGGTCGTAATCCTGAATGAAGGGTTGTAATGACCCATTATGTATGTGAGTAATACATATCCCTTTCACATCACAATTGGCCCAAAACTGTGGCTTAAAGGTTTTTGTTTTTTCGATCCTGAACAGCTACAAATCAATAGAACACCATAGTGTTTAGAGGTTCGACGTTGAGAGTTATTATCTCATCATCCCTGACTTTAATTATGGCTTGACCAGCCTATAGGCAGGCTCGATTTGATACCTTTTCCCTTTTCTCCTGATATTGTCCTACGAAACCCCCATCTCATTAGCAATTCTCTTAACAAAGTCGGTGCGTGAAGTTATCTTCATATGAAAACGAACACCAGAGTTCTATTTTTCTACACCGTATAGATTCTAAGGAACCTTTATTTATATTCCTTGATCCCATTATTTTGTTTTTGGAAATTATTCTTTCAGTGCGTGGTGTAACTGTGATGTCAAAATTAGCGGAACGTAAGAACTGAACACTAAGGAGTGTGCACAAAAGAAAACTGGACTTACACTTTTCGTTATAGAAATAAAACTAAGTGGCGGATTTTTTTCGTTTTTATTTCAATTAAAGTAAATAATATTTGAATTCTTTTGTGTATAAAATTTTTTTCTGACCAGGTTCTCAGAGCTTCCAACTTTTTGAGCCACTTTTTCTTCGAGACATGTTAGGGTGTTTAGAAAAATACGTATGCTTTGTTTTGGTCGGCAAATCATTTTTTTCTTCACTTCAACGCTTTCTTTCAATACTTAAAGATTCCTTATATTGTTCTATTCTTACATTAGAAACTGTTTTTTGGTTAACACCTGCGAGCCTAGCATCGTTTTTTGTAGCGGCCGCGGTTTTCATTGAAAATTCATATTTTTTACGACATTCTTGTTGGGTGCCCATTTTCAATAAACTATGGATTTTGAAATAGATGACTAACAAAATCAATGTAACGGTATTAATTTTTTTCAATTATGATAAAAGTTATAAGTTTAAAAGTAGACCCATTTTTTTTGTGCGCACTCCTTAATTAAATGGCTTAGATTGGCGGATAATACGTATACTGCAAAAGCTTTTATTACGATAGAGTTGCCAACTGTCATTTGCTGGGTGGGGTGTTATGGCAGGTAACTCGATCTTCTATTTTTCTTCTTGAAGGGGAATCAGAAGTCATGCCATTTCTTAGATAGATTATGTAGAAAGAGATTGAAGAATTTATAAAATTCGGAATACATTTTCCGGATTCGAAACTGATTTGCTTAGATTTTTATTTAAGCTGTTTAAGTTGTAAGGCTCAGGCATTCTAATCAATTCTAACTACAATACAATCTGTAGCCCATAATCTAATGTTTGACATGAGGGATGCTCCATCCAAAATTTTCACTTTTTCTTTTTGGATATTTTGGTTTTAAGCGTACTAATGATCGACAAATATGCTCTCTGTGTAAACAACACATATTTTGTTTTATTTTTGTCACCAAGTTTCCTTTTGATGTTCTTTACTTCTTTTATTAAATGGATGAACGGACATCAACTTTTAAAAATGCTTTTTTTGTCCCCCCACCTTTATAGAGAAAATTTGATGACATTTTTCAAAGACTCTATGGCAACATGATAAAACGAATGTTTATAATTAGGGTGACAATTTTTTTTATATTATTTTTTGTTTTTTTTTTAACCAATGGCAACATAGTATTTGTATTTTTATTAATTAACTTAATTACCAATACAAACTATCCAAGTATCTGTATACGAAAGAAGGTAAAAAAGATGAATCAAAAGAAAAAGGAAAATTTTTCCTGTCAAATGTTAATAAACAAAGTTCATATCGTAGATACATTATGATTAATTAGATCAGAAAGTTTTTATTTCAAATAATATAATTACATTAATTTGAGGAGTGCATATAAAAAAATTTAGTCATAGCTTAAAACAAACTTAACATTGTATAAAGCAACAGTAAATACAAACGGCTAGTTTTTCACTATTACTCACCGGCAACTTCATCTTTCTTTTTATTAACTCTTGATTTATTTTCAGTCTGGCAACATTGTAGAGTGTAACTGTTGAATTTGTTATTGTTTTTCCCATGTAGTTTTGTTATTGTTTGCCTTTCTTGTTCTATATGTAGAATAAACATTCAGCGTTTATTCTGTTTTCGCAAGAATATTTACTAAGTAAACAATACGGAATAAATTAGCAGGAAAATAAAACAAGAAATTAAAAAATTTAATCACCAAAGTAAAAGTGGTTTACTAGCATAGACACCATGCCATACTATTAGTTTACCCTACATATGAAAAATAATTTCCTTTTCGCAATGGAACATACTGTACTTCACAGTGATCTTTCCTCTTCAAACAAAGATTTCTGATGTAACTCTGAGCATTAAATTGCTTCGTAGGAGTAGCCCTAAGCTTATCTATGACAAGACACTATAAATTTTAAAAGTCACGTAAAATACAAATACAGAAATATATAATTCAGGCAGAATTACGACCTAGCTTCTAACGTCACTTATGTTGTGGGTGTTAATTTCATACACGAGTGGCGGGAACGATAGTTTAAAGTCAACTCCGAACTACAGATTTTCGAGAAAATTTTCATGGCAATTTTGTTTACTGTGAGAGTTTTTTCCTCAATTCAGTTAAGAGGAAGCCACCGTTTCTTGTCTGCGGTTTGAACCTTGACTTTAAGTCTAATAAACGAATACACCACCCACTAGACTACAGCGACTTCAATTCACATATAAAAGTATGGTTAACGTCACCATTTTTAAGAAGCAAGTTAGCTTATACTATGTTCAGACATGCACTGATATTGAGTAAATTGCAATAAACGGCATTATTGATCTCAATATTTCATATAAAACATCAATTAATTATTGCTCAATAAATTCAAAAATTACTATAATATTGAGAAAATTTATAAAGAAATTAATAAATTAATTATTGCACAATAAGTACGCAATTTGTTATACATAACATTGAGTAAAAAATAAAATACTGCAGTGTTATAAGCACGTTCAGTGAGCATATTACAATTTTCCGAACACTTTCAATTGATATTTGGCAACTCAAATGTCATTAACGGCAGACAAATAAAACAAAAAATGGCGAGCTTTCGGATTTTTTCAGAATTAACAAATTTTTCTTTCTCATCTTTGGAATCAAAAGTTGCTCCTACTACTATCGCATCAACTCGGCGTTCCTCTTACACGCTAGTAAAATCTTTTCATAAACTGGAACTAATTTTACCGACCAAACTATAAAACAAAAAATATGTTGTTCAAATAATTTGCTGTCTTGTTTACCAGCTGTCAAAAAAAAAAATTGCGTATATGTCTGAACACATAAAATATTGTATACAAATAAACGAATATTAACTCAATAAAAGTGCCTGTCTGAACATAGTAATTACCTTCATTCATTCCATCTCCTACTACCATTCATCGATGTTTTCATATTTTATGTTGCCGTTTTTCCCCTCTTATTTTCAAATTTATTTTGACTTATTGTGCTCTTTGGCTTATGGGACTATTATCATATATTATTCGTGTGTGTGTATATATTTATTAGATAATCTCATATGTATGTACATGCAAGTCAATATTGTAAGGCATGGTAATTATTGTTCTGAGAATTCTTGAACAAACGAACAAGAAATTTCCATCTCAAAGGAGTTGTATTCTAGTGAACTTAATAAAGCAGGCCCTCTCTCACTTTCCGATTTTGAACATCTTAATACACGTACAGTGGGAAAGAAAATAAATTTGAAAAATTACAATTTTATTGTTTCGTTATTATTGATCCAAGCTCTTCAAAATTTAATATTTTTTTACTCATTTAAATGCTTTCAAAGTGTCATGGTCATTATTTAAGAATTTTTTTTCCATTTCTTTTATGATGAAATATTTTGTAAATGCCACTGGGAGAGAGTTTTGTTATCTTAATAGCCGCATAAATGGCAAGGAAATGTGTCGTGATTTTATGGGCGTGCTTGTAGCTATCAAAATACATCTACAAACCCGCCTTGTAGTTAAATTTTTATATCAAAAGAATTTTTTTTACAATGTCAGTCATAAATTTTACCAGAAAGGATTTTATTACTGATTCAATATACAACACTCCTCTCTCTTTCTCTCACTCGCTATCTCCCTCTCTAAGTAATAAAATTATACAGTATTCCCTCGATTTACGTCGTCTCGATTTCCGTTGTTTCGATTAACGTCGTCAAAAATTTTGTTCCCATAAACTTCGAGCATGAGTTCTTTGAAATTCGATTTACGTCGTTTCGATTTACGTCCGGAACATTCTACGACGTAAATCGAGGGAATACTGTAATATTATAGACAATGTAAAGATAAAAATTTAATATACATGCTGGCATGTAGATAAAGACCCAAAGGTGTACGTACACATTCATATTGACTTTTTGTCTTTTACGCTCATCCTTACATACATGGACATAAAACGGATAGAAAAGTTTGTAGTCAAGGTCGACTATACGACACTTTATATCGTAATAATGTTTTAAGTACCTATAATATTTTAAACGATAGTCAGGTGCTAATGATATATTTTGCAGTTCCAAAAGTCCGCTTTAATCTTTTACTGTAAATCAATATAGCGGTTTACAGAGGCATTTTAGCAATCGATTATTGAATAAAAATCTAGTCGTATAATCGTCATTTATTGCGATTGCTCTCAGGTCTGTCGTTCGATTTTGAGGTTAAATTTTATGTCTTGCAACACACAGTCCGATCACAGACATCTCCATCAAAACGCAGTACGAAAAAATATCTCTTCGGTGACTTTCTCTCAGTAGAATTTCGGGCAAAAACGTTGAAAATAAATAAAATTAGCCATGAAAAGTTTCTCAAAATCAATCGTTTGGAGTTGACTTTAAACTATAAGTCCCGGCACTCTTGTATAACATTAACACACACAACATAAGTGGTGTGAGAAACTAAGTCGGAATTCTGGCTGAATTATGCCTTTATGTGCGTAACACACAATTGATGGAGTAACACCCTAATACTTTGTTCAGACAGGCACTTTTATTGAGTCACAATATTCGTTTATTTGAGTACAATATTTTAAGTGTTCAGACACATAATATACGCAATATTTATTTGACAGTGATGAACAAAACAGCAGGTTGTTTCAACAACTTTGTTTCTTGTTATGTTGTTTTTTGTTTGTAGTTGCTGACATTTGAGTTGTCAAATATCAATTGAAAGTGTTTGAAAAATTGTAATGTGCTCGCTGAACGTGCTTATAACAGTGCTGTGTTTTATTTTTTACTCAATATTCTGTATAACAAATTGCGCATTTATTGCGCAATAATTAATTGAAACTTTATATGAAATATTAAGCTCAATAATGACGTTTATTGCGATTTATTCGATTTGACTAGATTATTTTCACTGCAACACTACTTCAAATCATAGAAATTGAATCGATTCTGCATTGCAATATAAAATAATACGAGGTATTGTGAAAGACCAAAGTGGTAGCGTAGTATAGTATTTCAAATACTTGACTACAAAACTAAGCAGTCAGTTCAGGTTCAAATCCCGTGAAGCAAAAAACTAAGAGGCTTCAATCACCTTTAAATAGTTCATTCAGGATGCTGTCAAACACTTATTTCCTGTAGAAAAATTCACACGACCACGATAGAAGCTCAACTACAATGAGAAAAGTTGCTCACTATCACATCCGTGTAAGTTCACAGTTCTGTATGTACTCACCGAAACCATGATTTCCAACCTAGCATCTACTATAACAGACAAATTACTTGCTTACAGGCACACCTCTAAAAAATCAAAGTAATACTTAAAAGATGGAGAATACGATTTGCCACAAACTGTAGATCTCCACAAATAATTTAAAACTTGGTTTGACATCAAACAAGCTTGTGTTGAGTTAATGGTAGGTGTGACGGGCAATGGTTTCATTGAGGGCTGCAACAAACTGATTTGACGTACACAGAATTGCTTGGACTATCAAGTAGTACCAAACAGAATGAGAAGTGACTGTTTGCACAAACTTGGTTGGAAAGTATTGGTTCACCCCTTACACCGTCTCACATTATTTTGTTTTGCGTTCTTAAATACTTACTTTAGGTGGGAAACAAAATCCGCAAAGGTTTTCATTTACAAATCTCTGATATTATAAAACCCTGAAATAAATAGCCTAAGGCCCATAGCTTTCTTGGGAGCTACAAGATAATTTAATTTCATTAATTTTCCTTAAAAAATAATACGTGAATATTTTTTAAACAAAACCAAAACAAACCAAACGATCAAGCGCTCTAACATAACTGACTAGACCCATAAATTTCACCATTTCGAAATGGTGAGACCTTCAGCATTGATATCTAAATGCCGGAAAATTTAAATGTAGAGAGATTAATAACAAAGACCTGCATGGATTTTGCAAATAAGATGGCTCCAGGTGTTTCCGAAGGCATTTTGTGCGCTGAATTCGGATCTGGGTTCAAAAACTTTCGATCACGTCACGTATTCGAGAAAACGGGAGTTGAAACCCTAAAAAAGGTGTTTTTGGCCATTTTTGAAAAATTGTAGAGCCAAACACTGGCGTGCTAGGACCATCGCTATTGTCAGAAATTGACAATTGATCTTTGCTCTTTAAAATGAGCCCAAAGCCAAATTGATTATATGCTCCCTTAAACTAGGAGTAGGGGTTTATGTCAAAGAGTGCAAGAGAAGAAGTAAGACATTAAAAATTACTCAGATTTACTTGAAAATTGTTGTTCCTCAGGGGTTTTTGGGGTCGCTGATTACAGATCTTCATTCAGATTTAAAAATTTCAATATGGCAGATCCAATATGGAGGTCGAAGGCCTTCGGAAACACCTACTGCCATATTATTTGCACAAAAAATAACTCCAAATTTGCAGGGCTGTGGGATTGATGAAAGCTGACAAGTTTGCCTATAACTAAACGAAGTATCCTTAAAAATTTCAAAGTGATGGACTAACTACTAATTTTATGGGTCTGTCAGTATCTCCTTCCATTGTGTGCTAGAAACTTATTTCCTTTCGTTACTGAAGGTTAATTTAGTTGCGCTTGTACACTAGTGAGGCCTGTCTCAAACTCTGAAGAGCACTTGTTTGACTTTTATTACCATCCTTTTAGCGTATAGTATTCAAAGGAGTGCCAACTCTGTATATATTGTAACGAAATTTGCATTTTTGAAATGTACTCTCAAGATTATTATGGTAATTCAACACACTCGTATATGTACATACACGCACTGCTTTTCAAGTGATCCATTCAAAGTAAAGTGAAATATGAACATACTAAGCGTGCTATAAACACATTTATGTACACACACACACAGTGAGTTATTGTACCCAAACACTTACGTATATACTCGTATATATTTCGATTTGTTTATATATCGTGTTGATATAATAGTACAGTCAACCCTCCTATAATGCGGTTTCCATAGAACGCGCTACGAATTAGTTGATTTGTACTTGAAATCCGAGTTTCTTATAGCGCGGTTTCCATATAACGCGCTACGCACTCACCGCGTTATAGGAGGGTTGACTGTATTTGCAACACATACTTGTCTCTTGTATTTCCAAGGAATTCTTGTTTGCCATCCGACAATCCTGATTTAAATTTCGATTGTTTGAGTAGTGAATTGGGTAGGGTTAGTGTGTGCTGACGTTCTGTATATTTATGTTGAAATTAGAAATTAGAAATTTATTTATTCTTCTATTAATTGCATTTATATGGGATTAGTATATGAGAGAAAAGGATTGTATTCATTTCATTATAGGATTTGTTATTGTTTTTTTTTCATTTCCTTCAATATTAGGTTTTTGCTGTTTTCAATGGAAATATTTGTCTCGCCTGAACAACGAACGAGTATTTATCCGAAAATTCTAAAAAAAATATTCCTGCTTACCTATGCTTATAAGCAACACCATTATCAATGGAAATAATTCCACACAATCTAAATAAACAAGAAGAAAGATACCCGCTATCGACGGTGGACCGGTCTCTGCACGAAATTTAAACTCAACGTTAGGTAAACTGTGTTACTCACTGCACAACTTAGGATAGTACAGCATAAAGCTATCGTTAGCATCTTCAAATCGGGTAATAGTAATTTCCGTGAATATATAGGACAGCTACTAAGGAATTCTTAATGAGTGCTAAGTGCTTACAACACTTGGTACGCTTTTAGATCTTTTAAGTAAATCTTTAGAATAAAAAGGCTGTGGATAGAATTATCTTGAAATTAAGAGTCCTCTTAAAAATAGGTACGATAAACCCCTTTTATTCGGTAGTACCAACAAAGTTCTTATCGATATGAGCTGACCTGATGGTAAACAACTCCTATTACACTGCATTAGTGAAAGTTATGAATCACTAGTGGGTATTTGTTAGTCCAAACATTTTAGTTATGCAATTGTGAAGGTTCTATTATGCAGACGATTAATCCCTCTGACCAAACAATATCCCAGTATTTCCTGATGGATCCAGATCACACGATTAAATCTTGTGTGAAATCTTTCTAGAACACTTGAATCTTAGATGAGATTGGTTCTTGCACTATCCCATAACTACAATACGAATACTATTCACACTGAAATTAAGATTGTCGCTATGCGAATCTCATATTAAAATGCAATTCACTGACAGTAAAGCGGCCATTAGAGACTGGAAATCGGCGATATTGAAGCTAATGACAAAACTAACGCTCTGGCAAAGGTTGGTTGTATTGAAAACACAATTGAATTCATATGTGAAGAATCGTTAGACGGCGGACCCGATACAATGAGTAGAATTAAATGTGATTCACAACGATTCTCATATGAAAATAGTGTGGTGAAGTGGATAAAAGGCTTCTTTGTAAAATCAAGCATTCTAGGTTCGAATACATTAGCAGATAAGCACGATTTAAGTTCATACTTATTTGGAATTGAAAAAGAATTTCGAAAGACTTGGTCTTCTCTTTAAACATTTTGTCAATACGTTCTTGGACTTACAATAAAAATATACGCTAAGCAGTCAACCCGAAAGTATTCAAAATATAACGTCAGACTAGAAACTTCAAACAAATCCATTATGGACAGAAGAATAGCTGCAAGCACACCCGAGACCAGCAATAAGTATTCAAAACGATGAGTAGATTCGAATCTTACTTATAATTTCAGATACAGTATGATACTCATACTACTCATACTCAAAGTTGGAAGTACTCGTCGTATTCATACTTAACAATACGCCTGATGTTATTGACTTCGACTCGTCTCTACTTAACATTTACACGAAGCACTAAATAAGTATGATTCGCATACGAACACAAGAAGATTGTGCGTATGCTTTGCTGTTGTTGTCTTAGTCTTTCCTTTCTTCTTTGTTTGTATATAGAACAACAACAAAGGCTGTAAATTTTGATGAATGATTCGAATCACTCGAATCATTTATAAGTATTATAAGTATTTTTCTAAATTTATGAATCACAATGACTTTGGCGTATGAATCAAACGCATTTCGAATGTTGTTAGTTTGATGTCAACGTTGTAGTCATACTCTTTGCTACTTATACTTATAAATCAATGTCTTAGCGAGTACGAATGAATCCGAGTAGTTGAATTTCAATTCTTTTGATTCACTCAAACTCAAAATTGCATGAATGCTTATGAGTAGCGGAAAAACGATTCATTGTTGATCTCTGAAGCACACACGTATGATGCCAAGATGGATAAGAGAAAAAAGGCAAACAACGTGAAAATGTTGCCAACAAGACGTAATCCGCTAAATTTTAATATTTTTCAAAACTTGGCAACTGACAAAAAAAGAAAATTCCAAAAGTGCTTAATGAAAACCACTTTTCTCCGAATTTCCCCTTCGTTATAATTCCTTTCTACAAAATAATTCTTCGTGATAATTTTATTTAGAATTTTTCTTTTTTTCTATTGATTTTAAAAACTTTACCTTAAAAATCACAATAAAGACAGAGGAGGTAAGATAATGCTAGTGTTGCCAAACAAGCATACAATTTCATCAAAAGTGCGAATAAAGCCAATGTCAATGAAATTGTGTTTCTGTACCTGGGTATGTATTTTAGAGTGCATAAATGGGTGTGAGTGAGTATAAGTAATGAGATTATCATGTTTTAGCATTAATGTCCTGCAGTCTTAATGCTCTTACCAATGCTTTTCAAGCCAGTGTTGGTACAAATGTTTGTTAGAACGCAAGCATTCTACACTCTCTATATGAGTGCTCTAGGTGAGTAAAAGGCGTTGAAGGGAAGTGTGACTGTTAAGCAGTATGTTATGTCACGATATAATAATTTTATTTAAGATATTGCCAAAAGCTTTTTCCATACTCATCCATACATACGTATCGTAGAGACAAAAATTTGAAACGCAAACAGTTCTTCTCATTTATTTAGAATTCATAAATATTACAGGGTGGCTGATATGTATTGCAACCAACTTCAGGTTGTTATCATTTGTAAACCGCACGTCTGACAGATTTATTCCAATGACAGTTCATTTTATTATTTTCCAAGCTTACATAAGCATATTGATCTATTGCATTCAGAAAAAAAGTTATTCGTGATGGAATTCAAGCGTGATAGTGTGATTGCTTTATATTTGGCTGGAAAACCACAGGTGGTTATCGTTAAAGCCCTCCAGCATTTAAATGTGAATAAATCTTGTGTTTCTCGTACCATTGTTCGTTACCGTGATACTGGCAATGTTGCATCGCGTCCAAAAAGTGGATGAAAAAAAAACGGTAAAAACACCAGAAATGATTCGAAAAGTGAAGGCCAGATTTGATCGAAATCCACGCCGCAGTGGTAGAAAAATTGCTCGTAAGCTGAACATATCACGAGAACGGATGCAACACATATTGAAAAGTGAGTTTGGACTAAAGCCATTGAAGTTCCAAAAAGTGCTAGAGCTCACCGATTAACAAAAAAAAAGTTAGACTGCAAAGAGCCAAGGAGTTACTTCGCTTGCACGAAAGTGGCCAGATACCGAATTTGGTTTTCTCCGATGAAAAGCCATTCCAAATTGAGCAGTTTGTGAACAAACAAAATGATCGGTTTTACTTGCCAAAGAGGTCAGCTGAAAATTTACATCTGGGATTGGCCACCAGAACTCAAGCGCCGCCGATGGTAATGGTGTGCGCCGCCGTAACGGCCGGTGGTCGGTTCCCGCTCGTTTTCATCGACCGTGGGGTCAAAATAATTGTCGAATATTGTCGGGAAAATGAAGACAATATTGAAGCCCTGGGCAGACAAATATTTTGGCCGCAGACCATGGACATTTCAACAGGACTCAGCACAACTGCACTCAGCACGCGTCAACCAAGAATGGCTTAAAAAGAAGATTCCCAGCTTCATTTCTAGCGCACAATGGCCACCAAAATCTCCGAAACTCAATCCGTTGGACTTTTGCGCCTAGGGTATTTTGAAGAGTAAGGTTCCCACTAAAAAATACCAAATTGTCGATTATCTCAAGTTGGCGCTTCGCCGGGAATGGGCCAAAATACCGCAGATCCACTTTCGTGCAGCCTGTGATGGCTTTGTCTGCCGTTTGAAGGCCATAATTCGTATCAAAGGTGGCCAATTCGAACAAATCTAAACTGATTCTTAAATTTGATGTTTTTTTCCAAAATTTTTTGCTTTTGAACAATAAATTTAAAAAATTATAGCGCTTTACTGTGTTGCATTATATATCAGCCACCCTGTATGTACACTTTCGATATGAATATTGACAGGGGTGGGGGGTATGTTGGTTTCAAGGTACAAAAATTCTATTATAAATCAGGGCGTTGTTTCTCCTAACAACCATACCTTGGGCTGCTTTTCCCCCCTGCTTGTAAATTTTATTTTAAATGGCGTAGACTAAGCAACACATTTTCAAAAAAAAATTAAAATAAGAAATGAAAATAGAAAATGGAAAATGATAAATTAAAGGTAATTTCAAATTGCTGACAATTTATGTAAATTGAGTTAAAAGGTATAGAAAATGAATTCAAATTTATGAATTAGATTTCCAAAAAAAGAAGAAAAAAATCCAAAACAAAGAAGACCAAAATTAAACGCCCTTAAGAAACGATTTCCTTTTCCACTAGAGTGCCATGGTATTCTAGTTTTTAATTTTAAAATTAAAAAAAAAACTTTTTTGTCTATAAAAAGTGCCGAAATTAGACTTTGCTTGAGTGAATTAAAAACGTTTTTATCATAAAAAATTGTCGGCAATTATTTTAATTAGGCTTTCGTAAATGAAAAATTAAAACTTTAAAAGTTTTTTCATATTTTCTTTGATGGTATTACCAGGTGCGCTTCCGGCCACAGTTTTTTAAGGCGGGGAAACATTATTTGATTTTCCTTTTAACTATACGCTAAGCAGGAGTTAGTTTTTCAAGTGCTTATAATTGCAAATACTTTTGATTAAATCCACATTTCAGTAAAGCTTTTCCAATGGCAGAAATGCCGCCGAACTATCGAAGCTTATAGGACCCAAGCATGGCGTCCCTCCAATTCCAACTACTCAAATTGAGTAAAAGAAATTCGTTAGGCATAGTTCAGTAGTCGCTTTAATATCTTAGGTGGTGTGCTTGTTTATTAGATGTGAGGCCAAGGTTCAAACTGCAGGCCAGACATTTCCAACAAAACGTAATATGAAAAAATATTTCTTAGGCGACTTCCTCTCACCAGATTTCTGGCAAAAATTATGAGAGTAAATAAAAAAAAAATAATGCCACGAAAAAGTTTCTCAAAAATCTGTCGTTCTGAGTTGACTTTAAACTGTAGGTCCCGCCACTCATGTATGTAACAACATAAGTGGTGTGAGAAGCTAAATCGTAATCATTACTGAAGGGTTCCGAAAGAGTTTTCTTTGGGAAAAAACATCCGGTTGAAGTCCCCGTGGTCTAGTAGATAGTGTTTCGGCTTATTAGACGAAAGGCCCGAGTTCAAATCCCAGGTCAGACATCAAAACGAAAATATGAAAATATTTTATCGGCGACTTCCTCTCAGCAGATTTCTGGCAAAAAGTCTGAGAGTAAAATTTGCCATCAAAAGTAAAAAAAATCTGTCGTTCAGCGTCGACTTTAAACTGTAGGTTTCGCCACTCATGTATAAAAAGTAACGCACACAACACGAGCGGTGTAAGAAGCTAGGACGTTGTACAATGGGTCAATACGACCTCCGGATACTGTACTTGTCACAGTTGAACAAGTACACGTCCTCTAACCTCACCTAACCTAACCTAACAGCTTTCGCTGCATTGACAATCCTTGGGCGATGAGTAATGGGGTAGTTCCGGGGCATAGATCTGATTGTTGAATGAACCATTGTAATGACCAATTATGGATGTACATATCGACGCCTCCATTCTATAACGTTCTAAGTGTACTTCTTGCATTTTTAAATTCTACGTTCTTTAACTTAAATGCTGTCAAAATTTGTTCAAGACGCGCCGTTACGTTCCGAAGTTATACGGAAAAATCCACTTAGAATACACATATAGTCATATGTCGCGTGAAAACTTTGAGGGCCCATAACTCAAAATACTTTTTTTTGTCTTAGAATGTTATAGAATGGAGGCGCCGATATATAATGAACTACAGTTTAGTTTGTTGATTTTTTCTTGTCATTGTTAATAAAAGAGGGACAACTGTCAGTAAAGACGAGCACGGCAGACTAATTTGTTGAATTTTTATGCAATCTTGTTAAAATATTCATCGCTATGTTCTCGAATACCCTACAGATATTCACTTTAAGGGCTATATTAAGTCTGAGACTTAATATAAAGGACTCGTGTCTTTAATACATGCTAGGAAAGGGTATCTGGGACGTTTAAAGAGAGAAATCTTGCTTGTCAAAGGAATTCGTCAAATAAAGAATCGACTCAACAATCGTCTCTCTTCCAATTACCACACGACTTCCAATCTCAATTCATAAAATTGATTATTTTTTTAAGAAAGGACTAAAAATGAAGGAATATTCGGGGGAATCATCTACTTTTAGTTTTTCAAAATTACGTGTTCACCTTAGACTTTTTAGTTCATTGTCAGGCTTTCGAAAATTCGATTTCCTAACAGTTTGAGAAAGAAAAATGGAAATTTGTATAAAATACAGGCTTCCTACAGAAATTAAATGTGTGAGAAGATAAATTCGATAAATTGCTATAAGTTTTAACAGCGCCACATGTAGCGTTAAAAATCGATTTTTTTTTAAATTCAAAATCTCGACTCACGAAATTATTTCAGCTAACCCACTGCCACAGTTGGAAAGCGGACCCTATGAACTGTCATTTGCATATAGTCTGTATCAGAGATCAGCAATGAATCTTTTTTCCGCTACTCATTAGCTATCATGCAATTTTGAGTATGAATGAATCAACAGAATTGAAATTCAACTACTCTGATTCATTCGTACTCGCTATAACATTGATTTATAAGTATAAGTAGCAATGAGTATTAGTACAACGTTAACATCAAACTCATAGCATTCGAAATATGTTTGAGTTATACGCCTACTCATTCTGATTCATAAATTTAGAAAATTCCTCATAAAACTTATAAGTGATTCGAGTGATTCGAATCATTCATTAAAATTTACAGCCTTTGCTGTTGTTGCATATACAAACAAAGAAGAAAGGAAAGACAAAGACAACAAGGTAAGGTGTTCGTATACGAATCATACTTATTTTGTGCTTCGTGTAAATGTTAAGTAGAGACGAGTCGAAGTCAACAACATCATGCATATTGCTAAGTATGAATACGACGAGAACTTCCAACTTTGAGTATGAGTATGATTTCAAAATAAGTGTGAATGCGTATAAGTAGCTGAAATTATAAGTATGACTCGAACCTACTCATCGTTTTGAATATTTATTGCTGATTTCTGGTCTGTGTGGCATACCATTCTAGATTCTAATCTAGGGATTTTTCTTTAAAAAAAATTATTTTTGCAAAGCTAATTTCAACAATACCGTATCACCTTATGGGACTATGATGCTTATTGTAGGCCTTTAAATTACCGTGGTCTAGTAGGTAGTGTGCTGGCTTATTATACTTTAAAGGCAGGTTTAGAGTCCCAGGCCAGACAACAAAACTAAATACAAAAAGTATTTCTTCGGCGATTTCCTCTCAGCAGATTTTTGGCAAAAACTCTGAGAGTAAATAAAATTGCCATGAAAAGTTTCTCAAAAAAATCTGTCGTTCGGAGTCGACTTTAAACTGTAGGTCTTATGTAGGACTTATGCATAAAATTAACACACATAACATAAGTAATGTGAGAAACTAGGGCAATAATCCTGACTGAAGGGTTGTAATGACCAATTATGTATGTATGTATGGCCTTGGAACACTCCTTTGAGTATGATATGGTAGGTACTTAAAGACCTAGTATGTGCCATAAAATTAGCTTCTAAACAAGTGACTTTATTCAGATGGATATTGTTAAATAGTTAACAGCTGTGCAACCCTTGCGCTGGCCAACTTCTTCCTTTTCCCTGATTTGGCGGAACTTGGTTAGTACAGGGACTGCGTTCACCCGTGGCATCACAACGGGCCGCCATGCGTGGTCAAGTGAGCTTTGTGATATCAGAGCTACCACTACGACCTAACCTAACCTAACAGTGCTCTGTTAACAGAACAAATTTTGTACTGTTAACGATAAATGTGGCGCTGCTAAAATTTATGGATTGCGTCTTGGGTCTTCAAATTCAAATTTATCTTCACATACATAAGACATTATGGATGTAAGCCTCCTAGATAATAGTTTAGGTCTGTCTATAACAAGAGCCATGAGATCCATAGTTGGTTTCCTTTTCTTCAACTTAACCTTACTTTTAGAATTTTTAACACAATTTTCATTTTCCTTTTAGGATTTATGTTTTAAATAAGCGTTTGCACGTTTATTTCCTTTTCTCTTTGCATTCACTTTCAATGTTCCATCATTCTACTTAAGATTCCTACAATGTTTCTGATGGAATTTTTTCTGTTTAGCATACTCAAGTGGAATTCTATGTAACGGCTTTGGCTAAGTGTTGATAAAAATCGGTTTAAGAAAATAAGATTTTTGCATTTTGCTTTTTTGCTTTAATCGCAACAAAGAAAACTACGTTACGTTACATTACGTTCGGGTTGTATCAATAAATCATGACAACATTGTTAAGGATACTCAAAATAATAGCAACAACAACAAGAACCCGGATAATAACAACAATTGCGATAACAATAACAAGGAGACCATGAAGAACAAGGATGCAAGGCACACACACACATACATACACATACGGATAATATCATGACCAGTCGTAATAAATTTTACAAGTTTTCATGTGCAAGTAACCACAGAAAAATATATTCTCGAGTAGATTTTATTTATTTTGTAGAACTGATAAGCGATATATGGAAACAAAATGAAAACAAATTTCAAATGCATTGAGGCTGGGGAGGCAGTGGCTGTCTAATATGCATTGTTAGCAGAAAAACAAAAAAAATAAATAGAGGGAAAACCCATGTAATACACGCTGGTAGTTAGTTAAGGTAGTTAAATTAGTTTTTATGTGGTTTTTAGTAATAGTTGTTGTTGTTGTTGTTTATTTTCGGTAATGCTCCTGGCCCGTGTTATAATAACAATGAGTAGCAACTAGCAACACCTTTAAGCCACAAAATAAACAAAAAATAAATAAAAATTATTTTGTTTCTCCTTCTATTTTTATTACAAATTTTTATAGCTTTGGGTGGGCTTTCTGTGGTTCATCATGTTTATTACACAGTCAGTGTCAAGCGTATCCATTGAAAATACGGATACGACATAGAAAAAAAAAAATTCCGATTTCATAGACTAAACTATGGATTTATACGAGTTGCAAAAATTAAATTATTTTTATTGAAGGCCATCGAGAAAATAAGTAAAATGAAATGAAAAATATTGCAAATGAAAAACGTACTTCTGTGGATGATACTCTTCTACGAAAACAGTAAACTGTTGCAAGAAGGGACTCACACAATATTTACTAAAATTTCTTCCAATTCACCAAGGCTTTCTCTGTTTTTGTAACGTTGTTGTTGTTGCCATATAAAGTTTTCGAACAAAATCTAGTGTTTATTGGTTTAAATGAGATCAAGTTTCTATTTGATTAAATTGATTTAGAAGTCAAGCCTTAGGGAGGCGAAGAGGTGGAAAAGCAATTGAATTTGTGAAACTTACAAAACACAAATTCAGTGAAATCAAAAGTAGAACAACAAGAAAATAAAACAAAAATAATTAAAGAAATAAAAAACCATTGAAAACCCTTGTATTTAAATATACGCCAAGAGCAGTAACAAAATAAGGCACAAACAGAGTATAGACTGCAGCAATAATTTAAAAAAAATTGCTTTATTTAAAGGCAAAAGGCATCTGTTTTAAATGCCAAGGAGCTTTGTTAAATTGTATGTTTTTCATCGGGCCAAGGAAAATAAAAACGTACTTTATCGAGCTTAAATAATGCCTGTAAACGTTGCTGTTCGGCGAATGTTTCGTGGTCCCAGTGAAGCTTTAAGGTGCGCTAATATTAAAGTTAACAACAAATCTGATGGAATTGCAATAGCTGGTACATGCATAACATAACACATACATACTTACATATTTGGTCATTAAAACCCTTTAGTCAGAATTATTGACCTAGTTTCTCACACCAATTATGTTGTGTGTGCTTCGGAACTACCCGATTACACATCGGCCAAGGATTACCAACGCAGCGAAAGCTGTTTCAACCGGAAGTTTTTTCCTAAAGAAAACTCTTTCGGAAACAGTAACAGTGCTGTTACAACATGAACACTGATTCAGTTAAGATTACGACCTAACTTCTCACATCAATTATGTTGCGTGTGTTAATTTTATTCATAACTGGCGGAATCTACAATTTAAAGTCGACTCCGAACGACAAATTTTTTTGAGAAACTTTTCATGGCAATTTTATTTTTACTCTCAAAGTTTTTGCCAGAAATCTACTGAAAGGAAATCGTCGAAGAAATACTTTTTGTATTTTGTTTTGATGACTGGCCTGGGGCTCGAATTCTGGCTTTACGTCTAATAAGTCAACACACTACCTACTAAACTACGGTGACTTCCATAACATAACATAGCCCAGGAAATTTGGACTTTTTTGTGCAAATAAAATGGCTCCAGGTGTTTGCGAAGGCATTTTACGCCTTAACACGAATCTGGTTTCAAAAACTGTCTATCGTTAAAATGGCAGTCAAAATTTATAAAAATTAATCAGATTTTCTTCAAAATTGTTGCTCGAGGGTTTTGAATTTTTAAAATCTGTAATCAGCGACCCCAAAAACCTCTGAGTAACAATTTTTAAACAAATCCGATTAATTTTTATAAACCTCGACTACAATATTGGATCCGCCATTTCGAATTTTTAAAATCTGAACGAAGATGAGTTATCAGCGACCTTAAAAACCCCCGAGTAACAAATTTTCAAGTAAATTCGATTAATTTTTATAAACCACGACTACCATATTAGATCCGCCATTTTGAATTTTTAAAATCTGAATAGAGATCTGTAATCAGCGACCTTAAAAACCCCTGAGTAACAAATTTTCAAGTAAATCTGATTAATTTTTAAGCATCTTCGTAATATGTTACTTCTTCTCTTGCACTCCTTAACATAAAGCCACCTCTTGACATAAAGGATGCATGCAATCAATTTAGTTTTGGGCTCATTTTAAAACGCAAAGATCAATTGTCAATTTCTGACAACAGCGATGGTTCTAGCACGTCAGCGTTTAGCTCTACACTATTTAGAAAATGACCAAAAACGCTATTTTCAGGGATTTCAATCCCCTTTTTATCGAAAACATAACCGTGATAGACACCAGAGATCAGCAATGAATCGTTTTTCCGCTACTCATAAGCACTCATGCAATTTTGAAAATGAATGAATCAACAGAATTGAAATTCAACTACTCTGATTCATTCGTACTCGCTACAACATTGATTTGTAAGTATAATTAGCAATGAGTATGAGTACAGCGTTGACATCAAACTCACAACATTCGAAATATGTTTGATTCATAAGCCTACTCATTCTGATTCATAAATTTAGAAAAATATTTTTAATACTTATTAGTGAATTGAGTGATTCGAATCATTCATAAAAATTTACAGCCTTTGTTGTTGTTGCATATAGAAACAAAGAAGAAAGGAAACACAAAGACACAGGGAAAGTTACCGAATCATACATTTGTGCTTCGTAATGTAAGCAAGACAGTCGAAGTCATAACTTATGTTTGTGTTAGTATACTACGACCAGACTTCAACTTTGTGAGTTAATGATATGATATGAAGTAGAGCGTACTTCTAATATAAGTATGATTGAATCAACTCTCGTTTGAATAATTGCTGATCTCTGGTCTAATGTATGTCAGAGGCTGTTGTGGTTTTAATACTGAGGCCAGCGACAAGTTATGGTTCCCCCAAATATGGATCGGAATTTACCGATGATGCATACAATTCCGTTGAGTAATCATGAGTTAAGTATTGAAGTTGATATCACTGCCAAGTATGATTTGAATCTACTCATCGTTTTGAATATGCGTTGCTGATCTCTGCTCCGAACGTCAAATTGAGGGTTTTTTGCCACTAGTGAGCGAAGCCGCAGAAGAATATTTTTATACTCGTTTTGACATGCTTTGCACTGTGGCGTCATGTCTATGTAACACTAGACAATGGGAACTTAAAAGGCCAAAGAAGGAAAAAAGCTTGAATTCACCGTGTTGACGTTAAACTACCCAATAGAAATTGGTCTTCTGCAATGGCAATGATGTAGTTTTTATAAAAAAATTGTCCGACTGCTCGCTTGGAATATTGCTAAGGCTTTTCGTCAATTACAATTTGGTAGTTAAATCAAATGTCCACAAACACTACTCCTCTTTCCAATATTTTTCCTAAACGTCACATGCATGCATATAGGGGCCATCCCTGAGTGATGGTTTTTATAAAAAAAAAAATAGAACAACCAGGAGAGGCTAGTGCTTTTTACAATTTCTACAATAAAAGGTTTCAGAGAAAAATCTTCTATTTGTGTGATGCTGTAATAAGAAACTTTAGGGACACGGTTTAGTTTCATAATTTCATTTGGTATTAATTGCGAGCAAAAAACTCGTTTAAACATCTTTCATTAACTTCTGAAGTTAATCATTTGTTAAGGTCGCCATCACCCTACCGCAACAGCATTTAAGAGTTCATGTGTATTTTGGCAATTATTGGATTGGATTAATGGCCAACGAAAATCTTCACAATAATAAAGCATTTTGGACAATTCATCGTTGTAATAATCAGTGAACACAAAAGTTTCCTGCTGTTTTATACGCTTAATAACCCGGTCAAAAGTTACAAAAGACAACAACTGAAAGGGGATTTAAGTCAGTTCTTAGAAATTGCCTTTGAATACCAAAGAAATGTTATTAATGTGGCAAGTGGCATGAGGCCGCCTACTTACCGGAAGGAGTGCAACATGTTGCTATGCCAACAACAAGGGGTTAAGTATGGGTAAGGCAGTGAATTTAATGAATAATTAATTTAAATTAATTTCAAAAAGTAATCTAGTAATCACAAGTGATTATATTTGAAATGGCAAAAGTTTCTCTCAACTCAACTGAAACGGAAAGTTTAATGGCGGCTGTTTTCAACAAACAAAAAAAAAATTGATTTTTTCTTTTAAATTAATTTAAGGCGTAATAATGTTTAAGACTCTTTTGTCTACATTATTAAGAAACTTCTTTAAGAAATAAATACAGAATCTTGAAAGTATTTTATAAAAACATTTTTCTTTAAAAATTCATTCCTTCATTTTGTTCTCATGGAAAACAGTTTCAAATTGAATACAATTCTGAACCAAAGTGGCGGATCTGTGGAAATATTTTCCCCAAAGTTGGTTTAAATATTAGGATTAACAGTTAATAAATGAGCAAGTAGACAACTTTGCATGGAAATCCCTTTAGTAGAGTGGAAGCAGATATTTGAAAGCTGTAATCAGCATAGTTCAAACTTCAGGTCAAATGTCCCAAACAAAACGAAATATTAAAAAATATTTCAGCGGCGATTTCCCCTCAGCAAATATCTGGCAAAAACTGTTTCTCAAAAATCTTTCGTTTGGAGTCGTCTTTAAATTGTATGGCCCGTCACACACAACCTAAGTGGTGTGAGAAGCTGAGTTGTAATCCCGACTGAAGGTTCATAATACACAATTTCACAGCCCTGCCTGGGTTTTGCAAATAATATGGATTCAGGTGTTTCCGAAGGCATTTTGCGCGCTGAACACGAATGTGGTTTCTAACTGAGATCAGTAATAAGTATTCAAAACGATGAGTAAGTTCGAGTCATTTTTATAATTTCAGATACTTATACGCATTCATACTTATTTTAATATGATACTCATACTTAAAGTTAGAAGTACTCATCGTATTCATATTTAACAATACGCATGATGTTATTGACTTCGACTCGTCTCTACTTAACATTTACTTGAAGCACAAAATAAGTATGATTCGAGTACGAACATTACTATACTCACAAAAAGATTGTGTCTATGCTTTGCATGTTGTCTTTGTCTTTCCTTTCTTCTTTGTTTGTATATGCAACAACAACAAAGGCTGTAAATTTTGATGAATGATTCGAATCACTCGAATCTTCTAAATTTATGAATCCGAATGAGTAGGCTTATGAATCAAACATATTTCGAATGTTATGAGTTTGATATCAACGTTGTACTCATACTTATTGCTACTTATACTTATAAACCAATGTTGTAGCGAGTATGAATGAATCAAAGTAGTTGAATTTCAATTCTGTTGATTCATTCATACTCAAAATTGCATGAGTGCTTATGGGTAGCGGAAAAACGAATCGTAGCTGATTTCTGGTTCGGAACCGACTTTAGATTGTAGATCTCGCCACTCATATATAAAATTAACTCACACAATAAGACTTAATGTGAGTACTTACGATGGAATTCTGATTGCAAGATTGTAACGACCAATTTGTTAAGTAAGTAAGATGGTATATTGATTGCAGGCCAGATTTGTCTCGAACTTATACTATTTTTATTTGTCCTTTGCAAACTCACATACAAATTAATTCGAATTTTCTAATTTACCATCTTTTGAAGTCGCCGTAGTCTAGCAGGTGCAGTCGCCGTGGTCTAGTAGGTAGTGTGCAGGCTTATTAGACGTAAAGTCACGGTTCGAGTCCCTGGCCAGACATGAAAATGAAATACAAAAAAAATATTTTTTCGGCGATTTCCTCTCAGCCGATTTCTGGCAAATATTCTGAGAGTGAATAAAATTGCCATGAAATGTTTCTCAAAAATCTGTCGTTCGGAGTCGACTTTAAGCTGTTGGTCCCGCCACTAATGAATAAATTTAACACACACAACATAAGTAGTATGAGAAACTAGGTCAATAATCCTGACTGAAGAGTTGTAATGACCAATTATGTATGTATGTATGTGTAGTCTAGCAGATAGTGTGTTGGCTTATTAGACGTAAGGCCACGGTTCAAACCCCAGATCAGACATCTTCAATTAAACGAAATATGAGAAAATATTTCTTCGGAAACTTCCTCTCAGTAGATTTCTGGCAGAAACTTAAAAGTCTGTTAAAAATCTATCGATCAGAGTCGACTTTAAACTGTAATTCCCGCCATTCATTTAAAAAATTAACACATACAACATTAGTGGTGTGAGAAACTAGGTTGTAATCCTGGCTAAAGTGTTGTAATGACCAAGTATGCATGTATGTTCAACAGAAGGGAGGATAAAGGAAGTCATAGACATTTTTTAAACCAAATGGATTTACAACAATCGAAGCTTTCAGTTTGTAACTTGTCTACTAACAAGTCATTGAAAACTGGAGTGTGCTAGTTTATATTCTATTTACATAAAGCAATAAAAGTGTGTGTCATTTTGATCATTTTCTGTTACTGTTTTTAAAATACAAAAGACGTCAATAAAAAATATCGATAAAAATCACATCGTTTAACCACAATCAGGCAACTGGCAATTGTCAAGAAAACTGTTTTTATATCCCCCCTTTATTTTTTTTAAAAATAAACTAGAAATTATTATTAACAATAAGAGACGAGAAAAGAAAATAAAAAAAATATTGCTTCGATTAAAATTTTATCTCCCAACCGCTAATATTGAACACCTGATGATGGTCTTCTATTTTATATTCACCGCTAAAATAGATAGAGAGAGAGATAGAGAGAGAGAGCTAGGAATAAATGGAAAGAACAATGAAAACTCATTCATCATAAAAACGGTGACACATTTTTGTAGGTGAAACGTGCTAAAGGCGTTATGAGGTGGCATGAGTATGTATCCTTCACTCTTTATTTTTATTCATCCATCGTACACATGCAATTGTACATACAGAATATAATATAAAATGATTATTTATGTACACGAGTACATTATGTATTATGGTGTATGTATGTATGTATGTGTATAAAAATAAGTACATAAAATGTGGCAATAAAAACCGTACCAGGCAACATAGAAAATATGAAAAACTTTGCTGTTTGAATTATTAAAATTGTTTTCTTTTATGCCCTACTACTCCATATATTTGTGAATATATTGAGTTTGTCCTGATGATAAGTCATCCACAGCCTTTTTTTCATATTTAGGATTTAGCTTCACTTAAGTGAATTAAATTAAAACGATTCGTTCCTTTTATCAATCAAAAAAAAATTTCGTTTTCAAAAACCAGTTTCAAAAAACTATTCGGAACTCTCAAATGGTTTGAAACTCGACTCTTTAATGAAATTAATCAAAATGGGTATGCATACGTACACATAATTAGTCATTACAACCCTTTAGTCTGGATTATTGACTTAGTTTCTCACACCACTTATGTTGTGTGTGTTAATTTTATACATAATTGGCGGGACCAACAGTTTAAAGTCGATTCCGAACGACAGATTTTTGCGAAATCTTTTCACGACATGTTTTTTTTACTCTTAGAGGAAAATCGTCGAAGAAATACTTTTTGTATTTTATTTTGATGTCTAGCCTGGGGCTCGAACCCTGGCCAACACACTACCTTCTATACCACGGCGACTCAACAAAATTGGTATAATGTATGGAAAATCTGACAAAATTTTTTAAATCAAATTAAAAATCTATTTTCCTCTCTTTGGAACAATTGATCCCCTTAAAGGATGTAATTCTTAACAGAATAAATCGGAAATAAGAGTTCATTTCCAGAGCAGCTGCTCTTAATGGACTATTCGCTTTCACTATTTCACTAGTCGCAGTAGTCTAGTAGGAAGTGTGTTGGCTTATTAGACGTAAGGTCACGGTTCAGACCCCAGGTCAGATATCTCAATCAAAATAAAACATGAAAACAATATTTCTTCGTATACTTCCTCTCAGCAGTCTTCTGGCAAAAACTCTGAAAGTAAATTAAAATTGTTAGGAAAAGTTTTTCAGAAATCTATCGTTCGGAATTGAGTTTAAACTGTTCCGCCACCGACATGTATAACATTAACACCAGAGCTCAACAACGAGTATTCAAAATGATGAGTAGATTCGAGTCATACTTAGAATTTCTGATACTGAATGCGTATATTCATACTTATTTTAATATGATACTCATACTACTCAGACTCAAAGTTGGAAGTACACGAAGTATTCATACTTAACAATACGCATGATTATATTGACTTCGCCTCGTCTCTAGTTAACATTTACACGAATCGCAAAATAAGTATGATTCACGTACGAACGCTACAATACTCACAAGAAGATTGTGTGTATGCATTGCTTGTTGTCTTTATCTTTCCTTTCTTCTTTGATTGTATATGCAACAACAACAAAGACTGTAAATTTTGATAAATGATTTGAATCACTCGAATCACTAATAAGTATTTTCCTAAATTTATGAATGAGCAGAATGAGCAGGCGTATGAATCAAACATATTTCGAATGTTATGAGTTTGATATCAATGTTGTACTCATACTCATTGCTACTTATACTTATAAATCAATGTTGTAGCGAGTACGAATGAATCAGAGTAGTTGAATTTCAATTCTATTGATTCACTTATACTCAAAATTGCATGAGAGGTTATGAGTTGCTGATCTCTGGTTAACACACACAATATAAGTGGTGTCAGAAGATGCATGTATGTATGTATATATTATTTGTGTATGTATGTAAAATCGTAGATTTACTTATCCATTTTTACTCAATTGATCCTCTTAAACGTTATAATTCTGCAGAAAATTCTTTAAAAGTAAGAGTTTGTCTCTAGAGTAGCAAAACCAAAGCCAAAAGTTTTCTGACCATGTTTGAACTTCTTTGCAGCAAAACGGAGCATACAGTCCAAGTGCTTTTTTGGGGAAAAGGTTAGCTAAGTTAAGTTATAGGGTTCTTCGTTAATCTTAAGAAAAGTTCAATCAGATACCCAAAGACACTTTGTGATTCACTGAAAATACGTAAACCTATCTTTATGTACGCTCCATGTAGACTTCTTGAGCAGCCGTTTTTCTGACAATCCCCATAAGACACTTAAGACATACATACACACATAATTGGCCATTACAACCCTTCTGTCAGGATTACGACCTAGCTTCTCACACCACTTATGTTGTGTGCGTTAATTTTATACATGAGTGGCGGGAACTACAGTTTAAAGTCGACTCCGAACGACAGATTTTTGAGAAGCGTTTCATGATAATTTTTACTCTCAGAGTCTTTGCCAGAAATCTGCTGAGAGGAAGTCGCCGAAGAAATATTTTTCGTTTTGATGTCTGACCTGGGATTCGAACCCGGGCCTTTTGTCTAATAAGCCAACACACTACTCACTAGACCACTACTCAAACAACCAATCTTACAGTGACCAATATTAATACTCGTAAGGGACCTGATTGTATTCCTGTTAAGGGAACTCTGGTATATTGCCGCGGCAGAGTAAGCCAGAATATCTTAGTTATTCTATAAGCAATCTCAGACTACAACCATTTGTTGTGTTCTCGAAAACCCAAACGGAAAAGTGCAGTCCTCTCATAGCACTTACCTCTAGAGAATTAAATCTGATAAAATTGTTCCTAAATGTCTGTGGCATGCCTTTGGAACAGTTAACATCATGAAAGAGTTATGTACCGCCGTGCCTAAGCCTATGATCTCGTAAAACAAGGCAATCACAAAGAAAGTGTTGATTTCTACTTTTTTTCATCGTGAAAACTTATATAACGAACAGGAGAATACGACTAGCGAAATGAAATGACGTGAAGGAGCTTGCCTGCGAGATGGAAAGTGAGCCATTATCCAGTTTCTGGATCTTCACCTAAAGCTGTAGTCAAAAATAATGATTTTTCTTCTGACTACAGGAAATTGAATGTGACCTCTACACAGTACTGTTGCCTCTCGCACCTAGCTCTGACGACATGCTCAACACGCTTACATACATACACAATTAGTCATTACAACCCTTCAGTCAGGTTTACTGACCTAGCTTCCCACACCACTTACAATAATGTGTACGTTAATTTTATATACGATTGGTGGGCGACCTACAGTTTAAAGCCACCTCCGAACGACAGATTTTTAAGAAGCTTTTCTTGGTAATTTTATTTACTCTCAGAGTTTTTTCCAAAAATCTGCTGAGAGTAAGTCGCCGAAGAAATAGTTTCGTATATTCGTTTTGATGTCTGACCTGGGATTTAAACTCGGACTTTACGTCTAGATCACGGACTAATCTGTCATAATATCTTCTCGAATACGGTAGATTATCTCAAAAATAAATGGGACCTTGAATAGTCTGTATGAAGCTTTACAGATAATATTTTCGATTTTAACAGTACATTATGGCATTCTCAATGTATATTTTAGTCTCCAACAAAACGAAATATGAAAATATATTTCTACAGAGACTTCCGCTCAATAAATTTCTGGCAAAAATTCTGAGAGTCAAAATTCCCATGAAAAGTTTCTCAAAAATCTGTTGTTCGAAGTTCGAAGGTCTCGCCACTCATGGATAAAATTTACAACACAACATGGGTGGTGTGACAAACTAAGGAGTGCGCACAAAAAAAATGGGCCTACTTTTAAGCTTATAACTTTTATCATAATTGAAAAAATTAATACCGTTACGACGTGCTAAATGTCATTGCACTAGCAAAAATAGTTTTTTGAAAATTGGCACCCAGCAAGAATGTCGTAAAAAATGAAATTTTCAATGAAAAACCGCGCCGCTTACAAAAAAAACGATTGCTAGGCTCGCGGGTGTTTATCAAAAAACATTTTCTAAGGTAAGAATAAAATAATATAAGGAGCCTTTAAGTATTGAGAAAAAGCATGGAAGTGGAAGAAAACAAGGATTTACCGACCAAAACAAAGCAAGTAAAATAATACGTATTTTTCTAAATCACCATAACATATCTGGAAGAAAAGTGGCTCAAAAACTAGGATGCTCTGGGACCTTGATTACAAAAAAATGTTATACACAAAAGGAATTCAAATATTATTTACTTTAATTGAAATATAAAACGAAAAAAATCCGCCACTTAGTTTAATTTCTATAACGAAAAATGTAAGTTCAGTTTTTTTTGTGCGCACTCCTTAGGTTATTAACCTGACTGAAGGTCTGCATGAATTTGGGAAGTATATCTACGGCATTATTCTATCGTACAAGCATAGTAGTTTGACAAACTCCATACTAAATGGTGTGCAGGTGGACAGGCTAAACCAAAAAATTGTAAAATTGCAGTCAACCTACTATACCATAACGAATGCCGTGTGTCTTCAATTAAGTTAAAGCCCAATCTCGTTATATTTCTATTTCTATGTAGGGTACCATGTATTCAGTTATGACTGGCAATAATTTTTTTTAACATAAGTAAGCATACGTTTAGCTTTTGTATCAGAAATGTTTGTTTAGCCTGAAAGCAAAGACAACGAATATTTCGCTCGGGAAAACAACTGAAATAAAAACAAAAACAACAACAACAAAAAAGGGAAATTTATGTTAAAATATACATGCATACAAATGTTCCGTTATTCATTATTTATGGCACCGATATACATACGATACCAGGCGCCCTTGTACTCTCACCTACGCCACCAACCATCAGTTCATCCCATCACCACATGTCACAACTAAATGTTCATTTCATTCAATGCTGAGAAAAAAGAAAAAGAAAAAAAGAAACAGAAACAGAAAAAAGAAATAAAACTTCAAAGAAACAG
Organism: Sarcophaga peregrina; assembly: GCA_014635995.1. NCBI lineage: Eukaryota > Metazoa > Arthropoda > Insecta > Diptera > Sarcophagidae > Sarcophaga > Sarcophaga peregrina. The sequence continues at coordinate 21,870,682 of CM025789.1, read as the reverse complement.
AAAAAAAATACGATTTTTCTTTCACTTTTTCTTTATTCCTTCAGATGTTGCCTTCAAACAGGAATAACTGGCACAGAGCATCTCGAAGGACTTGAATGTTTAATTTTGTTAAAAGACAGTAACGAACGAATGACTGAATGAATGAATGAGTGAGTGAGTAAGTGAATGAATGGTTGAGTGAATGAATAAATGAATGGCTGACTGAATGTATGAATGCACAAGAACGAATGAAAAAAAAGTGAAAATTTGTTTGCTTTTCTCCACACGGTTTCCTTTCATTTTTTTCCGTTTTTTTCTCCTTTTTATCTCTTGTCATCCCTTTACGTATTGTTGTGCAAAGTTAAATTCTCTTAAATTTGTTCATTTTTATAGAATTTTTTATATTCTTTTCATAAAAAAAATTTTCTTTTCTATCGTTTTCTTTTTTAGATTGAGCAGATACAAGCTGAATACAAGGTTTTGGCCTTGCAGTACCATCCGGACAAAAATAGTGGCGATAAAGACGCCGAGGCCAAGTTTCAACAATTAAAGGTAAGCGACTAGTTTTCCAAGTAAAGGAAATTCTAAAGGAAAATTTTATTTAAATGGTCTACGGACATAAAAGTAGAATTTTCTTCAATTAAATTGAATTAATTATTAAGGAAATAATGGAACGTCTTAGAAACTGTGTTAGTTATTGTAATCAACTACGGAATTATGAAGGGTAATACTATGTTCAGATATACACTTTTATTAAATCAATATTCGGTTTATTGAGAACAATATTTTTAGCGTTCAGACATATAATATACGAAAATTTATTTGACAGTTGGTAAACAAGACAGCTGATTGCTTCAACAAAATTGCTTTCAATTTAAACGCAAAAATTAGTGCTAAAAAGTATTTTTTAGAAAAAATGGAAAAGGTATTGCTAATTATTAACCGAAACGCCGAGCTGTTGCGGTTAATAGGGACTACTTGTGACTCCAAAGTGGCTTTTTTCTGAAGGATTAGAAATAAAAATTTGATAATATTGGATAGCTAGCAGAAAAGAAAGCTTTTGCTTATGGCACTATCGGTGTTTACATTTGAGTTGTCAAATATGTAATATGCTCACTGAACGTACTTATGACAGTGTTGTATTTAAAGTTTTAATCAATATTATAACAATTTATGAATTTATTGAGCAATAATTAATTGAAATTTTATATGAAATATTGATATCAATAATGCCGTTTATTGCGATGTTCTCAATATAAGTGCATGTCTGAACATAGTATAAGGGTTTGCATTTTTTCTTTTCTAGCCTGCAGACAACAAAGTAAAAAAGTAGATTAACCAGTTCAATTCAGAACAATTTGGTATTCCAAATATTAAAGAAAATTGAAATATTTTTTTGGAAAGCTTCATTCGTCTTCTCGATGCCCTAAAAAAGTAGACATACTGCTAAAGCCTTTTAGCTAAAATTACTATGCGATAATTGTCTGTGATTCTATGATTATATCGGGTCTGCCGTCTAACGTTTTTTTTCTTTCAACTAGTGTCATGTCCGATTTGACAGATAATTAGTTTTATCCTTTCGCTGAACAAATATGGAGGATATTGGCAACATCTGGTTTCAGCAGGACGGCTCTATGTGCCACACAGCCAAAGCTACACTCGATGTTCTTCGCCCTGATTTCGAAGATCGCATTATCAGCCACAGAACTGATGTTGTTTGGCCACCTCGGAGCTGTAATTTAACATCGTTGGACTATTATTTGTGGCGAGCCGTCAAAGATAAGTGTTACGCCGACAAACCAGAGACAATAAACGCTTTAAAGGACAATATTCCTGAAGCCATTGGTAAAATACAGCTGCACATAATCGCTGATGTGCTTAAAAATAGGATCAATCGTGTAGGCTGTTGCATGGCCAGCCGCGGAAGGCATTTGAATGAAATTATTTTCTATTATTACCAGAAAGGATTGGACTTTCAAATAAAAAAAGAAATTTCAGAAAATATTCCGTAGTTTTTTCTTTAAAGCATTTTCAAAAAAAAGAAGTTATTTGGCGGAACCTATAATTGACATTCAAATTACTAGTCTACTGAATCCGTATTCTGATTTTACTGTGCATACGATCGATTGTAATAATGCAACCGAAATGTAAGAAGTCTTAGCTTATTCAGGCAATAGTATGATCCTAAGATACCAGTGGAATGTCTTTTATATTTGAGAGGTCTTCAAGGACCCCCAGTAAACGTTTCTAAATTTGTAAACGGATTGCAACTGTGGTATCAATAAAATGAATTCCAAATAAGTGGTAGGTAGATAGCTTGGGGTGGTAACTTTAATATCAAAACACTGTTTAGAAAGCATAGCGGCTCATTGTGTTTCCACTGGTAAAAGCAGTTCCTGGAATAACTAAATTTCATCGAGCTTACCTATGAAGTTGGCCAACGCATGGTCAACGCACAGCAACATACAACATGCTTAGTGAATGACGTGCGTATCTGAAAAAGATGGCGGTACATTCTGGTATTCACTTTTCCCTGGTTGAATGAAAGAACGCAAACTAAGTCCGTAAGGAACTTATTGAGGCTCACGGACACTGACCACATAATCGATGACGCTTTCTTCCATATGGCAGAATGCTGATATATTAAGCGATACGAACAATATCGCAAACGAGTTATATTTTGCTGTTCATACCATTTAGGGTGATTGTAGGTAAATGTCTGATTGGTTGGTTCTCATGACAACCTAGGTTTCAGAAAACTAGGTTTCCCTTAACACAGAGAAAGACTTTCACTTTTACTTGATTGCCTGTGTTTTGCGTTAATTTGAACTTCATAAACGTTGGAATGAATATTCAACCGAGGGCACTAAATACACACGCAAGTAAGAGTATGATAGTCACCATAACCTTGTTGGTAATGTGTTGGCTTATTAGACACGAGGAGTCTGTGGTTCTAACTTCAACTCAAAGGAGGCTGCCACCCGTAGTCCCGAGGACACTAAATATACACACGCGTAAACGCATGGTAGCCACTGCAGTCTTGTTGGTAAAGTGTTGTTTTATTAGACACGAGGAGTCCGTGGTTCTAACTCTATCACAAAAACCCTGAGAGTAAATAAAATTCTCAAATCCGTCGTTGGGCAGCGACATTAATCTGGTAGATCGAGTCACACATGGATAAAATTGACACACTCAAGATTGGGCGTGTGTGGTAGGCTAGGTTATAATCCTGACTAACGGGTTGTAATGACCTATTAAGTAAATAAGTGTGAACGTGGTCTACGTTACTGGAGCTCAATCAACAATGTAGGCAATATTGGCTACATTTATGTCAATGAGTGTACGTGATCGCAGTGGCTCCAGTTCTATGGCATCCTGAATAAACGAAATATGAAAAAAAAATACTTCTTTCGTATACAAATGTCGCAATAATATTTTAGCATTGAGAACAACTCAAATCTATTGTTGCTGTCGAAATGTTAGTACACACAAGAACACAGGTGGTGTGAGAAATTCGGTTGTAATCCTGACTAATGAGAGTTGTAATGGCCAATAAAATATGCTTGCTAGTCTGTCAACGACATCAGCAAGTCTTGAGTATCACATAGTACCTCATCATTGGCTTACGAATGCATCTTTTTGGTCTAAGGTCAGCTAATCTAAATGCTTTTACTCAGGAAATTCGTTTGCTAGGGGTTCTACGGTATTCATATAACATCAGTTGTTAAGTACTCCATAGGACTGGGCATTGTAATGGCCTTGCAGCATTTCTAGAACCATTAATTTGAAAAATTCTTATTCAGACAACACAATTGAATCAATATTATTGGACGCAATTAGGGATGAAAGGGTTAACTCACGTTTGTCACACAATGACAAATTATATTCATTTCCGTGCTGGGTAACTTCTACTTTATGTCGAGTGACCAGAGTTTCTATTGAAATTGGACCCACAATCCTCACACTATCCACTAGATTGACGAAGCACCCAACTAAATTATTTTTTTTTTGTACCAAATTTGGTATTCTTTTTAAGTTAAATAATCACTTCAATCAGGCCGAGTATGTAAGTTTGTATAGAATGTAATCGAAATCCCAGAGATTTTTAAACTAAAATTAATATAAAGGGTCCGCCAAATTATTTTCGTTTTTTTCTTGTTTAAAAAGGCTTTAAAAAACTTTTTGAATATTTTCTCAAATTTCTTTTTTTATTTGAAAGTGCAATCCTTCCGGTTAATAATGGAAAATAATTTCATTCAAATGGCTGCCTCGGCTGGCCATGCAGTAGCCTACACGATCGGTCCAATTTTTAAGCACATTATCGATTGTGTGCAGCTATATTTCACCAATGGCTTCACGAATATTGTCCTTTAAAGCGTCAATTGCCTTTGGCTTGTCGGCGTAACACTTATCTTTGACGGCATCCCACAAATAATAGTCCAACGGTGTCAAATCGCAGCTCCGAGGTGGCCAAACGACATTAGCTCTGCGGCTGATAATGCGATCTTCAAAAACAGGGCGCAAAACATCGAGTGTAGCTTCGGCTGTGTGGCACGTAGCCGGCGTCCTGTTGAAACCAAATATTGCCAATATCCTCCTTTTCAATTTTTGTGAACAAAAATTCGTTCAACATGGCCCGATAACGATCGCCATTGACTGTAACGGCCATTCCTTGCTCATTTTCGAAGAAAAATGGTCCAATTATGCCTCTGGACGGAAATCAGCACCAAATAGTGACTCGTTTTGGGTGCGTCGGCTTTTCAATGTATGCGTGCGGGTTTTCTGTGCCCCATATGCGACAATTTTGTTTGTTTACAAAACTTAATAAGCCGACGATAACATTGGTTCTCCAGCAATGCCACTTAAAATATTATAGGTAGCAATAACAGCTTTATCGGTACAAGTTCTCATGGTGGCTGAACCAATGTGTGGCGAAACAACCAAATTTGGCAAGGTCAATAACTTATGATCGCTGGGCAAAGGTTCCGGGTACATGACATCAAAATGAGCTTCATCTGAAAAGACGATTTTTTACCAAATTCGGCATCTTCTGTAAGTCGATCGCAGGCTTACTTAGCGAAGCGAAAACGCCTTGGATGGTTAATATTCGTTCAGCGGAAGGATAAAACTAATTATCTGTCAAATCAGACATGAGCTAAGTGTTACCATTCACGAAATAAGCACTAGTTGAAAAAAAACCGTTAGATGGCGGATCCGATATTTAGTCTCTCATTAAATTCAAACTGTATTCCACCAAGTTTACATAAACATTCTGACACTAACATTTGACTGCAATGAAACAAAATATTTCAACCCCATGCAATAATAAAATCAAACATCAAACGCTGTCAAACCACATTTTTAAAGGCAAAATATTTGCGTTTATTTTAAAGGAATTTCCACAATATTTCTACTCCTCTTTTCAGATTGCCTATGTAATGCAATGTGATTTCAAATATTCATTGCTACGTACACACATTTTTACATTCATTTACGAAATTATTTACTGACAATCAAATGAAAAGTTTGTTTTTAATAATTTGTGTTCTGGTGTCATGTTTTGTTTGTTCTGTGGCTGCAATTGAAAATCTCTTCTGATTACTGAAACTAAACAAAAAAAAATTTTTTTTTTGTAAATATTTTCCATATGCATACCAGAGATCAGCAATGAATCATTTTTCTACTACTCATAAGCACTTATAAAATTTTGAGTATGAATGAATCAATAGAATTGAAATTCAACTACTCTAAGTCATTCGTACCCGAGATCAGCAATAAATCGTTTTTCCACTACTCATAAGCACTCATGCAATTTTGAGTATGAATGAATCAACAGAATTGAAATTCCACTACTCTGATTCATTCGTACTCGCTACAACATTGATTTATAAGTGTAAGTAGCAATGAGTATGAGTACAACGTTGTCATCAAACTCACAACATTCGAAATATGTTTGATTCATATACCTACTCATTCAAATTCATAAATTTAGAAAAATACTTATTTGTGAATTGAGTGATTCGAATCATTAATCAACATTTACAGCCTTTGTTGTTGTTGCATATACAAACAAAGAAGAAAAAAAAGACAAAGACAACAAGCAAAGCATGCACACAATATTCTTGTGAGTATTGCAGAGTTCGTATGCGAATCATACTTATTTTATAAATCGTGTAAATGTTAAGTAGATTCGAGTCGAAGTCAATAACTCCATGCATATTGTTAAATATGAATACGCCGAGTACTTCCAATTTTGAGTATGAGTATCATAATAAAATAAGTATGAATGCGTATAAGTATCAGAAGTTATAAGTATGACTCGAACCTACTCATCATTTTGAATACTCGTTGCTGATCTCTGATGCATACCAGCCAGCACCATCAATACCACCCACGGACATACTCGTATGTATCGCATGTTAATAAAACTGACATTTTGTACGTTTATTGTACTTGTTACAGGCGAAAAAAATAGAGAAAACACTCAAATTTATTTATCAAATACTTAGATTGGCACACCATTTTACACAAACAACTGCCAATTTGTACAGTTTTGGTACATTTTTTTTTGTTTGCTTGGTTTGCAACAAGGCCATCTCATTACAAAACATTTGTGTTTCATGCAATGCCTTCGAAATAATAAGTTTTAATGTGTAAACTTTTGTTGGGGAAAGTTTATTAACAAATTTGTATGTGTGTGTGTGTGTATGTGTGTTCAATGCAGCCATTACAACTGGGAGTAACGAAATAATTTGTTTGGTTTGTCGAAAATTAGTTTTTCGTTAAAAAGTTTCGTCCCCCCAATTGGGTGAGAAGGGATTAGAAGTGCAAAATGAAAATTAAA
>CM025789.1:21246293-21263359 GCA_014635995.1 Sarcophaga peregrina | reverse complement strand
TATTGAAAATTTGTTCTGTTTTTCCAGCTGTCATGTTATGTTTAAAATTGTATTTTGCAATTCAAAAGATTATTATTTTAAAAATAGCAGATAACACGAGTAATTCAATGTTCTTGGCATTATACTGCCAAGAACTTTTGAATTACACATTACCTTACTAATAGGCCAATAATAATTAATTTTGATACTCATTGCAATTCATTATGTTTTGAAACTCATGATTTTTTTATTGCAAAATGTTGCATCGGATGTAAGGGTTAATAAACACCTGGTATTATATTAACGACCATATTTCCATCAAACGTTTATTTGAATTTGTCAAATTGATGACTTAAAGTTAAAAAAATTATCAAATTATTGGTCATGTGACCCACCGTCTTCTAATTTTACTTTATTTTCAATTGTTGAAAACAAAACTATCGTCTTAAAATGGGCCATTTGCTCTTCTATGCTAGCTTACAAAACTTTAAAGCCCTACAGAAGTAAATGATCGGCCTGGAAGTTTGTTTGTCAAAACCTTCCCCTTTAACCTAGCTGTAGGATTGTCCATGTTCCATGATCATATTCTTTCATTTGTTTAAACCATAACTCTTAACAAGTACCGGTCAATTACATGTTTCCCAAGAAATATCACATCAAAATGGGCATGCAAGTATTCACTCCACACTTCAAGTCGGTTTTAGACACTCCAAATATACACAATTTGTGTATTAAACTCTTGAGATTTTGTTAATAATTTTGCTTAGATAATTATGTGTCGCTACCCACGCTTTGCTTTTTAACAAGGAAAATAGATTGTAAGAGGGGAGCAAATAAACAGAGATGTCATTTGGCATTTGAATCGGTTTGTGTCCTAAGAGACCGAAAGTACTTCTGCAAAAAATTTACGCAACATGGCACAAGTGCAATTAAAAGACAAATATTTTCCCAAAATGGGAAGAGCTCCATTACTATGTAAAACACACGATTTTCGGGAACACATACATACATAATTGGCCATTACAACCCTTCAGTCAGGATTACGACCTAGCTTCTCACACCACTTATGTTGTGTGCGTTAATTTTATACATGAGTGTCGGGACCTACAGTTTAAAGTCGACTCCGAACGACAAATTTTTTTTGAGAAGCTTTTCATGGCAATTTTTACTCTCAAAGTCTTTGCCAGAAATCTACTGAGAGGAAGTCGCCGAAGAAATATTTTTCGTTTTGATGTCTGACCTGGGATTCGAACCCGGGCCTTTCGTCTAATAATCCAACACATTACCCACTAGACCACGTCGACTTCATTTTCGGGAACAAGTATTCGTATTTAGTTAAAGCATATTCTGTTAGAAGACGACGTAGTCTAGTTGGACGTTTGAGGTCACAGTTCAAAACCCAGGTCAGAGATCTCCAACTAAACGAAATATTTTTTCAGCGACTTTCTTTCTTTCCGCAGATTTCTGTCGTATGTATATCTTTTAATTTAGTAGAGAGCATCGTAAAAATTTGTTTTATTTTTAACTGAACGTAATTGGTCTCAGTCAGGATTACGATATACCTTCTAATTCCTTCTTAATTTTATATAGAAGTGTCAAGAACTACAATTCCAAACGACAGATTTTTGAAAAACTTTTTCATGGCAATTTACTTTACTCTCGGAATGGAGAAGCAGTTGCTGAAGAAATATTTCTTTCGGATTTATAGAGTTTGTTTTTCTGGCAAAGATAATAAGGAGATAACGTTGATCTTGAATTGTTGTTCGAGGAACTCTAAATAGAAACTATCGACAGAAAGTCTCTAGCAAGAGGTGTACCGTATAATATACAGACATACAGTCAAACTTTAATAAATTGAATCACCATTTTCCAAAAAAAAAATTAATTTATAGAAACTTCAACTTTGGAAAGTAAATGTACAAATGATCTAGATACTGTTGCCACGAGATATGTTTCAATTTATAGAAACTTCAAGTAATAGAAGTTCAAATTATAGAAGTTCGACTGTATAGCATAGAATTAAAGATAGATGGCAAAATGGGTCCGTATATACATTAGAGCGACTCTACAAAAAAGTGCTCGATGTACACTCCTAAAAATGAACCTTGGACTTTTTAAGATGACATTTAAAATATTTCCGCTCCAGCTTTGACCTCTCGTGAGCTGGACCATTTGAGGATCTGTTTCCTTACCAACATATACAATATGTATATCATAAGAAAAGTTTTTTAAGGTATATACAATTTGCCCAAAGACGATCATCCATGTCCTTTTTTAAGGATATTCTGCAAAAAATCACGGTTCTTGAAATTTTAGTTCGGGTTATTTTATAATAAAAATGCCAAATTAACATATTTTAATCTTTAGTTGATTTAATTAAACACGAGTCTCACCTTTTTTTGAAATCTGCGCTAGTTCGCGGACATCTTAAGATATACTGTTTCATACCATACATACGCACCAGAGATCAGCAATGAATCGTTTTTTTCGCTACTCATAACCACTCATGCAATTTTGAGTATGAGTGAATCAACAGAATTGAAATTCAACTACTTAGATTCATTCGTACTCGCTACAAACATTGATTTCTAAGTACTGGTTACAATAAGTATGAGTACAACGTTGACATCAAACTCACAACATTCGAAATATGTTTGATTCATGCACCTACTCATTCTGATTCTTAAATTTAGAAAAATACTTATAATACCTATGAGTGATTCGAGTGGCTTGAATCATTCATCAAAATTTACAGCCAAAGAAGAAAGGAAAGCCAAAGACAACAAGCAAAGCCTAGTAGTGTTAGTACGCGAATCATACTTATTTTGTGCTTCGTGTTAATGTCAAGTAGAGACGAGTCGAAGTCAATGACATCATGCGTATGAATATTACGAGTACTTCCAACTTTGAGTATGAGTAGTATGAGTATGATATCAAAGTAAGTATGAAGGCGTATAAGTATCTGAAATTATAAGTATGACTCGAACCTAATCATCGTTGGAATACTTATTGCTGATCTCTGATACACATGCATAATTGGTCATTACAAACCCTTCAGCCAGGATTATAAACCTATTTTCTTGCATCACTTACGTCGTATGTATAAATTTTATACGTGAGTGGCGGGACCTACAGTTTAAAGTCAGCTCCGAACAACTGAATTTTTGAGAAAGTTCTCATGGCAATTTTCATTTACTCTCAGAGTTTTTTTGGCAGATATCTGCTGAGAGGGAGTCACCGAAGAAATATTTTTTCATATTCCGGTTTATCGGAGATATCTGACCTGGGATTTGAATCAAGGCCTCACGACTCATAAGCCAATATACTACCTACTATACTAGGACGAATATTGTGCCACTTGTGTCTCTACTTCATTGTTTGTTTTAAAACAACAATCTAACTAACGCAGAGATGTTAAACCATGGACACTACTTTTATGGCATTTTTAGTATTTCCTTAAACACTTACAAAGCAATAAACAGTGTTTAAATAAGTTTAAAGTCGAAATGTTCAATTATAAATTACCTGTTATAGTGTGCAATTGATAGGGACTCGATGGTGGAAACAATTCAAACGATCTTTTTACGTTTGGCCAAGCCTGTAATGAAACAAAAGGGGAAAAACATAACGAATCATTAGCATGTAAATATTTATTGAATTAAAATTAAAACAAAAATAACATTCGAGGGATTGAAATTATTTAGTTTTTGTGTAATATTTGTGTTTTGCTTTCAAATACCATAAGGATTTATGAACACGCAAATTACTAAGAATTGATTGACATACAATACTGTGGGTAACTAAAACTACAACTAAAACTACTAAATAAACTAACTTAAATGATATGCAAACATATCATAATTCCATAATAAAATGGCTTTTATGAATACATTTACTCACATAACAACTTCAAATAAATATTAAATGAAATGCTTAACTAACTAACACAAGATATTTGTGGATTTAAGTTGAAATCAAACATAAAATAATTGCTAAGAGTTTATATGCATGCATTAGATGATGCCTTGTATTAATAAAAATATTATTAAACTAGATGACCGGTGCGAATATTTCGCACCGTTAGTTGTCATTTTGTAACATAAATGAAAATAATTAATAGAAATTTTAATAAAGAATAAAAATATTAAAAATCGCACTTGATCTAACAACTACTGCAAAGTATTGCCAAAACACACCTTTTAAAAACTTAATATGCATATTATATATAACTGGGTTAGTAATAAACGGCATTATAGTAAATAGCGGTATTGCCAGAATGGGATTTAATACATACTATATTATGTAGAACTGCATTACTATTAAGCTACCCTGTACAAAAACACTTGAACAAAAACACATAATCATAATGACAACAGTATGATTATGCAAGTTCTATATAAAATATAATTTTATCAATGAAAATATTAATTTTTCAATTTCTTATTATTTTTCGCCATTAGTGTCAGATATAAGCTTTAAAATGAGATATCATTCATTAAATTTGATGTCAGTGGTATGGGAGATATTTGCCACCGACAAAAAAGTGCTTAGAAATAATCTATACTAGATGAACCCATGGCGAATATTTCGCACCGTAGTTGTCATTTTGTAACTTAAAATGAAAATAATTAATAGAAATTTTATTAAAAAGAATAAAATATTAGAAATCATAATATCATACATACATACATACTCGTACATACATATGTTTAAATGCTTTTATAATACTTCTTTGAATACAATGTTAGAGGTAATGACATGATCATCGTTAGCTTTTGGCCCGTACGAATCCCTAATACAAACAAAAATATCTTTAAACGTACGCACTCGAGAAAAAGCCACGTATAACTGGCCCTGATAAAAAACCAGTTCTGGTAAATACAATCCTACCTTTAGAAGGGTTTGATCTTGTGCTTTGTTTATCGCCATAGCAAATGTAACTTTCACAGGGAATTGTTTTTCGTGTCATTCGGAAAGGCACGGTGTGAGATCAGAAGGTGTAAGGTTGATTCGGGTATGAGTACAGTTTTAGTCGGTATGAATAATTTTTGCTGATATGATGTGCTCTCCCCAAGTTTTCTTACGATTAGCCTGATACCATTTATTAACCCGTATTACTACACTTCATAAAACAAACAATGCCATGACAATAACGACATTACCAAAATAGCTTTTAACAACTTTATATATTATTATGTGGAATAGAATTACAATTAAGCGACCCGGTCTATTGCACTTGATCTAACAACTTACTGCAAAGTTTTGCCAAAAACAGCTTTTTACAACTTAATATGCATATTATACACTGATTAGTAATATACGGCATTATAGTATATAGCGGTATTGCCATAATTGATTTTAATACATACTATATAATTACGCAGAACTGCATTGCTATTAGGGACCTTGTATTACCACACTTAAACAAAAACATATGGCCATAATGACAACAGTATTATTATGCAGTTCTATATACAATATAGTTTTTATCAATGAAAATATAATTTTTTTTTTAATAGAAATTGTAACTTTTCATGAAGCCAACCTTTTTTTTAATTTAACAAAACATATTTCGTTTTTAAAAAGGCTTCTTTCTGTTCTCCATTTTCCCAATCAATAATTTTTCCCCTGGCATTAATGTAATCCCCAAAGAATAGACTAAAAATAATAAAAATTATTGAGAAAATATCTTCAGAAACAAATAAATTGTAACATTTAACCCACTAATAAAGACTATTACGAACAAAATCGTTAAAAATTAAAAAAAAAACACTCAAAATGAAATAAAAATACTTGACCTTTTTACATGAGTTACTTTCAAATAAGACCCTTTCGCTTAACCCTACACCGCTATATATTGTGATGGGATTTTTTGTTTTATTGTGGTAGTTATAATGCGTTTAAAAAGTAAATAAAATAAGCCTTGGGTGTAGCTATTTTGGATAAATCCGTTGGCCATACGATAACTAAACTTGCAACAGACTTACTTAATTGGCCATTACAACCATTCAGTTAGGATTTCGATCTAGTTTCTCACACCACTTATGTTGTGTGCGCTAGTTTTATACATGAGTGGCGGGACCTACAGTTTAAAGTCGACTCCGAACGACAGATTTTTTGAGAAGCTTTTCATGGCAATTTTATTTTGCTCTCAGAGTTTTTGCCAGAAATCTGCTGAGAGGCAGTCGCCGAAGAAATATATTTTTTTGATGTCTGACCTGGGATACGAACCCGGGCCTTTCGTCTAATAGCCAACACACTACCTACTAGACTACGGCGACTACAAGAGACAGATAACTTTTATTAGGATAATCGCTTACACCTCCAAGGAAACGTTATTCAAGTGCACACTGGCCAATCTAGATCACAGTCGAATCGGACCAGATCGGATTAGGAATCTTTCAGAAGAGTTGATTCTTATATTCTACTTTGCTTTACACGATTGTTGTAGTACTACTATTCAGGATAAAGTAGTCCCTAATAAGTCTACCCTTGTGCGAATCCGTTGGCAGAGTAATCGTGTAGAGATATAATCTTACTTAATGACAGCAAAGTAGCCATTAGATCCCTGTAGAATATGTACACCACATATCAAATGGTCCAAGAATACCGGCTGTCTTTGGAAGAGATAGTGAGGCATTCATGACAGTCATTTCATGAGTTTCTGCACATAACGATAGCTATAAAGCCAACGCATTTGCAAAGACCTAGTACAGTATTTCGTTGAATTGATGCGTGTGATTATCATTTCTTTATAGAGGAGCGAAAAAATAGATTAGGTTAGGTTAGATTAAGAGTAGCATGCCGTTCTCAGGCAAGTTCACCCTGTCGGCCATTTGTCCCATTGTATTACCCAGTGCGAGCTAAGCCCCCTTGCCATGATTCGTTAGTGGCGGGTTTGAACAATCCTGAGCCAAATGTTCTGTCACCCAAAACCCTTTGATTTCTGTTCTGAAGTGCAACGCCCTCGCATAAAAGGTGTTATACCCTAATTCCCTTTCCTCTACATCAGAGCAGCTCCTGCAGTAATTCTGGTGTGGCAGTCTCGAGTTTGTTAGCCTTCTAACCCTTTCTTCTACATACCCTCCTTTCATCCTTTCCCCTCCTTCCCTCCTTTAGGAGGTCAGTTCGACCTCCAAGTACTGCGCTTGTCTTGTTTGACAGGTACACGTTCTCTAACCTAACCTAACTTAGTCAATAGAGCAGTGTCGCGTTCCAATTCCTGTTAAAATTCGAATCGCTTTTCTTATCGAACTGAAGCAGTCTCCTAATTCTCCAGTTGTCCATTGTTGAGCTCAGTAGTTTTGAAATTCGACAACCAGATATTTTGGACTTCTCTCGGTTTGTTGAGTTCCATGTTGCTTTTTCCGATTTGGAAAAATAGAGGGCTGCAAAGGCGCATATATCGCCTCTTCATTCTATTCCTCAGAAATGTTCGATCTCTTCCGTGCCAGTTCATCCGCCTTTTTGATTCCCTCTATGCCACAGTGGCTCGGAATCCGATTTGGAAAAGTAAAGGCCTGCAAAGGCGCATATATCGCCCTACCGTCTACTCCTTAGACATTTTCTATGTCTACCGTGCCAGTGCATCCGCCTTTTTGATTCCCTCTATGCTACAGTGGCCCGGAACCCGGTAGAGGTAGGTGTTCTAGCGACATATACGGTGTAGAGAGTCCATGTAACTCCTTATGCCCTTTGATTTAACGAGATGAGATCTCTACGATCAAGTACGAAGGAGGACCGAGGACCTAGGATTCAACCATGCGTGCAGCTTCAATACAAAAATGCCTGAAATACTCGGGCCTGGCTAGGTAAGCTGTATGACCCGTATAGCGCTAGTTTATCAGAATAGAACTTAGATTCGGTTCCATATTCCTTTTTTAAGCAATCGTTGAAGATCTTAATATCACCGTCAGCGATTACAGCTTCAGCAACGCTTTCATCCTGTATTGGACTATGAGTTCCTTGTATTCAAAATCCTTAAATCCTTAATCTTCCTCCAAATAATTAGTTCCCCATTTTATAAAATAACAACAGATGGCAACTCTATCATTCTAGAACCTAATATCGTAGACCAATCACCTGTTTAGCAAGAAAAACTTAATTAATGCAACTTAAAAAACAAAAATAGGAACAAGAAGAGATGTGGGAGAATCCCAATACGAAACGAAAAAGAGTAAAACCATAAAGAATCCTTTGTTTGCTTGCAAAAGATCGCCGTGCTCTAATAGGTAGTAAGCTCGCTTGTTAGACATAAAGCCAGTGTTCGAGTCCCAAGCCAGACATCAAAGAAAGTATGTTTTCAACAATTTCTTCTCAGCAGATTTCGAACAAAAACTCTGAGTGGAAATAAAATTGCCATGAAAAGTTTCTCAAAAAAATCTGTAAAGGCGACTTTAAACTGTAGGTCCCGCCATTTATGTATGAAATTAACACACACAACATAAGTGGTGTGAGAAACTGCGGGCTTAATGGGGACGATTGCTGTAGACTGTCTAATGGTGAAGGTATACCACTGGCCATTTTATAGTCACCTAACAGCAACTCGTTTCCTTGCCATTCGCATCTTCTCTCTTTCCACCTTTCCTAAACCTGCACAATCTACTGCATGAGTAGGGGCCATCCCCTGAGTGCTGGTTTTATGAAAAAAAATTGAAAAAATGAAATTTTCTAAAATGTAATCTGTCGCACAGTGTAATATAAAGTCGTTTCTAACCGTTTAGAACTTTAAAGGTTTGTTTTTATTCTATATTTTATTCATTGTTTCGCTTTAATTAATTTCTTTTCTTCTTGCAACACTTTGTGACCAAAGTCAACATGACCCTTTCTGTAATCATTGTTGTCAACAATACTTTGTTGCAACATTTTTATTAACTCGAGTATTTATTCTTAAAAGACCTTTTCTGTTGGACGAATTTTAACCCTCGAGAATCATTCATAAGTAAGGATTCCTTAGTATTGTTGCACACACACCACACAGCTTTAAGTAATTGTCAACGAAATCTAAGGGAGTGATTGTCTGCTTCAATTGTCAACACTCTTAACGGATGGCGATTGTCAACAAAATATCCTTTAATTTACTTATTCTTGTTGCTATTCTTATGCTGTATATATCCTGTACTCTTCTTTCATTTCTTTCTATCTTTTTAAAAAGTCGAGAATAATTCAAGTGCAAAATGGTCGAGTAGAAAGAAAAATACTTGAAGTGCTTTTTAAGTGCATTAAATCGAAGCAACAATTTCTTAGTGGCACTGTGTTTTCATGGCATGGCAAAATAAAAAGTTTTTTTTTTTATTACTTTTTAATCCAAAGGAATCGACTACAAATTGCATGACTTTCAATCAAAGAAAAACAAAAATAATGTCCAAAACAAGCAATGAAAAGTGTAAGTACATGAGATTTGTTGTCATCATTTACAATTGTTGAAGACTTTCAAGTTAATGTTGGATATAGTATTTCACTTTTATAAACTACTAGCTGTACCCTGCGCGTGTTGTTGACCCCGCAACTGAAATAAATTTGAAGGAATAGCATTACGCAAATGTCCAATTAATTTTGAATCATTTTATTGATTTTGTTTCCCGCTGTCCTGATGATTTAGATGAACGGGCCTGAGTAGTACGCATTCGGTCAGTTTCTAATCTCACTTCTCGTTTTTCTAGTGGTTCACGCGAACGGGTCTCATATACTCGAAGATTTTTCGGTCATAGTCCTTGTCTGATTCTGAGGGGTGTTGGTCGACCAATTGCTTGTCATTCATATTGAATAATTTTCAGTGACGCTATTAACCGGAAATTAATCGCACCAATCACCGTCGACTCATACGTAACAACTTTGTTAAAGAATGCACAGTTTAAGATTTAATTAATTTTGAGTAATTTTCAGTGGCACCACCTATTGGAAATTGGTCATACCAACTTAGAAATCTTCATCGGCCCATGCGAAATAACTTTGGTAAAGATCATAACATGATTAAATGCATAGTTTACGATTTAATTGATTTTAAGTAATTTTCAGTGGCGCCACCTGTCGGATATTAGTCATATCAACTTAGAAATCTTCATCGGCTCATGCGCAACAACTTTGCTAAAGATCATAACATAATCAAATGCACAGTTTAAGATTTAATTCATTTTAAGTAATTTTCAAAAAATGGGCGGGGCAACAGTGGGCGGGGCAAAATTTTCTCTTGATGAAAACTTTAAATGGATAAATACAAACATTTGAAAGAAAGTTAATCAAATCGATGGAACCGTTTTCTAATTTTAAATAAATAGAAAATGTGGGCGTAAAAGTGGGAGTGGCAAACTTCACATAAACCATCTACTAAATACGAACGAAGCATAAGCATTTGGCTTGGATAGGTGAGCCTTCGTGAAGCCTTTACAAGCTTCGTTTTTAATTTCAATAAAGGACGAAACTAAACTGTTGTATAAGAAACTACAAGCTTTTAAGCACTGTTTGGTGCGAATTTTGATCCAGAGGCATAAAAAAAGAGTAGCCGTTACAGTCAAAGGTAATCGTTATCCAGCCATGTAGAACGAATTTTTGTTCACAAAAATTAAAGAGGGAGGATATTGGCAGCATTTGGTTTCAACAGGACGACGGTACATGCCACCCAGCCGAAGCTACACTCGATGTTTTGCGCCTTGTTTTTGAAGTTCGCATTATCAGCCGCAGAGCTGAGGTCGTTTGGCCACCTAGGACTATTATTGTGTAAGGTGCCGTCAAAGATAAGTGTTACGCCGACAAGCCAGAGGCAATTGACGCTCTAAGAACAATATTCGTGAAGCCATTGGTGAAATACTGCTGCAGTCGATTGATAATGTGCTTAAAAATTGGAACGATCGTGTAGGCTACTGCATGGTCAACCGAGGGCAGCCATTTGAATGAAATTATTTTCCATTTTTAACCGGAAGGATTATACTTTCCGGAATTTTCATTCATATTCTTATAACAACGATGTTGACCATATCAATATCGTTATCAGCGGGTACTATAGGTTAATGAATGGGATGTTCTGGATATGGGCGACATGTCGTTTTCATAGGGCAGTTTAGGATTATAGTTTGTGATCATCTCACGTGGCGGTGATCTAAGCTGATGATTTGATAACCTTAGAATTTTTCTTGTGGATACTTCTTAAGTCCCTGCTATAAGGCTTAAACAAAAAAAAGAGAAAAGCCATGGCATTGATCAAAATCAGCCAGATTCACAGAAAATTGGACATTTCAGATGCTCTCAAAAAAGAAACCGTAATGGATATTTGAACGAAGTTACATTCCACACATAATGGCATCCATAGATTGTTCAAATTTACAATGAAATTTTTATTTAAATTCAAATATAGGAAGCACTTGGGTGTCATTGCAAGCGAACATGGAAAAAAAAAATTATTTGGCGGACCTATGGCGACTTCCTCTCACCAGATTTCTGGCAAAAACTCTAGGAACAAATAAAATTGCTATGAAAAGTTTCTGAAAAATCTGTCATTGAGAATCAAATTTAAATTGTTGATCCCGCCACTCATGTCATGGGGGAGTGAGAGTAACTAGGTCCTGCCCAAGAGGTGTAAGGAATGGGACTGTTTTCTGAAAGTAAAAAGTAATTTACAACTGTTTTTTTAAAGCTTTACAATTACAGTCTCACATTGTTTAATTATTGAAAGCTTTTGTTTTTGGTAAAGATTTTTACTGAGAATTTCAAACTTTTACCGTTGAGTGTGGGTTTATATGTTGTTATGCTTTCATGTTTAATCTTTAAAATCTTTTTCAAGACATATTTTACTTTTTTTTGTTATCCCTTAATGTTTTTATAATAATTTTTAATTCGTTTATATTAAGATTATCTTTTGCTGTCTTTGTTGCGCATTTTTCCCCTTTTTCTCGGTTGCTATTCTTTCCTTTCCATGGTTACTTTAATGTCTTTAAAATATTGCCTTCATGATTGTGGGCTTTTTATAGTTCGAAGCAAAAAAAAAGAACTTTTTATTTATATTTTTGTTTATCATAATAAAGTTTTTAATTATTCATTATGATTACATGGTGGTTTCTTTAACTCTTTTTATTCCGTTTTATGTTCTTTTTTTCTCTCGTCATCTTTTTTACTTTTAATTTCGAATTTTTTGGGGGGAATACATTTCTGCAAACACGGTGGCGCAGTGGGGGTTTGTAGAGTGAATACAAGTTTTTTGGGCTTAATTTTAAATCATTTTCGGAAGTCAAATTAAAATGTTTCCATATTTTCATTGCTTAAGCCAATTATGGAAACTTTTCATAGCTGCTTTAAGTGTTGAGTTTAAAGCAGCTCCGTTTAAATGATTTAAAGATGAAACCACTTTGGCTTAGACATGTCGAGTGTCATTTAATTGAAATCATTTTAAAGCGTTTCTTTTGATTTATATTGAAGTTAACATAGGAATTAATAGAATTTCCCTTGACATTCTAAATGTTGAAATCAAGTTTAAGTTTTGATTTTAAAGATTTTTATTTAATCATGATTTATTCATCTTATTATAATGGGGTACTAGATGACCCGTGCGAATATTTCCCACCGTTATTGGACATTTTTGTAACATAAAATGAAAATAATTAAAAGAAATCGCACTTGATCTAACAACTACTGCAAAGTATTGCCAATATAACTGACTTAGTAATAAACGGCATTATAGTAAATAGCGGTATTGCCAGAATGGATTTTAATACATACTATATTATGTACAACTGCATTACTATTAAGCTACCCTGTATTACCACCCTTGAACATAAAGACAACAGTATTATCATGCAGTTCTAAATAAAATATAATTTTTATCAATGAAAATATTAATTTATCAATTTCTAATTATTTTTCGTCATTAGTGTTAGATATAAGCTTTAAAATGAGATATCATTCATTAAATTTGATGCGGTGGTATGGGAGATATTTGCAACCGACAAAAAAGTGCTTTAGAAATAATATATATGATGATGATTATTAGAATAATCTCTGCTAGCGTATTTCTTTAATATGCCTATTAAATGATTGATTATTTATAAATAAAAAAAACAGAGATTATATCAATTTATAGACGCATTTTCTTGATTAATTTACTCTTTGCATTATTCTTATCATAAATAATTCCATTTTAAAATGCTACACTAATTAGTATTGTTTTGACTTTTGTAAAGTAAATATGGATGTGAAATTATTTCTATTCGGTTTGTTATTAATTTTATTAAATTTCTGCTTGAATATTGGAGCCCAAGGGAGAATACAACCGTCATCAATACAGGAACCACATGTAAGTTGTGTGAAGTCGCTATTGGACACCTATTTCTAGCATTGATTGGAATTTTTTTTTTTTTTTTTTGTTAGAATTCTCAACCAAATATGTATTTCTCGATATTTGAACAGCAAAAACGCAATACAAATTGTGGCTACAAATTTAATGGTAAACCAATTCGTTGTTGAAAATGGTTTTTTAATGTAATTTGTCCAAAGAATAACATTAGAAATAAAAGTAAATAAAATGAAGTGATATTTAATACTCGATTGTATTTTTTTATAAAAAAATTATTAAATTTTAAATCAAAACATAGCTTTGCCTAATAAATCATACATAATCCATCCAGCTCTGTAAAGGAGATGTTAAGTGATATTGGAAAGCAATTTCTATAAAGTTTCTGGTCAGGAGTATTCCTTTAAAATTCAAACAAAAAGTTTGAATTCGCAATATAACACCGAGTCAGATTCGGAAACCTAACAGTTTTCCTAAAATTTTTATTCAATTATTTACACGGCAGTGAAACTGTGCTAGTAGTGATCGTCTCGACCTTCTGCAACATAAATGCCATAGGCAAATCCTCACTAACACTCAACAAGCCGAGTGAAGTGGTATAAAGTGCCTTTAGACAGCGTCCAGTTTAAATTGTCGCAATTTTTAATCAAATATTTATGTTGACTCGTACGCGAATATGAAACAATAATGACTCTTCAGTCAGGATTACGATCTAGCTTCTCAGACTACTTATATCGTGTGTGTTCATTTTATACATGAGTACCGGGACCTACAGTCTAATATTGACTCCGAACGACTATTTTATTTTACTTTCAGAGTTTTTGTCAGAAATCTGCTGATAGGAAGCAGCCAAAGAACGTCTAATAGGCTAAAGCCACTTGTGGCAAAGGCCCGGAAAGCCCTGCTAATGGCTAAAGAGTTCATTTTAACTGAACGCAATGGTACTGTTATGATCTTTAAGGATCGATTGATATCGAAATTTTGAACGGATTCTACTGTATGATTTTAAAACCTGGTAATTTTAATGATACTCCACTCTTACGGCTTCGCTGATTTTCTGATCGGTTTGGGAGTAAAGGTTCCTGTTATACTCAAACACCAGTAAGATCAATTTCAAAATTCTTTCCAATGTTTGGAAAGCGAAATTAAATACTAATGATCAGTGTATACATACATAATTGAGTCAAGTTTTCGACCTAGCTTCACACGCTACTTATGTTGAGTGTTGTTATTTTATACTTAAGTGAGACGAGGCCTACAATTTGAAGTCGATTCCGAACGAAAGATATTTAAGAAATTCTTCATGCCAATTTTTAATTTACCCTTCAGCGTGTTTGTCAGAGATCTGTTGAGAAAAATATTTTGTCATATTCTGTTTTGCTGGAATCGAACCTCGTGTTTAATAACACAACACACTACCCATCAGAAATCAGCAACGAGTATTAAAAACGGTGAGTAAATTCAAGTCATACTTATAATTTCTGAGATTATACGCATTCATATTTATTTTAATATCATACTCATACTCAAATTTGGAAGTACTCGTTGTATTCATACTTAACACTATACATAATGTTATGGACTCGTCTCTACATAACATTTACACGAAGCACAAAATAAGTATGATTCGCGTACGAACACTGCTATACTCACAAGAAGATTGTGGGTATCGGTTGTCTTTGTATTTCCTTTCGAATGACTTATAAGTATTATAAGAATTTTTCTAAATTTATGAATCAGAATGAGTAGGCGTATGAATCAAACACATTTTGAATGTTGTGAGTTTGAAGTCAACGTTTGTACTCATACTCATTGTAATCAGAATCATAGTAGTTGTTGTCTTTGTCTTTCCTTTCGAATGACTTATAAGTATTATAAGAATTTTTCTAAATTTATGAATCAGTATGAATCAAACATATTTCAAATGTTGTGAGTTTGATGTCAACATTGTACTCATACTCATTGCCACTTATACTTATAAATCAATGTTGTAGCGTGTACGAATGAATCAGAGTAGTTGAATTTCAATTCTCTTGATTCACTCATACTCAAAATTACATGAGTGCTTATGAGTAGCGGAAAAACGATACATTGCTGATCTCTGCTACCTATTACGCTACGACCAGCTTCATACGAAAGTTGGTTGGTTAAAAAACCCTCTTGTGTTTAACAAATTGAACTACTAGAAAGAATGTATGACCACAAGACACTATTGATGGTGAAATAGAGGACCATGGATCATATTTTGCACGACTTTCTGGATACATAATATTCGTTAACTTATTTCCATTGCTACCTTGAGAGTGGTATTAGAATTGCGTTCCGCATCCTGAAGAATATTTCACAAATTTCATAACAGAGACTTGGTTTGTAAATGCACATGATTTGGATTTTCTGGTTGTAAGTAGAGTAGTAGTAGGTTGTAGGTTAGGTTAGAGGACGTGCACCTGTCGGTCAAGACGATCACAGTACCCGGAGATCGAAATTGACCCATTGTACTATAGTAGGTTGTAAGGAGAGTAAAAAACGGACAAGACCTCTACAAGTGCAGCAATAGGTAAATATCAACACATGAATAGAATATAATTCTATAACATGACAGCACCGGAAGTCCTGTTCTAACTGAAACCGAGAAGATGATGCACTCATTAATAAGTAACATACCTAAACGAAATAAATCACGCTACAAATATCTGTAGAAATTCAGAGTGCTTCATAAGCAGTAGCATCTAAGAGTATTTAAATGCTACGGAATTAATTTTGACTCATTAAATTGCATTCCATTAATTAATGATCATTTATTTTTACTAGAATGATTTATCAGATGCTAAAATGTGTTTCTATTTAATCATTGCAAAAAACCAATTCGCCTTAGTCAGTCTCTCTCTCTCTCTCCAATGTATTTTGATCATCAATATTGGCATTCTCATGTAAGAATTTATTCAGTATTCCGCTGACTTTCCACATGCAGTTATGGATTTTAAACAATTTCTTTACGGTTTCTTATTAATTTTTTTAAATCTCTGTCCAAATATTAAATCACAACTGGCAATACAAAAACAGTCATTAACGCTGGAACCACCTGTGAGTTGTAAAACCTCTACTAGACCGCATTTCCGATATTAATTTGAAATCTTTTTACAGCAACCGTCATATTCCGTGGGTTATTCTATGTTTGAACAATCAAAACGTAGAACCATATGTGGCTACAAACCTAATGGCAAACCAATAACATGTTGAAATTGATTTCATAACATAAAGAAAAATCAATTGAAATGTGTGTGAGAAAAATATAAAGGGTGGACCGTATAAAAGTTTAAATTTAAAAATGCAATAAAACAAAAACGTTTTAAAATTTTGCGAAATTTATTTTATTTTGTTGTGAAGTACAATTGTTCCGGTTAGAAATGGAATATTATTTCATAAATATGGATGCAGCGGCTGGCTTCACTGTACCTGATTCGATCGAATCAAATTTCGTAGAGTTTCTTGAGTTTATGGGGTCGTATCTCGCCAATTGCATTATGAATGTTCTTGTTCGAATGCTCAATTGTCTCTGGTTTTGTCAGCAGAATACTGTTCTTTAACAGCGTCCTACAGAAAATAGTCCAATAGGGTAAAATCTTTGCTTATGGGCGGGTAATTAACATCACCATTTCGACTAATTAAACGACCATGAATGGTTGACGCAATTGTGGCATGAGATATGTGGCAAATTCTATCAAACATAGTTCATATCCAAGAATGATAAACTAAGGATTACGCCATCACGCCCCACAAAATTAAAACTTTCTACGCATCCTAATCA
>CM025789.1:21230793-21245793 GCA_014635995.1 Sarcophaga peregrina | reverse complement strand
GTACAAATCACAACATTCATACAAGAATCATATCTTATATATTATTTCTAAAGCACTTTTTTTGTCGGTTGCAAATATCTCCCATACCATCGCATCAAATTTAATGAATGATATCTCATTTTAAAGCTTATATCTAACACTAATGGCAAAAAATAATTACAAATTGATAAATTAATATTTTCATTGATAAAAATTATATTTATTTAGAACTGCAGAAATATACTGTTGTCATTATGATTATATGTTTTTGTTCAAGTGTGGTAATACAGGGTCACTTAATAGTAATGCAGTTCAACATAATATAGTATGTATTAAAATATATTCTGGCAATACCGCTATTTACTATAATGCCGTTTATTACTAAGACATATTAAGTTGTAAAAAGCTGTTTTGGCAATACTTTGCAGTAGTTATTAGATCAAGTGCGATAAACAGGGTCGCTTAATTGCAATGCTATTCCACATAATAAGATATAAAATTGTAAAAGCCATTTTAGTAATGTCGCTATTGTCATGGAATTGTTTATTTTATGAAGTGTAGTTAATACGGGTTAATAAATGGTACCAGGCTTATCGTAACAAACTTGGGAGAGGACATCATATCAGCAAAAATCAGTCATACCGATAAAACTGTACTCACACACCGAATCAATCTTACACCTTATGATCCAACTGTGCCTTTCCGAATGACACGAAAACAATTCCCTGTGAAAGTTGCTTTTACTATGACGATAAACAAAGCACAAGGTCAAACCCTTGAAAAGGTAGGATTGTATTTACCAGAACCGGCCTTTCACATGGGCAGTTATACGTGGTTTTTTCTCAAGTGCGTACGTTTAAAGATATTTTTGTTTGTATTGAGGATTCGTACGCGCAAAAAGTTAACGACGATCATGTCATTACTTCTAACATAATATTCAAAGAAGTATTATAAAGGCATTTAAACATATGTATGTACGTATGTAAATATGTATGATTATGGTTATGATTTCTAATATTTTAATATTTTTAATAAAATTTCTATCAATTATTTTCATTTTATGTTACAAAAATGACAAATAACGGTGCGAAATATTCGCACGGGTCAGCTAGTTATAAAATAAAGATTACGCCTTGGGCATGATTTCCTATTAGATAACGTAGTTGTGCTATTTTAAGGGTTTCCAAGTCTTTTTCATATGTGAAAATTAACATTTCTTCTGAAAAATGTAAGCACTACGTGAAAGTAGTTGGCAACCCTGCAATATAATTTAAGTTATCATTAGCCAATAGGAACACAATTTGCGTGACGTCATTGATTCAACATGCGCAGAAAGTTTTAATTTTGTGTCCGTAATGGCGTAATCTTTAGTTTAGCATTATTGATTCGTACCGCGTTATATGGAGGCCAAGTAATACAAAAGCCAAGATAAATTAGAAATTATTTTTATTGAATGCGAGCGTTCAAATAACGATTGATAAAAAAAATGAAATAAAAACTAAATTAAAAGACTAAAGGTTTCCAACAAAATTAAGAAAGTCTTGTAAAATAATGGAATTTTTTAATATTTATCTTCACTTGGTTCATCTTCATTCATTGTTTTTTTCTGAATTGAAAATCCCACTGCTATTGTTTTTCACGTTACTGTATCACGGCTGAGCTTTAGCGTCCATTATAAAACTCATATAATAAACCGTCTTACAATATCTATTTTCTAGAGTCATTAACAGGCTGTGCG
This sequence comes from Sarcophaga peregrina, assembly GCA_014635995.1. Classification (NCBI taxonomy): domain Eukaryota; kingdom Metazoa; phylum Arthropoda; class Insecta; order Diptera; family Sarcophagidae; genus Sarcophaga; species Sarcophaga peregrina. Next base: position 21,244,076 of record CM025789.1, on the reverse strand, counting down.
GAAGCAACTGATGGAAGGAAGTTGAACGCAAACCGCGCTATAAGAGTACCGCGTTATAGGAGGGCTGTCACAATTTCAGCCTTGCGTTATATGGAAACCCCGTTCTGTGAGTACCGCGTTATAGGAGGGTTAACTGTACAACGATCATTGTTAGAAATCTTACAAATTTCATGATGGTGCCATAATCAAGCGACTAAAGTTAGGCTCATGCCTAATGTTAGTAGTATGTTTATGGCGTTTCTGGACCAATTTTTCCATACAAATTTGGGAGCATGCATGTCTGTAAAAGAATAAAATTATTACAGAATTGTGTACAATCGGTCTATAGGTTTGCAACATGTGTTGTATGTGTTGTCAAAAGGTAATGCTTTTAAATGTCTGTGTGTGTTAGAATATAGGAGCTGCATAGTTGTAAAAGACTGTATTCTTTATATTATTTTTTTTTTGTGTGATTGCTAGTATAGCCTGCTAGTATAGCTGGTACAGCTGGTATAGTCTGCTATTACAGTTGATATAGCTGATACAATCTGCTAGTACAGCTGGTATAGTTGATACTGCCTGCTAGTATAGCTGGTGTAGCCTGTATAGCCTGCTAGTATAGCTGGTATAGCCTGCTAGTATAGCTGGTATAGCCTGTGTAGCCTGCTAGTATAGCTGGTATAGCCTGCTAGTATAGCTGGTATAGCCTGCTAGTATAGCTGGTATAGCCTGCTAGTATAGCTGGTATAGCCTGCTAGTATAGCTGGTATAGCCTGTATAGCCTGCTAGTATAGCTGGTATAGCCTGCTAGTATAACTGGTATAGCCTGCTATTATAGCTGGTATAGCCTGCTATTATAGCTGGTATAGCCTGCTATTATAGCTGGTATAGCCTGCTAGTATAGCTGGCAATACACACAACACATGTTACAAGCACAAATTACAATATATAAACAAATTCTGCAATAATTTTATTCTTTTACAAATATGCATGCTTCCAAATTTGTATGGAAAAATTGGTCCAGAAACAACATAAACATACTACTAATGTTAATACTTATGAAATATTAAATTCATGGCTACTGAAGCTAATCAGTTTAAATAGGCGTTTAAAGAAAATTCTTCTTCCGATTTATTAAGTCCTTTAGAGTACAGTTTTATCATTTTAACAATGCCATCAAGATTTTTAATTGAATCAATTAATTTCATGATTAAAACTTAATAACATTTAAGATTATATTTAACGTAAGCTTTTAGCATTTGAAAAATGATGGCAATAACATCTTAATGTTACGTTCATTACTTATGGAACATTTCATTCCTTTATGACGCTCTACCTCTCTCCTTCTTTCTCTTCTAAATCGATTAAATCATTATCTGCTGTCTGTCCCTATGAAGCGTACAAATAAATCTTGAAACTTTTTTTGTTGCCTTCTTTTATGGCTTCCAAGCACTTGAAATTTTTCCAATAAAAATGAAAAAAATTTATGGCCACACATTAACAAAGTCCTTTACGGTTATTGTCACACCTGAATCGGCGTTATAGTCGATGGGATTACAAGCAATTGGACACAGGAAATACAAGTCAATCTATGACAGCGATTGTTAAAGGCTTTTTGGATGCCAATACAATACATAGGCGGATGTGTATATAAAGGAGTTTATTTAAGCCAAATGAAGAGCCCGATGGCATCAGAAACTATAACAAACAAAAACAAAAACAAAACCAATAAACTTCAATCGTAACAAGTAATAAATTTAACACTGATGATTGAGCTTCCAAATCCAATTGATGCCATCGTCCAATAAACGAGAGGAGGAGGAGGAGAAAATTGCTTCTTCATTCCTTAACAAATGCTACCAAATGTTCATTCATGACTGAAACTATACACGAAAATTACAATTTATTGGTTAGATTCGTTTGTTTGTTTCTATGCTTAAGGAAAAAATGGGAAAAAAAACGTGGAAAATGAAAAGGCTTCCAAACAACAACAACAACAACAACATAAAAAAAGATGACACAATGGTCTACAGGATGTCCTTTTCGAAAATGTTTGTCTCTCTGTAATGGTCTCGCATAAGCAAAGAATTCCAAATACTCCTGCTGCTGATCATACTCCTACTTTGACCATTCTAAGCACACGTTAACCAAAGAGATTTATTACCTAAATATTGTGCATGTATATGTGTATGTGTGTGTGTAGTGGTGTGGGAGCTACACAATTGTACGATAATTTATGACCATTTTTAACCGGTTTATGTGCTATAGCAACGAACGTTTTCGTTGTTCGCCTCTTATGGCCCATGAAAGTATCATGTGTTGGCTTATTTATTGGTTTTCGTTTTTCGTCCTTTTAACTTTATATATGTGTGTGTGTGTCCTTTTTAGGGAGATGTATTTGACTTTTTATTCTGTTAATACCTGTAAAATTAAGTTTAACTGCCTTGTATAAGAGTTAAAATGGCAAATTGTCAGCAAATATTATAAGCCCCCCACCCCCTTTAATTTGAAAAAACAGGACATTATTGTCCTTTAATAGGACCTTGGAGTATTGTCAATGAAAAATACGTTAAAGGAATACTTATAGCTGGTAAGTAGAATTTTTTAAGGAAGTATTCCAAATGCTTTCCACTGTTTTTTTGGTGTTCAATAACTTTTTTATTGGCATTTCAAGGTACAGCAATGATTCTATCTATTGTACTCTCCTCAAAGGTTATTGGGTATACCTATAATATATTCCCCAAACCTATACACATAACATACACAATTAGTCATTACAATCCTCCAGACAGGATTACGACCTAGCTTTTTACACAAGTTATGTGGTGTATTAATTTTATACAAGACTGGCGTGGAACCTATAGTTTATAGTCAACTCCGAACGACAGATTTTTGAGAAACTTTTTCATGGCAATTTCATTTACTCACAGAGTTTTTCTCCAGAAGTCTGCTGAAAGGAAGTCGCCAAAGAATGAGTGTCTAATGAGCTAGCACACTACTTAGTAGATTACGGCGAATTTAAACCTCTTGCCATGAGCAATTTAAGAACGCTATGCGGTGTCAACAATAACACAATTACCTAATTAGTGTGCACAAGTGTTTTTTATGCCGGAATTCAAATCATATACGAATTCAATCCGTATTGTAATCTGCGATTCACTGGTAAACAGATCACAAACGGATCCATGCTAAAGAATAGACGAATATTCATATTCCGTTGAAAGAGAGCTGTGAAGGGTTTCCATTCTTTTAAATCTCTAGGTCCTGATGGTTACGTTCCACCTTATTTCCACTTTTATGAAATATATAATCGCTCGGGCACTTTTCAAATAATCCAACGCAATTTTTCGGGCAAAGCAAAGTTTCAGCGTATTGCGAAGAGGCTGGTGATTATGATAATAAGCTGAACTAGCTACCACCAGACATTTTTACGAAAACATTGGCAGCGGAAGCAGTAATAAGACTGAGTGTCACCTGAGATGCCATGGACATATTTTCGATTCTAGTTAAACAACGTAACTATGCAACTGCAAATATAATGGATGCAGATCATGCCACAAGGTTAGTGCTATCCGATTAACACTATAATAATGACTATAAAGACATTTTCGACAAGTGTTTCACTTACATTCCAAATTGTTAAAACATTGCCAACATACCGATTTCATATGGCTTCCAGTCCAGAGATCAGCAATAAGTATTCAAAACGATGAGTAGATTCAAGTCATACTTATAATTTCAGATACTTATACGCATTCATACATATTATATAATATGATACTCATACTACTCTTACTCAATGTTGGAAGTACTCGTCGTATTCATACTTAACAATACGCCTGATGTTATTGACTTCGAATCATCTCTACTTAATATTTACACGAAGCACAAAATAAGTACGATTCGCGTACGATTACTGCAATACTCACCAGAAGATTGTGTGTATGTTTTGCTTGTTGTCTTTGTCTTTCCTTTCTTGTTTGTTTGTGTATGCAACAACAACAAAGACTGTAAATTTTTATGAATGATTCGTGTCACTCGAATCACTTATAAGTATTATAATTGGTCATTACAAGTCTTCAGTCAGGATTACTTACCTAGTTTCTCACACTACTTATGTTGTGTGTGTTAATTTTATTCGTAAGTGGCGGGACCTACAGTTTAAAGACGCCTCCGAACGACAGATTTTTTGAAAAACTTTTCATGGCAATTTTATTTACTCTCAGAGTTTTTGCTAGAAATCTGCTGAGAAGAAATCGCCGAAGAAAATACTTTTTCTATTTTATTTTGATGTCTGGCCTGGGACTCGAACCCTGGCTTTACGTCTAATCGGCCAACACACTACCTACTAGGCCATGGCGACTTCTATAAAGATCTTCTGACTATAAAGATCAGCGCTGTGCAAATCTTGTATCAGAGAAATTGTCCAAGAATACAAGGTACCTATGAGTGATCCAGCGAAATGTTCAATACTTGTTCTCATAGGGGTTACCGGACCCGAGAAGGTTGAAGGCAAAAACTTCACTCGTATAGAATAGAAGAGTAATAAAGAGTAATAAACCCAGTTGTAGAGACGCATTACAGATCGTGTTCAGTATGGATTTAGAAAACTTGTGTTAAATCTCACCAAAGTTTATATTAGGATCACTGGCCGCTGCACGTATACGACTGAATGATGGTCGCAAAACTTTTTCTGCCCCAGCTGTAATGACAAGAAAGAAAGTGTAATTTTTTCGTGTATGTTTAGCGATGAGGGCAGTTACTTCAAATATGATATTTCCATATCCATATATCCACAACAATAAATACGTTCAGTTTCATTGCTGTTTGGTTCAATGGAAAAATGTTTTTTTGTTTGATAGCAAAAATTTTATGCAACTATAGTGGAACGACGACAATCCGGACACATATAGTTTTATGCACATCCGGATAACCGAGTTATCCGGACTATAGTATGTAGTGAAAATTATTAAAACAATTTAAAACAATTTATAAAAAAACATTAAATTATTACGTTAAATTAAGCATATGCATACAATGATTTATTAAAAAACGAAGTTATTTTATGCTTTTTGCTCTAACCTCTTCAACAATAAAATATTCTGCATATCTATATTATTATCCACAGACCACTGAATACTTATATTTATACATAATTGGCCATTACACCCCTTAGGTCAGGATTACGGCCTAGGTTCTCGCACCACTCATGTTGTGTGCGTTAATTTTTTACGTGAGTGGAGGGACCTACAGTTCAACGTCGATTTCGAACGACAGATTTTTGAGAAACTTTTTCATGGCTGGTTTATTTACTCTCGTTGTTTTTACTAGAAGCCTGCTGAGAAGAAATCGTCGAAGAAATATTTTGTTTTCATATTTCGTTTTGATACGACCCCGGGCTTTCCATCTAATAAACCAACACACTATCCACTAGACTACGATGACTTCAGCTCACTGAACACCAACCGAAAATGATATCTTTGTTTTTGCATCCATTTCTATAAAGTCGTCTTCCGTGCCTGTGAGCAGCAGCACTGGCGATTCTTTTCGTTTACCGTGTTGTATTATATCTTCATCGAAAAAATCTAATGAAAATTCACTTGCACCAGTTGTCCAATCATTCGATCATATCACATCAGTCCATCACTTATGTCACTACCGGGTCCATGGAATATTTCGGCAACATGCCTAATAGTTTTTCCTTCATCAAGTCTTTGAAAAATATCAAACTTTTCCTTTAAATTTAATTAAATTTACTTATGGTGTTTTCTTTTCTATAAAGAAAATGTCACCCTCTTACAAGGTGCATTAAAAAATTTTTTGACCAACCCTGTCGTAATGCCATTTTTTATGTGAGAGAACATAACACAATTATTTAAAAAGGGGTATGCCCAGCGTTTGCCACGGCGGCTGTTGATTATGTATGTAATAAATTCGGTAATTCTTCTTTATCAGATGACGAAGATGAATTTAATAACTGATTTATTTCAATTATTGCAAATAAAATAGATGCAGTAATATCCATATTTATATTTTTTTCATACAAAAGATATTAGATATAAAAATATTTTGTATTTTTTGTTTTTATTTCAATAATAAATGTAAATATGAAAAAGGTGTTGCCAGATCGCTAATTTCTCAACTTTATTTTTTGAGAGCTTTTTTTAACAAAAAAAAAAAGAAACATTTTAACACTGTTCTAACATTGAATGCAATTTTTTATATTACGGACCATGTAGCTTTAATTATATAATGTTTCCTTAAGGTTACTTAACAAAACAATGAAAAAATTAACTTCAAATTGGATAACAATACCAGACGACTTTTTTTAAATATCATCTGGTAGCCCTATGAATAAACAACAGTCGTCTACTTTACAGGGCGTTATCAGCACTCTCGATTTATAGAGGGCATAAATTGCACCACCATTAGCGAGGGCGAATTATTTAGAATAAAACATATCACCCTTTTAGAGGGCGAAACATTTTTAAGAAACAAACGCAAAATTGCATTTTTGCCTTAATAAAATGCACATTTTTTGGTAGAAAAGAAAACACCATCAGAATAAAACATACCACCCTTTTAGAGGGCGAAACATTTTTAAGAAACAAACGCAAAATTGCATTTTGCCTTAATAAAATGCCCATTTTTTGGTAGAAAAGAAAACACCATTAAAGACATGAAAGACACTTGGTATGAAGTTAGACAAACACGCTTACGAAAGAATGTACTGAAACTGAAGTAATGCGAGTTAAAACGTTAAAATTTTAAGTTGTCCGAAATGTAGAAGCGTCCGAATTATTGGACTGTCCGAACTGGCGCATGTCCGGACTATCGAAGTTGTACTGTATCTTCAAATTTTTGGAAACGTATTCCATATTTTCAACTAATTCAAAACGTATTATATACATATGTAAATAATTCAAGGTATATAATACTAAAACGTTTTCTTAACTACAATTTAAAATTTATTTCTGCAATGTAATGAGGTTGCACGATTAAACATTTATTGCCCACAAACTTTTCATGCCCCATTAATATGAGGGCGCATAAAATGCTTGCAAAATACAATGTTTTAATGATTATTATGAAGCTTTAAAATAAAACAAAATTAAAGAATATTTAAATGTTTTTTTTTGCAAAATCAAAAGTGTGCTGTAAAGGTATAATAAAGTATTTCAAAGAAATTTTCCTTTGCTTTGAATAAAAATTTTCATTCAATTGGCAAAATGCCTAAAATTAATACGAGAAAAAAATTTTCAAATTTTCTTCATTAAATGAACTGCTTTTCGGCTCTTTCTACAGCTACAAATTGCTTTGAAAAACGATTTAAATGCTGTTGATTTTTCCACAAACATTTTCTAATTTTTTTAAATTTTTTTTTCTTCTTCTATTGCCACAGAAAAACACTTAAAGCAAGCGAACGAGCAAACGAGCGAGTTACAAATAAATTAAGAAAATACGGCCGGCCGGTTGGCCTTTTTTTCACATGAAATTCATGAAAAATTATTGTTTGCCTGTGATCATTAATATTTTACACCGCCATCTACAAGCAGCATCATCATCATGCATAGTTTGCATGTATGAAGCGAGTACCGAGTAAATAGATACTCGCTACAATGTTGCAACACGATGCAATTTAATGGTTTCACTCTAATGACACCACCTTTAATGTTTTTATGTTCTTATGGGCGATACGCAATCCAAGTATTTTCTTTAAAAACAAAATTTCATTCTTCTTTTGATTTTTCTTTTCCTTTAAAGATTCTAAGAAGAAATAAAAACTTGAAATTATTTTTAAAAGTGTTGGTGTTGATGTCGGTGTTGGCCTTGCCTTGGTGGTGTTAGTGTTAGTGTTTTGCAGAAAAAGGAATCTTTAAATTAAATGCATAGACACGTACGTACGTATATCAGAGTAGAGTTGTTGGCTTTTCCAAAGTTTGCCAGTTTAAATGTTGGGTGTGTGAGCGTGCGAGTAAGAGAATTTTCTATCAAGAAGCTGAAACAAAATAATAAGAAGTCGAATGAAAGCCACAAAATATCAGCTAATTAACGTTAATTTATTAAATCAACTAAAAAAAAAAAAAGAAACGTAAGGAGAAGATGAAAAATATTCCATTTAATCCGTAACAGAATGCACACGCTTACAGAAAAGAAGCTGGTCTAATACAGTGCAAAAAAAAGAACAGCGAAGAACATTGCTCTACACACATAATTTGTCACTACTCCCCTTCAATCCAGATTACGGTCAGCTTCAAACACCACTTAATGTGTTAATTTTATTCACGAGTAATGGGACCTACAGACATAGCTGCCAGATAAATAAAGCATCAAATCGTCAATTTGGGGGGACGCCGTGGTGTAGTAGGTAGTGTGCTGACAGGCCAGACATCAAAAGTACAAAAAAAAAGTATTTTTTCGGCGATTTCTTCTTATTCTCTTCTTGTTTCTCAAAAATCTGTCGTTCGAAGTCGACTTTAAACTGTGTTGGTCCCACCACTTATGTATAAAATTAACACACACACAACATAAGTGGTGTGAGAAACTGCGGGCTTCTTGGGGACGATTGCTGTAGACTGTCTAAGGGTGAAGGTATAGCACTGGCCATTTTATAGTCACCAGCAGCAACTCGTTTCTTTATCGTTCGCATCTTCCCTCTCTCTTTCCATCTTTCCTAAAAACCTACATAATGTACTGCATGAGTAGGGGTCATCCCCTAAGTGCTGTTTTTATAAAAATAAAAAAAAAATAAATTTTTAGAAAAAAAATCGTCAAAATCGTCAAGCACGTTCTTGGAAATCGTCAAACTAAGCGCCACAAAATCGGCATGAAAATTCAGTGTGATGTACGCTAAAACCGACAAATTTTTCAGTGCCTTATATTCTTAAGAGAGTGTAAGAAATGCTTCCCCTCATCTGATCTTCTTACTATTTACACCGCTTATATCCGAAAGCGATTGGAATACAACTCTCATGTATAGGACAGTGCCTCAACGACCATTTTGAAACTTCTCGACCGCTTAGAAGAAAGGATGAAGTTGCCCGTTAATCACGGTAGGGTATCGAACTCCACAGATTCATTGGAGCATCGTTGGAATGTGATCTAGTTTCACTGTTGTATCGAAGTTTTAACGGATTTTGTTCAAGCGAAATAAGGGACTTGTCCTCGAGAATTATGTATTCCTACTCAACACTCAGCTTTATCAACGGGCACATACATATGTATGTGACTGATTGGCCATTGGATTTCTTACTGCATTACAGACAAAATTCGTTCTTTAGTCGAACTAGTCATATGTGGAACTTCCTTCGTGCAAAAATTGTAGTTTTTTGGCTTTTAAGGACATAAGATATAGAAAAATTTGGCAATAGTAATAACTGCAAAGGTAAATACAAAGCTTAAGTGGCTTTTAATGTATTATAGTAAGGGCTATGATGTAAATTTTTAATTTTTAAAAATCGTCAAAATAACGGCATAAATCGTCACATCGTCAATGTGATAGTTTTAAAGCACAAAATCATCAAAATTACGATAAATCGTCAAATCTGGCAGGTATGCCTACAGGCCTAAAGACGACTCCGAACGCCAAATTTTTTTTTCATGAACTTTTTATTTGCATTTTAGTTACTGTCAGACTTATTGCTAGAAATCTGCCGAAATGAAGTCGCCAAAGAAATATTTTTCTTACTTCGTTTTGCTGGAGATGTCTGACCTGGCGCTTGAACCGTGGCCTCACGTCTAATAAGCCAACACACTATCTACTAGACTAGAGATAGCATGTACAATCGCTCGGCTGGAAATCACATAACCGGTCACTTCAGGGAATAAACCATTTCAGAATAGCAACGACGATGGAACGATGTATTTAGAGGAAGGTAGACGGCTATGGATTAGTCGGAAATCTGGAGAGGTACATTACTACGTTATGCGGATGCTATCGGGTCACAGATATTTTAATAAATATCTGCATTGAATGGGCAAGACCGCCTCCCCTTACTGTCTTTACGAGGAAGGGGAAGTAATTGATGATGCCGAAAACAATGTTTTCGAACGTGCACGCTGGCAGAGCTATCGCTCTGTACTGATATTTGGAACAATCACGGCCGCTAACATTGTCTGGGTTAAGATTGCAAGTAGAAAGAATTGGGACACAGTGGAGAACTACGTGGAGCGCATTCTAAGATTGAAGAAGAGAGATCTTGAGGCTGGAGAACATATAGGAACGTCGGCATAGATATCAAACGAAATTCCATTCAGGAACTAATAGTGGAGGAAATAGTGGAGACACTTAGATGCCTGCTCTACTTTCGATACACAATGCGGACGCGGATATAAGCAGGCAGGGGCCAAAGGGCCAAATGGGCTCCACTCCAAAGTAATACCATAGTAGTTCCTAAGTGGTCACAACAAACCACGAAACGAGGGGGGGATTTAGTGAGCAAGGGCCCCACACACGAAGGATGTGACGACTTCCTCTATGGTGTATTTAGGTACTCCCTGCTAGACTACAGCAACACTGCCTAGATATTGAGTTTTGCGGATTGGCTTTCGGTGATACTTACCTCAAATCCACCATTATATTTCATTGCATGGGCCATTTTTATACTTCCTTCTAGTTTGGGTTACAGTTTAGGGATCTTGTGTAAGACTAGACAGAAATTCCAGAGTTGGTATATCTTCTCTCGTACCAATCTGTGCTTATGCTCTACCACGAAAGGAGTTGTTGAAGAGGTATAAGGGATATTTACTTCCTTACCATAGCAGTATGATGGACGTGAAGAACTCACTGTACTTTATTGGCCATGATAATCCTTTAATCAGGAATACGGTCTAGCTTCTCATACTCATTTGTGTTGTGGATGTAAATTTTATATATGAGTGGAGGGACCTACAGTTTAGAATCGCCTACAATCGATAGATTTGAGAAACTTCATTTCAATTTTATTTACTCACAGAACACTGTCGAAAGACAAATTCTTTTTAATCCGAGTCTTAAAGTCCTCGGCACTCGTCCGGTGAATCATGTCACTTCTTATTAAACTACTCATACATATCATAGCCGTAGCTCTGATGATTTGAGTTATTTTCGGAAGAATTCTCTTCTTATTCCATGATTTATAAATAGCAATTCACGCACCTACAATTGTTGATGTTTGTCAGTTTGACGTATCGGTTAGAGACTGACTACGAAAACGGAATCGATACAACAGGGTTACAAAACGTTTGTGGATCTGCGCATGGTGGCGAACGTGCCTCTAAGGAAGGGAGCTGGGGGTTTTAGCTAAAGTTCGGGATGATTTGTACCCATCACCAATGGATCACATGACAAGGGGGATTACTTGTTACACGATATAATAATGGACCATATTGGCCACCAAATGAACTTGCCTTTGAACGACAAGCACCCCTCCTTATCTAGTGTATGTCTATGAGCCTAAATGTAAAAAATTATGAACAGTCCTCTGTTATCCAACTTTTCTCCCAGTGTATTTCCAATTACTCTGCATATATTTTCAAGGAGAAGTAAAATAAAGATACCGCCGCCACCAAACACACAACAGAGGATGATAAAGTAGCTGTTATGCTGTATACTTACTGCGTATAAGTAATTACGATGCGAAAAAATCTCAACTTTTCTCCTTTAATAAGTGTAATAAGACAATATTATTACTTTAGCGAGCGAATGAGCGAGTGAGCGAATGAGTGTGTGTGTGTGAGTGTATCTATGATGAGATGAGATTGTATTTTTTTTGTTTTCTAAAAAGTAATCTTTATGTTCTTAGCCAGGAAACCCTGAAAACCACACGCAGTAATTATTAATTCAATTAGTTTCAGTGCAAATAACATTAAAGATCTCTTGTAGGTATTTTCGCAGCCGCACACACAAACACTCACAGAGAGAGAGAGAGAGAGAGAGGGAGCAGCTAAATGAGTCATGATTTATTTGGAATATTTCATAAAATATGGCAGTGAAAATATTTCATTAACAATATTTATAATTCGCTGAAAGCAGAAAAGAAAAATTAAATGAAGTCATTATGTTTTAAGGAGAAAAAATTGGAAACAATTTAATTAAATGTGAAAATAAAGGCGATCCGAGTGTTTTAGACAGGAAAGCAAAAGTCAGATAGGCAAGGTGCTACAAGTATCATAATTTTATATGCAAGTCCATTTGTAGTCCATTGTAGAATGGATTACCCCTCCGCCTAAAGTCACCGTGTTCATCCAGTAAATTATGCAAATTATTGAATACTTTTGCTACCAAGCTTCCATCTCCAATTAAATTCGAATGTCGAAAGTATTCATTAAGCGGCAAACCTTAGGATAACATCAACAACTAACAACAAAGCAACATTAGACAGTTGCTCCCACTTGAGTGTTACACAGTGAACAAATTCTCTCACTAGAATACCAATAAGCACTATTCCAATACATTTTCATAAGTTGTTTTTAGACTATGGCCGATGGCAACCCTATTATTGCAGAACATAATGGAATCTAGCAATTTTACATGAGCTAGAACAAGTTATTCGATAAAAAAGGAGTCAAAAGAAATAATAAGCAGAGCGGAAGATACTGTGTGAGGTCTTTCGAAGTAATATAAAAAAGGTCCTAGAATATCAGTTGAGTTCAGGCAATGTATAGTTATCGAAAAAAATCTGTGCGGTAGAGCGACGATGCTAAACAATCTACCTTTTTGAAACAAGAATTGTTTTGGTTTACTTAGTAGTGTGCTAGATTAGGGAGGTAGAGGTGGCTGCCCATTTAAGAAAAATTTTTGAATGGACTCACTTAGGCCGCATTGGGCCAATTAAAACCCCTCGGAACTCCTGATGAAGCGATTCAGGTGATGATCTTCCAGATCATCCATGTAGTAAGTACTTAAGTAATTCCTTCTCCTTTGGCCGTTCGCATCTTCCCTCTTTCCACATTTCCTAAAAACCGGCACAATACTTTGCATGAGTAGGGGCCATCCTCTGTATGCTGGTTGTATAAAAAAAATAGCCGGTCATGTACCCAACAGGTAAGGGACAGTCTCCTCTTCATCTATGCTGCATCTGCAGAAGTCATTAACAAGGTACTCAAGACCAGTACGCCTCGCAGGCGTACTCATAATGCACTGCCCGGTAATGACACCGACAACTACACTGAGCGCACCTTTTCGGAGTTTGAGTAGTTTGCTAGATTACTAGACCAAGTTCTCGAATATATTCTTCGGTATCATATTGTAGTCGCTGTAGTCTAGTCTGCGTTGGCTTATTAGACGTAAAGCCAGGGTTCGAGCCCCATGTCAGACATCAAAA